>JAJPUD010001875.1:0-63186 GCA_023553655.1 Myrmecobius fasciatus
GTTTGACAAATCTGTGATTTCACTGGTGTAAACAGCCCCTCAACTTATACAGATTGAAATCCTTCCATGCTTTTTAATCCTGTGAATTTTTCATCCAAGTTTTTTCAATATACAGAGGATCAACCAACAGGCCTGTGCTCTGTTTCTTTTAATATCTCAGGGCTATCAATGTACTACTATTGGGAACATCCACCTGGTCTCTCATTCTTTCTACATAGCCAAGCCATTTTGTGTTCTGGTCACGTTTCCTCAATGACATTTCTTGTTCCACTTCTTGAGCCCTTTCCACACCAATAATACGCCACATTCTGCTAAATTCAATGCTGAAGATTTCCCTTACCCTTTGGGTTACTCATACTTTCCATTCTTCTACCATCATGTTGTTCTATGATTTACATCCATACAGACTCAATGGAAGGATATTTGTGTTAAAAGGATGAGATTTTTAGGAAAGGAAGTAGTTTGGGGTCATTGAAAACATAACATAATTTCCTGAATGCAATCTAGACAAATCTCTTCTTATTCAATTCTTGGACCAATTCCTGTCCATCTACAGAACCTGGTCAATCTTTATGCACTTAAAGACTAAATTTATGGAGTATGTATCCAGTTGCACATTACAATTTGGACAACCAAGTCATATTTTTATCCACTTTGTTTTTTCAGTGTGGATCTCTTTTGTATTTCTATATATTTCCCAAGACAGCTTTGTCTTTATCTTATCAGAGCAGTTGACTTAATCTCTGTTACTAGGTAGCTAAATGGTTCAATAAATAGAGCACTTTACCTGTAGTCAGGAAGACTTGAGTTAAAATCTAACCTCATACATTTGGTAGCTGGGTGATTCTGGGCAAGTCATTTTTTCTGTCTGCCTCAACTGTAAAATGAGGATAATGATAGCATTTATTTCTTAGAGATGTTATGAGAATCAAATGAGATAATATTTTTAAAGCACCTGGCATAGTGCCTGAAACATAGTAAGCATTATATAAATGTCAGCTATTTATTATTATTACTACTACTATTATTATTATATGCAACCTATTTTTGTCACAGTATTTATCAAGTTTTACTTAAGAATAATGAATAATTTCAATGTTCTCTCTCTATCTCCCCTTTCTGAGAAAGATGAATGGAGATAGTTGAAGACCCTAGAGAAATGTTTGGAGTATAATAGTCTGGATAATGTAATTGATTGTCCCCACATTAAGAACATGGATAGGAAAATGGCCTGTTTTATAAGATTGACAAATCGTTACTGTTATTTATTGTATAGAATAATTGAATTGACCATGGTATGTCTTCTCTAGGTTTTTATAAATTTATAACTTAAGGAACAGACTAGGGCTTAGATCTCAGATCATCTAGCCAATCTCAAAAACCTTGAAGTGAGCTAAGAGTTCTAAGGGACAGAGAAGTGCATTTGCAGCATGAAGGACCACTTGTACAAAGGCGTACAGACAGGAGAATCAGTGTCAGATTGAGAATACAGCTAACAGGCCATTTTGGCTGGAACAAAGCAAAGATGAAGGGGAGGGTGTTAAATGACAAGCCAACAAGTTCATATTTTGTCCCAAAGACAAGAGAGACTCACTGAATTTTGATCCAGGAAGTTGCATATTCAGATTTGTCGTTTAGGAATAGAAGCTTGGTAGCTTTGTATACTTAAAAAAAAAGAAGCAAACTTTGCATCATATAAAATCACATTTTATTGCACAATCCTTTTTTTTTCTCTTCCAAAAAGAATCTGTAACTTCAAAAAAAAAATGGCAACTATACGGGCAATGTGACCCTAGAAGCAGGGAAACTGATTATTGTACTGTCGCATCAGTCATGTCTGATACTTTGTGACCCCATTTCTTGGCAAAGATACTGGAGTGATTGGCCATTTTTCTCCTCCATTCATTTCATAGATGAGGAAACTGAGTTCAACAAGTTCATGTTTTGTCCCAAAGACAAGAGAGACTCACTGAATTTTAGAGTCAGAAAGTTGCATATTCAGGTTTGTGGCTTAGGAATACTTGCTTGGTAGCTTTGTATACTTAAAAAGAAAAGCAAACTTTGCATAATAGAAAATCACGATTTACTGTATACTATCCTGTTTTTTCTCTTCCAAAAAGAATCCATAATTTAAAAAAAATGTCAACTACTTGATCTATATGTACCTAGATACACACACACACATATATATATATATATATATCAGTCATGTCTGATACTTTGTGACCCCATTTGGGGTTTTCTCGGCACAGATCCTGGATTGATTTGCCATTTCTTTCTCCATTCATTTTATAGCTGAGGAAACTGAGGCAAATACAGTGAAGTGATTTGCCCAGACTCACACTGCCAACGAGTGCCAGATTTTGTATTTGAATTCAGGAAAATGAGTCTTCTTGACTCCAAGTATGGTATCTATGCACTATGGCACCAACCTAGCTGTTCCACAAAAGGAGCTATTGCACTCAGAACAGGGCAGGGAATCGGTGATAGGGGTCTTTAATGGGATAATGCTTCTGTGAACAGATAAAAGATTCTGAATATGAGAAGTATTATCAGTGTAGAATTGACAAGACTTCATCTGATTGGAAATGGGGCAGAAAGGAGTCAATAATTAGAATTCATGAATCCTGACTCCATGACACTGGAGGAGAAGGAAGACATCAGCCAAGGGTTAAATAAAATTCATCTCCAAACTCCTTTTTGCCATGGAGCTCTATTTATAAGCACTGTGACAAGAGATAGTGATGCTATGTCAAGTTGTCATTTGTGTAAGGCAGGAGCCTATGGAGGATAGATGGGAATGAATACTATCCTTCCAGCCCACAGGTCTGGGATCTCCACAGGTTTACTTACTCCACAGACACAGATCCTAGTTTATCCATGCTTTCTCATGCTGAGAGATTTTTGTCTGAGGGTTTCCCCATATATTTTCTCTATTGAAGATATTTCCAATAACATGGAGACTTTCCTCTAGGTTTTTTAATACTCCATGGGTATCAGTGCAACATCCAGGATACCCATCTGATATTCCCTGTCTTGACGATATGATGCAAGGCTTGAGGCTCAATAAAATCACCACAATATCAAACAAGAGCACCCAGAAGGGCTGTCTTCCATTTTGACCTTGCATGAGACACCTTCCCTCATACCAATAAACACTTTTATCACACATAGTTTCCTCCTTTTTGTGCTTATACTTGACATGAATACTGAATCAAAAAGAATATTGTTAACAATTACATTTATCAAATGGTCTTTTGTGACTTTAAGGTATGAATGGGAATCTCCTTGTTGGGAGAGAATCCTTAAGGATGCATTCTATTCTATTAAAATTAAGTGATGAAGAGGGAAAAGGACTCACATATCCAAAAAATATTCATAATAGCTCTTTTTTGTAGTAGCAAGGAGTTGGAAATTGAGTGGGTGCCCATCAATAGAGGAATGGCTGAATAAGTTATGGTATCTGAAGGCAATGGAATATTACTGTTCTATAATAAATGATGAGCTGGCTGATTTCAGAAAAGTTTGGAAAGACTTACATAAACTAATCCTGAGTGCAGTGAGCAGAGCCAGGAGAATATTGTACACAGTAACAACAAGATTGTAATGATCAATTATGATGGATGGGGCTCTTCTCAACAATAGGTGATTCAAGGCAATTCCAATAGACTTGGGATGGAAAGTGCCATCAGTATCCAGAGAGAGAACTATTGAGACTGAATGTGGATCAAAGCACAGTTAAGTATTTTCACCTTTTTGTTTGTTTTTTTTTCTTTCTTGTAGTTTTTTCCCTTTTGGTCTGATTTTTCTTGCACAACATAATAAATATGGAAAAATGTTTAAAAGGATTGCACATACTTAACCTATGCCAGATTGCTTGTTGTCTTGGGGAAGAAAGGCAGTAAGGGAGAGAGAAAAAATTGGAACACAACGTCGTACAAAAATGAATGTTGAAAGCTATTTTTACATGTATTTGGAAAAATGAAATACTATTAAGAAAAAAAATCCAGTGATGGTCTGTAATCAACAAACCAGTAATACAGTAAGCAGGCCTTCAAATTATTTGTATCTATCAGTCAGTTTGGAAATCCTCAAAATGTTATCTTCTGCAGAAAGTAGTTTTCAAAAACATGCCCATTTCTTTTATTCTTTCCTCAAGGGTATTCTCAATGTGCCCTTGGATCATTCTCATAAAGATTTTATAGACAAGAAAATAGGCGGAAGGATTGAAGTGTGTTGCCGGTGGCAAGGCAGAATAAACTTGGGAGAATTTATTGGTAGCCAGAGATGTGTGATAAAGGTAGAAAATATAGAAGAAAGAAAATAAAGTGGAGGTTGATAAACTATCATCTTCACTTAGTTCTTTTGTTCTTGCCCCCAAGTTAATTTTTGTGCTAACCAAGAGGATTATGGTGACTAAGGGGGAGATCTCTCATGGCACCAGTTCCAAGCAGTCACTGAAACAGTTTGAGGGGATGAAATGGTTTGAGAGATTTCATGGAATCATAAGTTTGGAGATAAAAGGGATCTTAGAGGATAAATGAATCCAACCCTATGATTTTTATAAATGAAGTAAAAGATTAATAACTAAGTTAAAGTGGGATTTAAACTTAGATCTTCCTGACTCCAAGTTCAGTACCCATTCCATTCAACACAAGAACTCTTATGATCTCAAGTCAGATTGTTGATTGTGGATAAGGATATTTTAAGAGAGCAATAGAAACTTGATTGACAGACTAATTGTTAGCCTAAAAGCCTCTGTGGCTCTTGATGGATTCTTGGTTGTTTCTTGTATCGTGGTCTAGGCTGTTTAAATAAAGAGAACTTTAGCACTTCATTGTAAGGGAAAGTTATTAGATTATACACCCTAGCATATGGTGGCTTAGAGTAGCAATGATCCAGAGCCTGACTTGGTAAGGAAAATAGTAGCAAAGAATACCTCCCTGAGCAGTACAAATAAAAAGCAGTAGAGACAGTTCAGGATCTAGTACTCAGGGAGGAACAGAGATGAGAAGTATACTCAATTAGGGAGTGTAGCTAAGATAACTAACAGAAAACAGTCTGATGACATTATCAGAAGAGTCAATAAGCTTTGCAGGACAAGAGGTGGGAATTTCCCTGGCTGATGAGGTCCTAGATCCTTGTAAGTCCTTGTAAGTGTGCTTCTTCCTACATATTCTTTTCTTTTCTTTTTTTGCTGAGGCAATTGGGGCTAAGTGAGTTGCCCAGGGTCACACAGCTAGGAAATATTAAGTGTCTGAGACCAGATTTGAACTCAGGTCCTCCTGACTTCAAGGCTGGTGCTTTAACCACTACATCAACTAGCTGCCCCCTTCCTACATATTCTTTGGAAATGTATTTTCTGTGCATGTGCCCCTTTACATGTTATCTGATCATGCATGTTGTCAGTATGACCGTGTTTCTCTGATGGGTGATGGGGTAAAAGTGCCTCTGTGCCCTGAAAATCTTTTCTTGTCATTTAATTTGCCATGTTATTCTGTTCAGTATCTTTTACTTTGAACTAATGTATTCTTTCTGGTTGACTAAGTGAAAATAAACACATTAGTAAGGGCTCATAAGCTATGGCTTTCCATGGCTATTGCATCTACACCCACAGAGCTAATCTGGGTAGGGGTCCCCATTTAAAGCGACACTAGATGCTGCATTAGATGTCTATAGATTATAATAACCTCCTTGATTTTTTCCCATTCTTTAATAGCTCCCCTTAAGACAGCTTCCACGTCTTAAAGATTATATCACCAATTTCCTTGCTCTGAGCTTGGTTTGTTCCATTTGTCTCCCTTACTTTGTTTCCTTATGATCAACTTCAACTTCTTCACATTCATAGATGTGCAAACTCAATGATTCCACTGGACTGAAAATGTAATTGAATTATCATTGAGATTTGAATATAGTTATACATTTTGCTTCCATGTTAGACAACTGCCTGTTTTACCTAGCTCAGAACACTCTCTGGATTATGGAGCTCAGTATAGTCTCATGTGAAACTTTCTATAGAATCATTTTCACTTTCATTCATTTTAATATTTGATGAGGTGATGCTGCTCATAAACCATTGGCAAATTCCTCCATTGTGTCTTATAAATAAATTAGCATTTTACATTTGTATTGCTCTTCAATACCAAACCACTTGGCTTGCAAAAAGATGAAGTACTTGCTGGTGAATGACTTTTCTGGACTCCTTTGATCTGTGTATTACAGTGGTTATTTTATACTGGGTTAAATTTTGTAAGAAAAGGAAATATCCAAGGACAATATCTTTACCTTATTCCATTAGCATCACTGGTTTATTTATTTTTCTTTCTTTTTGTTGTTGAGTCAATTGGGGCAAGTGACTTGCCCAGGGTCACACAGCTAGGGAATGTTAAGTGTCTGAGATCAGATTTGAACTCAGGTCCTCCTGACTTCAGGGCTGGTGCTCTGTCCACTGCACCACCTAGCTACCCCCAACAATAGGTCAATTTGAAGTTACTGAAATTGGTCTTCTCATCTTAACTCTCTCCAATTTCATGCTGCTTTTAACTTTTGCACTGATTCACTCATTGTCTAGTTTGTAGACATAGATATTTCTACATATAGACAGAAAACAGGTTATGAAATTACTCCATTTGTTTTCTATAAAAATAATTCCACTATGGTTGATCTCAGAGGTCCAACATTTTCCAACTCTTCTAAATGAAAGCATTCATGATAAATAGGTGTGAGGCTTCGAAGACTCTGGTCTCTTTTGACTCTCCTGCTTATATGACTGACTATCCCTTCTTCATTTTTTTTTGGATCTTCAGGTCATATCCATTAATCATGGGAACCATTACCACTCTATCCTGTGCCCTTTCATGCTCTCCCATTTTATCATTTCAGTTAGTGGTCACATCATCATTCACTGATTCAATTATTAGCTATAGTCTGATTATTCTCAAATGAATTTATCCATCCCGTTCCTCCCTTCTAACCTCCAGATTTGCATCATCAACTGCCTATTGGGCATCCCAAATTGGATGTCTTGTAGACATCTAAAACTCACTATATCTAAAAGTGAACTCCTTATCTTTCATACAAAATTCTCCTCTATTTTTCCTCTTATTGCATAGGGTACCACCATCCTCTCAATCATCCGGGCTCCTGACCTGGCCAGCATATTTTATTCTTCAGTCTCTTACCCCTCCCTATCTAATCCTATCATTTTACCTTCATAATGTCTCTTCTATTTCCCCTTCTCTCCTAGACTTCTCCTACATTGGTGCAGGCTCTCACCACCTTCTGCTTAAATTTTTAAATAGTGTTTTAGTTGGTCTCCCTACTAAAGTTTCTCCTCTCTCCAGTCCATTCTGCATTCAGGTATTAAATTGATCTTCCTTAAGCACAGGTGTGACCAAGTCACCTGCTCCCACCCCCTCAAAAAACGCTAGTGGTTCCTTATCACCTCTAGGATTAAATATAAAATACTTTACCATTCAAACACTTTCCTACCCTGACTCCTTCCTCTGTTTCCAGTTTTCTTATATCTCACATCTCTCCCTGTGCTCTGTGATTCCTGAAACTCGTCTCCTGGACACTCCTGTCATAAGACACTCTATCTCCTAATTCCCCACACTTTGATTGGCTGCCCTCTCGCCTTGAATACTCTCCCTCCTCATCACTACCTCCTGGGTTCCCTGAAATCAACTCAAATTTCCCTTTCTACAAGAAGCTTTCCTCAGTCTCCCTTAATGCCAGTACTTTTCCTTTCTCCTTCCTCTCTTCCAGTTTCCCTTGTCTCTATCTTGTTTGCTCATCACTGTTTTTAATGTTGTCTCCTCCATTAGTCCTCCACTGAGATCCTTGAAACCAGAGGCTATTTTTGCCGTTCTTTGTATGTTCAGCATTTAGCACAGTATCTGACACATGGTGGATGCTTAAAAATGCTTATAGATCTGTTCTGAGTCAGTTTTCTCATAATATTTTTCATCCCTCTTTTCTGCACTTAGCTTCACATTGGAATCACTGATTATCAAAGTAATATCGACTTGTTTTGGAAAATCTTGTCAAAAATTTTCAGAGAATCTCCCTTGCTCTTCATCCTCTGGAACAAACATTGGTATAAGCTGCAATTATCTTCATGGTAATTTTTGCTTGTTTATTCATGAGCACTACAAGATGAGAAAACCAAGTATCCTATGAAATTATATTTCTTGCTGCTTTTTAGTACATAAAGAAATCAACTGTGTCAACTCACTTGTGAACTTCTACAAGCAGAATCTGTGACCCATTCTTCTATATAGATCTGGCTTCCTTTTTTCTTCTTTGTTGCAAGAATATTAGTATTGTTGTGCCTCAATAAATTCTTTCAGTAAGGATGTCCATTTATTGGTCATTGGTCAATGATCCTTTTAAGAAGATGAACATTAAAATTAATGTGTAAAAAGTGTTTAACGATTGTTTGAGTTTTAGTATTTTCTATATCTAACTGGACCTAGGTCACAGATCATGCTTCATTTCCCAGAAGATTTGCTACTCCATGTACTTCCTTGCCATCTGTCCTGTTGATGTTCTCTCCAAATCAACACATTTTCTGAAGTCATGCTATTGGTAATTTCTTCCATTTCTCTTTGGAACCAACACTCTGGAGTGATGCTGTCCTGAAGAAGGAGTCAGCCAGTACAAATACACATGGCTCACTATATAATAGACTTTAGAATATTCCTCAATTTTCACCATGGACCTCTTCTTTGCTATCTCCTCCCCTACTTTACACCCCTTTCTCTGGGAATAGTAATCAAATCAATATCATTCTTGCTTTTGGACAAGATATGTGACTTTATTTCTTGATGGTTCTATTTAATTTCTCAGAGCAGAACAGCTTTTCCTCATCACTGTTCCCTTATTTGTTGGCTTCTTCTATTAAAATATAACCTACAAGAGTCGTGGTCTGCCTTGCTTTTGCATTTTTATCCCCCAGTGCTTAGCACAATTCTTGGCACTTATTAAGCACTAAATGAATACTTCTTACTTATTCATTATCCCTTCTATCATTTATTGCCACATAGGACCCTCAGTGTAGAAGCTGAAGCCCATTTAAAGTTTGTATTTACTTGATAGGTGATCATGGCTAAAGAATTAATCAACAGGGGTCAACCTAATGGGTATGAATCTCTCCATAGCTGGCTAGGTTGGGCCTTGGGCAGCAGAACTGTACTGGGTTTCTTTTAGGCATGGTAAAACTAGTCAGAGCTTATGCTCTGCTTCCACAATCTTAGAGTTGTGATAGGAAAAAAAATTAAATAATAACAATGATGCAGATCAAATATGAATCTTACTGTGAGCAGTGGAACAGAATGAAGTTAGTTCATCTCCGTTTGCTTTTCTCCTCCTTTCTTTGCTTTAAGAAAAATCCTATGGTTAGCATGTCAGCTCCAATTTAGTCCCCAAAGTCTACCATTCATTATCACATCAGCCAGTTTCTATAATTACACGTTGGGCATGTTCTTTTTTTTTTAATTTTAATTAGTCATCAGATGTTAAAATGATTGTTGACAATATTTTTGCCTCCTGCTTTCAAGCTTCCTCATGGCATATATGTACCTCCCAGGCATTAGGATGGAGCCAGGATTCTGCCTGGAAAAGATCTCCAGGCCCCATTGCTCATCTTTAATTGCGGGGAAGCTTGAGAGGAGGTCATATATTTGAAAAAAAAAAGAATCAAAAGTACGTGGTAATCCTATGGCAGTTTTTTTCTGTGCTCATCACAGTGTACCTGAGGCTGACAAAGCTAAGCTATATTGAACCAGGGCACTGTGCAACTCCAAAAAGAGTCCAAAACATCCAAACACACTTTAAGGAAAAAACTGTCAGGTTCCTATTAGTGGAAATTCCAGACATGGAAAGGCAAGTTGTAAAGAAGCCAAAAATATTTTTTTCTTCATATTTCTCCTATGAATCTCAAAGATCAGGAAATTTAGCTCTGATTTGTACCTATGGTCAAATTCTCCATCTTTTCAATGATCTTCTGAGCTTGGAGCAGACAGATTTACTAATCTCCTCTTCCTACAATCTACTCCTTTGGTTTCTTATACTCCTAACCCTGATGGAAAAATTAAATGAGAAAAGCAAGAACTTGTAATAAATATGCAAGATCAAGCCAAACAAGTCCCCATATTGGCTGTGTCAAATATATATGAGTCTTTTTCTGCATCTTGAATCCATCACCTCTCTGTTAAGAACTGGGTACCACTATATCAGCTTTTTCCGGTGTACTAGATTGTAGATTTAGACTGTGGGCTACCTACAACATGGCATAATCCGTGGCAACTACATTTAATTGTAAAAGATATCATGGGGCTGTAAATCTTGACTCTGAAGTGCTACCCTGGGAGAACACATAAACATCACTGTGGCAGCTGAGAGGAGAAGGAAAAACCTCAGAGGAAATCACCTCCAACTCTAATTTTCCCTCTTAAAACTCTGAGATTCTAACAACATGGCAGAAGGCAATGGAAAACTTCTTATGAGAGCTTTTTGAGAAAAGTCTTAGAATCAATAGGTTAAGTTAAATAGGAGCATCATAGACTGCCAGTGAGGCTAAGATCTTTTCCTTAAGTACTGTTGCCAAGATGTCAGTCAGACAACAAGCAATTATTAAACACCCTCTGTATGCCAGGTACTAAGCTAAACCCTCAGGAAGGCAAAGTGAAACAAAAAATACTCCTCATTCTTAAGGAACTCAGAGTCTCACTGGGGAGAAAACAAAAAAAAATTACTAAGCTGTTTGTAGGATAAACTGGGGATAATCAATAGTAAGTAGCTGAAGAAGAATTTTTCATTATGGGCATGCATTTAATTATAGATTTTTTTAGATTCTTTTGGATTTCTGCTGTCAGAAAGAGGTGATCTTGAGGACTCCTAGGTCAGAAATCAGAAGACATGAGTTCTGGGTCTTCCATTAGCTAACTATGTATCCTGGGTGTTCCTCTTAGCCTGTCTACCTCAAGTCTCCTTATCTGCAAAATAAGGAGACTGGACAAAGTTGTTTCTAAAATATCTTCCATTTCTAATATTCTAATGATTCTATGACTAAGATTGAGGGAGAACATGTTGAACATTAGAAGTGTTTGAAAGATTTTAAAAGTTGTGGTTCATAGTATATAAAGTTAATTATTTTTCTTTGTTTCAAGTAATTTACACACCATTGTATATGAATAATAATAAATAGCACCACATATAGTCTTTTAAGTTTTGCAAAGCACTTTTCAAATATTATCTTTTTTGGTCCACAGGACAACTCTGGGAGATAGGGACTGTTAGTATCCCCATTTTATTGATGGGGAAACTGCAGCAGACAGTCTGAGACTGGATTTAAGCTCAAATCTTGCTGAGTCCAGATCTAACACTCTATCCATTGCATCATTCAGCTGCTTCATAAGCATTATTAATATGATATAGTCATGAGAGGAAATCTTGGAATCAGGATGAGGAGAATGTGGATGAAGAGTAACAAAGGCAGAAAAAACAATCAACAAAACAATATCCACTTAGAATATATTCTCTCCTATGACTTTCACCACAACTTTATGAGGAGAGGAAAGGAACCAAAGTGATATTTTTTATTGGAATATACCAGAGACTGTCTTAATGGAAAGGTTATTTCTTTGTCAAGGGATTTGGGAAGGCCATAATAAGTTTGGCATGGAGGTATGATATAATGATGATGGTTTTCTGAATAATTTCTGGAGTTCTCTCTTCTTAAAACAGAGGAGCTAATCATTTCCTTAATTCTTCAGCTTGCCTTGATAAAAATTTCATGCTTTAAAAAGTAAAGGAACTGACAAGAGAAAATCCTGGTCTGAATCTGATTCTCATTAATAGAGAGGCACTTCTTGGCCAAATAGAAATGAGGGGAATCTTGAAGGGAAATGCTCATTCCATTTTTAGAACGTGTAATTAAGAAAAGAAGAGGCAGCTAGATGTCTCAGTGGACAGAGTGCTGAACCTGGAGTCAGGAAGAATTGATTTTCAAATACAGCCTCAGACACTTATTAGCTGTGTCATTCCGGGCAAGTCATTTATTTCTGTTTATCGTAATCCACTGGAGAAGGAAATAGACAATTCCTACAGTATCTTTGACAAGAAAACCTTATGAATAGTGAGGTCCATGGGGTCAGACAGAGTCAGACATGACTAAAGGACTGAAAAACAACAACTAGAGAAGATATTCTAAAGAGTTCAAAACAAAATAAGGGAAAGATCCCATGTTCTAAAAATATTCTCTCTCTCTCTCTCTTTTTTTTTTTTTTTTGGAGAGAAAGTGAGTGCAGGAAGGATGGGAAGCTCTCAAGAATGAAATTCTGAAGACCCAAAGAGAAAAAAGGGATAGGGAGTTGTCTAAGGAGATTTATTTGGATGTAGAAAAGAAACTAATGAGCCAGCTTAATTTTTAAAAAAAAAATTAGGAAGATAGAAGCAAGTACAAATAACAGGTTGTGTATTTGAAAAGGTTGGCACAATTCTAAAAGAACAATGTCAGGAGTGCCAGAATGAGGTGAAGCTCAGGGAAAACCAAGGATAACAAACAAGGATTTTTTAAAAATTCTACACAGGAAAAGAGAAGACTCCCAAAAGGGGAGGATTGTTGCTTGGGAGGGGTGGGATGATAATAATGGATGATGAAGAAAAGGCAGAGTTACTCAACTTGCCTTTTGTTCAGTTTTGTCTGTCTTCCCAAATTATCTTAGTACTGGGAAGAACAAAGCACAATTGAAAAATGGGGAGTTGATAACTACCATAAACAGGACATATGTATTGGAGAGTATTTAATTGCTATTGGTGAGTTTTAAGTCACTGAGGAGAAATGAATCAATTATTGAAAATAATAACTGAAAAACTAACAAATAATAATGAATGTGAGAAGTACTGGAAAATTAGAGAAGTACTGATAATTCAGTGTTAAAATAAGAGAAGATAAAATCCATAAGCTTTTTGAGCTTAATTTTGATTCCAGGCAAAAGTCTAGGATCCAGTTATGAAAGCAATGGTTAGTGAGCATCTGGAAAAGGAAGTACTAAGGAGACTAAGTTAGCATAGCCTCTTTTTTTTAAAAAAAAAATACATCAAATTAGCTTCATTTCCTTTTTTTTGGCCGAACTATTGGACTATTGCATCAGCAGAGTTTTGGAGATACCTTTCATGTAGATCTTAGCAAAGCAATTGGAGAATGGCTGAACAAGGTACGGCGTTAGATTATGATGGAATAGTATTTATGCTACAAAAAATGATGAGCACGATGTTTTCAGAAAAAAATGGAAACCAATGCAAAGTGAAATGAACAGAATCAGAAAAAATATTGTACACAGTAACAATATTGTACAACTGTGAATGACTTAGCTATTCTCAGAAATACAAAATCCAAGACAATTCTGAAGGACGTATGATAAAAAAAAAAAATGCTAGCCACCTCCAGAGGAGCTGGATATCCATTCTCTAGAGGAAGAACTGATGGATCTTAAATAAAGATCAAAGCATACTATTATTTGACTTTATTTTCTTGAGTTTTTTTGTCTTTGTTGTCTTTCACAACATGATTGAAATGATCCCAGAACAAGTGTTCCTTTCTTCAGGCTAAAGATCCAATTGTTTCAACCAATCGATATATGTCATAACCATAAGACCCTTCACTATCCTGATAGCTCTCCTTATCCCCGGCAAGGATATTCTGTAGTTTCTCTGTATCTGAAGGACAGTCATGTAAAACAGGGGGGAAGGCAAAAAGCATTTATTAAATGTCTACTGGGTGCCAGGTACTTTACAATTATTATTTCATTTGAAACTCATGATAACCCTAGGAGGTAGATGCTATGATCATCCCCATTTTATTGTAGAAGAAATTGAGATTGACAAGGGTAAGTGGCTTGTAAATCCAGGGCCACCCAGCTGGTAACTATCAGAGGCCAGATTTAACTTCATATCTTGACTCCAGGCTCAGCTCTCTATCCACTGTATCATCAAGCACAATTCAGTTTAATCCCAAAGGCCAAGGCTGGAATCAATTTGGTGGAGAGATAAAAGGGGAGGAAAAAATGATTTTGCTTCAATGTAAGGAAAAAAAAAACTTTCTAACAAGCAAGAATATTTAGAAATGGAATAAATAAGAAAATAAAGCATTTAGCATGTACCTCTGTATGTAACCTCCTTGGGGACAATTTATCTCTATATTAAGTGCTGGAGATAATTGTCCCCAAGAAGGTTACATTCTAATGGGGAAGACAATACTTCTAAGGGTATTAGCTAATCCAATCTGTACTATATCAAGAATTCTATTTATAATCCCCCAAATTGAGCATCCAGACTTTGCCTAGTCAAGGAACCTTTATATAGATGAAGCACCTACATGGATAGCCTGTATAAAAATCCAGTATACAAAAGCACCCCTATAAGGCTATTAGAAAAGGGAGAAATGAGAGAAGGAAGAGAACTCATTCATGATGCAATTAGCAGTAGATAATAGAGATACGGATGTTATGAAACATGACTGGAGTCCTTTTCAAAATGGTGGGTACAGGAAGAGAGTTGCCAATGAAGGGAAGATGGAGCCGGAGCATAGTACTCTGCTGAGAGGAAGTGTCTCTAAAGGGTCTCCTCCCTCCCCAGAGTTCTTAAGGCAAAGTCTGGATGCTTAATCTGGGGATGGAGGGGAAGAGGAGTGGAGATTCTAGGTAAGGTCCAAATTGGATTAGATGCTGAAACTCTGGCTCCGTACCCCATCCTAGGTCTTAGCCTACATCACCAACCTCAGATTTTCAAGTCAAGAAGTTATAAAAAAAATTAAACTACACTTAGAGCTAAGCAGTAGGGACAAAAATAAAGACAAAAATGGACTTTTCTCTCAAGGACCTCACAGTTTAATGAAGAAGACAATACACAAACAACTAAGTATTAGCAAGATAGAGACAGGAACAATTGGAGGATGTCAGAGGGAAGGCTCTAGCATTTCAGACATATAACTCATGCAGGATTCTAGAAAAACAGCTAAGGTCTATGGGCAAGGAAGTTCACTGTGTCTGAAAAGGATACCATTCTGCTAATTAAACCATTGGATTGCCTGCAGGAAGCTGGAGTGGTATCCATCCTCTCTCTGTCTGACCCTCAGGCTAGACTTCTCATTTCTTTGTCAGTCCATTTTCTTATCTATAAAAGGGAGAGTGAGAAATGTTTCTCCCTCCCCTGCCTTTTTTTTTTTTTTCTGAAGTATGGTGAGCTAGATTACATTTGTAAAGCATTAGAAAAAGAAATGACCCAAGGGTAATTATTTGCTCCGTTAAAATCCCACATCTGTGCCTGTGGAGGACGTTTTGTCTCCCATGCAAGCCTGGGTCAATGGTGCCTCTGCCTCTACTTGTTCTTTTTTGAATCCTAGATGAGTAAATGAGGGCCCCTTGTTCCTTGCAGCTGCACTCATTAAGAAGAGAAAGAAATGAAGCTTGTGCTTGGACCAAACACACACACACACACACACACACACACACACACACACGCACACAATTGCTATTTTTTTTCTACATGAGGTCTGATTGACAATACTTCTTAATGGAAAGATTATCTATTCTCTCAGCTCTATCTCAGCTCATTGTAAGATATAAAGTGTGATTAAAAAGTAATGGGTTGAGTTACAAAGAACAAGCGTTTAATTTAAAGCCAGAGGACCCACACTTAAAATTTCTGCATCTTAATACGTGTGTGACATTGGACAAGTCAACCTCTCTCTTTAAACCTTACTTTTCTCATCTGCAAAATGAGATGGATCAGCTTATGTGATCTCTAAGCTTTCTTCTAGTTCTAAATCTATCATTCCATATCCCACAAAATGCACAAAAAGTTCTTATAATAGTGACTTCTCATATCTTTGGAGTGTGAACGGCTCAGACAGCTCAGAGCAGTTTCCCATTCATAAAATGTTTATGTACACATATACACGTTAGAACTAAAAGACATCTGGCAAATCTACTAATCCTACTACTGACTGAACATCTGCAACTTAGTAGGTAGGTCTTCTGGACTTGCTGGATGCTCAGTGTGGGTAGATTACTTACCTGTGATCATACAGCTAGTAAGTGTTGGAGGCAGGATTTGAATTCTCTTCTTCCACCTCTCCTTTCTTAATATACATTGTACATGTATAAATCAGAGACAAAGTAGAGTGTTGATTTAGGAGTCTTGAAGGCATGGACTCAAATACTGCCTATGACAAATATTGGGTAAAGGTCCTAGACAAATTGCTTGGGTTCTCAGTGCCCGAGGCCTCTCTCTAGGGGGTTAAGTCTAGATTAATTGCTAAAATGAATTAGCAAAGGAAGGAAGTTCCATGTAGAGTTTTCCCACCAATGAAATCAGAGGTTACAACTTATTTCCATTCCCTACATATTCCTCCTACCCAAAAAATGATTACATTGGTGTGAAAACTGTCACCATCTCTGTAGAGAGTACCTCATCTATAACTTCTGTATGTAAGTAACAGAGTATTTCTTCTCACTGTCTCCTGCTCATTTTGGGGCAGAATGGCCTACTTTTGGCTGCCATATGGATAAGTTAAAAAAAAAAAGAATGGTAAGAAGAAGTTATAAGTGGCAGCAAGAGGGAGATGCTAGGATCAAGGTCAGTAGGTTTCAAAGAGCAAATAGACTATGATTTGCCTCTTATCTATTAAAACCAGAGATCTCGAGGTCAGAGACTTCCTCAGTGGGCTATCCCTGCTCCACAAGTGAAGAGTACGTTCATGGTAAGGGATTTGCTTTGGTAAGCAGTAGGAAGTTCTTGCCAGGACTGGAAATGTCACTTCCGTTACATTTGGACTTCAGTTTTCATTGGATCCCAAGTTCATGTCCCATGAAGCAAAGAATAATCAAGTCTCAGATCCAGAGTTCTCGAATCTTCTCTTAATAACCATCAACAATTGATATCTGTGTGATAGATCAGTTGTCGATTGTGTTGTAATGTCTTCACAATTTGCCTGATTATAGAAGCAAAGGCCATGGGGGTCTAGGAAATTGATATATATATTTTTTAGAAATCCTATCAGAAAAAGTGCCTGAGGTCTGGGAGACCTGTAAGCACATAGTTATATGATATATATTGTTTATTATATTTATTATTTTTCTGCCAAGAATAAAGAATGATGCTTCTGTGGACAATGACTACCCTTATATCAAGGTCTCATGATGAGAGCTCAGAGTAATACAGAAAATCTAAAGAAAATAAAAGATGTCAGAAGTAGGGGCTCAGGCCTTTTTTAATTAGAAAAATACTCATTAACTACACCCTTTTTGACTAGTGAATTGGTATGGCCACATAGTAATATATAAAATGAGGAGAAATAAAGTTGCCTACTCATTTGGTATTCACTGAAGCACGGTGACTTTCAGATTGAACAAGGGACTCCTAATCCCTGAGCGTTCCTATTAAATAGAATCAAGTGAGTGATTAGCACTACCACCTTGTAGTCAAATGGGTATCCATATATATGCATATACATTCACAATAATATGCAATATTTCCCCACTAAATCTACATTCTGGTACCTTGTTCTGATGATCTAGATTTTGGAGAATTATACAACAAAACACAAGCTTTAGTAAGACCTGCCAACCTGAAAATCCTTGAATACAGAACAGGCAAGCAACTGTATATGTCTGTTGTTCAAAGACTATACCAGAAGTTGGCCACTAGGTAAAAAGATTTTTTAATTACAGTAATTTATGAGAGGACTCCTGTTTAGGTATGGTTTGGATAAAAAAGCTTCTGGGGTACCTTCCAACTGAGATGCTTTAAAAATATATATATATATATTAGCTTATGGGATGAAACAAGCTTTTCCATGACATAGTCCAACCAAGACTCTAATTTCCTCATAAGAGATGCCGTAATCTTTATGAATAGCGGAAACACTCACATTGAGGAAATCATAGTTCTTTGAAGGACTTAATTAGTAACTAGTATTAACTGGTGTTTAATAACGGTAGAGGGGTTAGAAACAGAGGGGAAATGCATACTTTCTTCATTTAGCTTCTTGACAATCTCATTTCAAAGCTCCCCATGACATCTCTCTAGACTAAAATCTGCCTAGGAAAAATGAATTTGTTTTAGGGTGCTTGGTTCTCCCAACATTACCAAAACCTTAAGACTTGTGGATATACTGGATGGCCTTAAGACAATCCTCTCTTGATTAATTATTGTTATGCTGAAAAAATGTTATGGTTATTCATTTTTCCCCATTTTTTTTCTCTCATAGGTTTTCCTTTTGTTCTGATTTTTCTCTCCCAACATGAATCATAAAGAAATGTGTATTTTAAAACTTAATAAACAATATTAGAAATTTAGAGCATTTAGAGAAAGTATCCAAGAGTGGATAGTGGAGAACTTTGACCAAGTGGAATATTAGACTAGTGCTGAAATAAATGGTTAATCTTTAAGATATATGTGCATGTATATATGTATATATAGACATATATGTATTTTTGAAGTTTTTGAAATTTCTGTTTTTTCTTTAAAAATGTTTGCTTATTATGTATTCAAGTGTTCGTGTATTTAAAGGTGAATGTATTTTACTTGCTACATATAAAATGCAAGTAGGAAAACTGTTTACATATTTTTATTACAGCTTTTAAAATATCTTTTTTGGAAAAAAGTTAATATACAGGTATAATCAAAAAATAAAACAATGAAACAATGAAAAAACAAAATGGTACAGCTAAATTCTTTGTGGAAAGAAAAAAGTTATCCCCTCAAGTATCTCCTAAGTGCTCAATAAATGCTTTTTGCTTTGCTAATCATGAATAATAAGGACGCTATTTTCACGCTCCATAACATCAAGGATGAAATTCACTGAAAGGGTCATAAAAATAAATACTGATCACATAAATTTATGTGATCATAAATTTATGTTTAATGCTTTCTGCAGAAGCTTGAATGCAATTTCATCACGTCTACAGAAAAATAAGAACTAAGGTTGCATCAGTTTGCCTGATGATGGGATGCACAGGCATTTTCACTGAAAGCCAAGATGTCACTATAATTACAATGATGGTATTGAGAACACTGTTTATAAGAGATGTCACCAAGTACTCAACTACAAGGTCTATGGGATGAAAAGCTCTCAAAATATGGAGATTTAGCAAAATTCAGCTTAATTTATCTACCAGTACAATAGTCTGTAGAATTTTAAATATTTAGAAGTTATGATTGGATAGCAACTTCTTCCAAGATCTTGGCTATTTGAACCTCATAGAAAATATGATGAAATAATCATAACCACACTACATTTATATAGTGATTTTAAGTCTGTAAAATAATTACCAACATTATCCCAGTGAGTCCTCAGAACAGTACTATGAGACAGATGTTATAGATATTGTCATACCCATTTTAGAGATATGAAAACTGAGGTTTAGAGAAGTTAAGTCATTTGTCTACGGTTTGAATAACCAGTAGATATAAAATTCAAGTCTTTCTGACTTCAAGTCCAGTACTTATGGCATAGAGGAAAGATCATTGGCGAGGGTAACTGGATGGTACTTAGATACTGCACCAGCCCTGGAGTTGGGAGGACCTGATGCAAATCTGACCTCAGACATTTACTAGCTGTGACACCCTGGGCAAGTCACTTAAACCCAATTATTTCCAAAAAAGAAAGAAAGATCATTCATTGGCTTTGGAATCAGAAGACCAAGGTTCATAGCTCACCTCAGTGATATAGTGTCTGTGTGATCTTGGGCAAGTGGCCACCTCTCTAGTCCTTTCCAGAGTCGAGTCCATGATCCTATGATTCATATAATACTCAAGGTTTTATAGACATCCTCTCATTTATTCCTCTTGACAATATATGGAGTTTGTCTGTCTCTCTGTCTCTCTCTCTTTGTGTCTTTCTCTGTTTTATCTCTTATCTTCTCTGTGTCTCTTTGTCTTTGTGTCTGTTTCTTTCTGTCTCTGTGCTTTGTGTCTGTCTCTCTCTCTGTCTCTACATACACACACACACACATATATCTTTCTCTGCGTGTGTATTTCTCTCTCTCTCTCTCTCTCTCTCTGTATCTTTCTGTCTCTGTCTTCTCTCTGTTTCTCTGTCTGTCTCTTTCTGTCTCTGTCTCTGCCTCTCTCTATTTCTTTCTCTCTTCTCTCTGCCTCTTTATCTCTCTGCTCTCTGTGTCTCTCTCTGTGTATGTATCTTTCTGTCTCTGTCTTCTCTTTGTCTCTGTCTCTCTGTCCCTGTTTCTATCTCTGTTTTTCTCTGTCTCTTTGTCTCTCTCTGTCTTCTCTCTGTGTTTCTCTGTCTCTGTCTCTCTTTGTTTCTCTCTGTCTCTCTGTCCCTTTGTCACTCTGTTTCTGTCTGTCTCTGTCTCTCTGTCTTTCTCTTCTTCTCTCTCATCTGGCCCCATGGCTTTAACTATCAATACTACACAAATGATTCCCAGTTCTACATCTGTAGCTCTCATATTTCTTTAGAGCTTAAGAACCACCTAAAGTCAAATCAAGTCAATAAACATTGACTAAATGCTTACCATGTGGCAGACATTGTACTGAGCATTTGGAACATAAAGAAAAGAAAAAATATGGTCCCTGTTCAAAGTTGTTCACATGCTAATGAGGTAATGTGTAAACTAGATAAAAACTGATATATAGAGCAGGGTTTCTTAAACATTTTTCACTCATGACCCCTTTTTACCTGAGAAATTTTTGCATAACCCTGGGTATATAGGTATATAAAATAGGTATACAAATCAAACATTTACTGATAATAAATCATAATTTTGTGACCCCCTATATTCAGTTACAAGACCCCATATGGGGTTGTAAATTACAATTTAAGAAGCTGAGGGGAAGGCAATATCAACGTAGGGGACTGACAAGGAATGGCCTCTGGGAGAAGGTAGGACTTAAACTGAGCATTGAAGAAAGTCAGGGAAACTGAGGCTGAAGTGCCTTCTAATGACATCTCAAATTCAATATTGATAGCAGGAGTCATGATCTGCCCCCTTCTTAGAAACCAAACTAGTTTCCTAACTTTTTCATTTGTATCAAGGACATCACCATCCTTATACTCCCCAAGATTCACACACTTTGAATTTCCAATTCTTCACTCTTATTCATTCAATATATTCAGTCAATGACTAAGTCATTGATTCTCTCTTCTTCATCCTCCCTTTTCTCTCCATATACACAGACACCAGTCTCATTCAGACACTAGTCCCTTCTCTCATGGACAATACTGCAATAGCTTTCTCATTCATCTCCTTTCTATGATCTATCTTCTCTTCATACTCCACATGAGTGGAGTATGAATGGTTTGAAAGTCCACATCTCGCCATTAGGCCTCTGCTCAACAAGATTTAGTGACCTCCTAGGACTTCTAAGATAAAATACAGAAATACCTTTTTTTTTGTTTGTTTTTATTTTCATCACTTACGGTCTTTTGCAATCTTCCTCCAACTTATTTTTCCAAACTGATTTCTCAATAATCACCCTTCCAGCCAAACAAGTCTCCTTACTATTCCTGATAAGGAACAATAGTGCATACGATGCCTTCTACAGAGTAGTCTATGGAATACCTTCTATGGAATAGGCCATATAATGCCTCCATATCTTTGCTGTCCCTCCTCATTTCTGCTTTTTAGAGACCAGAGCTTCTTCTTCTTCTTCTTCTTCTTCTTCTTTTTTTTTTTTGCTGAGGCAATTGGGATTCAGTGACTTGCCCAGGGTCACACAGCTAGGAAGTGTCTGAGACCAGATTTGAACTCAGGTCCTCCTGACCTCAGGGCTGGTGCTCTAACCACTGTGCCAGTTAGCTGCCCAACCAGAGCTTCTTTTAAACCTTACGTGCCATTACATACACAAGAAATTTCCAGATATGCCCCAGTTCTTAAGGCTCTCATCAAAAAGTTGCATCCATGTCTTTTGTCTTTAGTATCTATTTAGGTGGTCAGATATTATAGTAGGTAGACTGCTAGACCTAGAGTCAAGAAAATCTGAATCAAAGTATGGCTGTATGATCCTGAACAAGTCTCTTAACTTATGTTTGCCTTATTTTTCTTATCTGTAAAATGGAGAAAATAATGGTGCCTATCTGCTAGAGCTCTTTGAAATAAAGAAATACTGAGATAATATTCAGAAAGTAGTTTATCAATCTTCAAGTACTATGTAAATGCTACCTATTGTTATTGCTATTATTATTATTATTATTATTATTAATCTATAGAATGTAACTTCAGGAGGGCAGATACTGCCTCATTGTTGCCTTTTGTATCTCCAGGCCCTTACACATGATATTTCACTAATAAGTGCTGGTAAAATTGAATTTAAATATGGCACCATGAAACCAGTTCACCTTAATCCCTTGTACCTAAACCTTCTGCAGCTGGGCCACCTTTTGGGAATCCTTTCCCATCCAAAGCCAACACCCATCCCCAGCCCCAGAGGAAAAATCTTTTGCTTCTTAGGATCATATGATTTAAGATTGCTTGCTATTTTGGGGAGAGGGGAGGAAGGGAGAGAGGGACAAAAAATTGGAACACAAGGTTTTGTAAAGATAAACACTGAAAACTATCTTTGCATGTATTTGAAAAAATAAAATACTATTGAGAAAAAAAAAGAATCAGCAATCATCTGACAAGATTTTGCTCTGATGTATTTAATGTTTAGTTGACTCCCTGGAACCTTGTACAATCCCATAGACACTCACTCAATAATGGTTGGCTCAGTGCTATGCTGACATCGATTAGTTTGCCTGGGCCATTTTCCCCCTATTATGTCAGAAGCTCAACATAAATCCTCAAAGGTATTCTATATTTTATTTTATTAGTTCTTTTCTTCAAGGATGCAGTATGCAGTGAATGCTTTAAGAGATACTGTGCAGTAAAAGCACACACTTTGACAGGATAACTAAACAAAGTAGTAGAAATGGCATCTGGAGATATGGATTGCTATCAAGGTTCTCTTCTACTTACTACCCATTTGTCCTTAAATAAATCATTTCCCCATTTTAAGCCTCAGTTTCCTCATTTGAAAAATAAAGGGATTCCTCTAGGCTTCCTAGTTTCTGGCCATTTCTTAATAGAAATAGGAATATCTACCTTTGGGTTCTTGTTAGATGAGGTCCCAAACTCAAGCAGTTTTATTTCTTTGATTTCTTGTTTCTCGGCCCAAAGAAGGGACTTTCTGCCTGGCTAGATGAAAAGTTGGCAAGAGATAGCACTCTGTCTTTGGCTAGCTGCCCAAGAGAACCGCATTTTGTGCTACAAAATCACATTTAATGCTACATTTGATAAGCTCTCAGCAGGAAATAATCAGATGACCCAGCATATTGTTTATTGTGCATTCTCCATCACTTCTTATAAATATCTGACGGTTCATTTTTCACAATGTCTATACACCTGTTCTCCCATTTTCTGACATCAGCAAAATGACCTTTTGGTTTGTTTGTTTGAGAATGTGAGGGAAACATTTCTATGATTATCTACGCTATTATGAACCTCAAGAACCTGAAGGTCTGAAAGAAAACCCTTCAAAAGCAGTTATAGTAAAAATTGTACAGTCCCATTGGTAGTCGGTCAACACTCATTGGCTCAATAGCCTGTGTTCTGTTTTTCTGAGGAGCTCAGAGAGAGGGAAAGACTTAGACCTTTGGTACTGGGAGCTCTCAATGGGGGAGACTCCCTCAACCACCTTCTAATTTTGAAGAGTTGTTTAGAGAAACTAGAGATTAAATGATTGGTTCAAAAGTCACAGCCCAAATGTATTGGATGGAAGCCAGGACTCCAAAGGAGACCCCTGACAACTTTTTTTCCTTTTCTGACTTACAAAGGCAGCTCAGAAGACAAGTTACAGAAAGAAGTTGAATCCAAATTGTCTATCTTTGTCTTTTTGCTCAGAATGTAGCCAGAAGGGTGGGTGGACAGGTATATTTTCTTCCAGGTGCCATTTGCAATGTTACAGATTTCCCACCATCCCTAGATTTTGACCCCCTCAAAACTCACACCAGAATTTAAATTTAATCTACAGTGAAAAATCCTTCAACATGTCAGCTCTGGGCTGTTCAATGGAGGCACAATCTACATATGACTTTTCTTTCTTTTTTTTTTTTTTTTTTTTTTTTTTGCTGAGGTTAAGTGACTTGCCCAAGGTCACACAGCTAGGAAGTGTTAAGTGTCTAAGACCAGATTTGAACTCAGGTCCTCCTGACTTCAGGGCTGGTGCTCTATCCACTGCTCCACCTAGCTGCCCTACATATGACATTTCATTGGAGAATGAATTTCTGATATCCACAGTGGCTAGTTTTCTTAGCATTATGAGGCTGATTCCTCAATAGCCTTCTTGTACAAATTCTTTTTCCATGGAGAGAAACCACTGTATTTGTTGCCATAGCGACTAACAATTTACAAGACTTTCACAGAGATTCCTATTTTGTATATTTTATATTGTTGGTAAATATTTCAAGTGGTTTTTGATAATGAATACATAATAAGTAAAATGCATCGACTTGTTTATGAAATATAGAGAACCCTACCAATAAATGTGTTATAGGTAATATGCAGAGCTCAGAATAAAGAGAATCATCCAATGATTGATAGGTTAACTCTTGAGAAGGGTTATAAATAATGTAAATAGCAGGCTACCTTGGACTTGTCCCAACATCACAGATGAAAACAAATCTATTCAGTTAGAAGCTACGTCTGAAGCCTCTAGAGGAGTTGAGAACCTTGATTTGATGATGTCTGAAAAGCAGAGCAAGGAGGTAGAACTTGTTTCCTCTAGGGTAGAGATTTGTTTATTCTGTTTATCTCCAAGTCAGGAAAATATTCCTAAGGACTTTAGGTCCCTGGCGGTTCTCAGAATTTGATTAGGACTTATGTGCTCCCTATTTCAGTCTGGCCTTATTGACAACTGCTCCTAAGTGATTGGAAACATCCTTGGAAGACCACCTGGCCAAAACTATGACCCCAGCCCAAATTCTATCATTATAGGGTCATCATTATGCCTTTACTATTAAACATTACCTTCTCTACCCAGCCTTCTTTCAAAATTCAAACCTCATTAGGAGGAATAATCTCTTTCTTTAATTCTTTATCCATTATCATGAATGAATTAGTTAATTAGATTTTGGGGTTCCTGATTTTAGGGAGATATGATACAGAAAAGTGAGACAGGTGGAAAGGGTACATAATAGAGAGGTGAGATCAAGATTAACTCGTACCCACTTTATGTACGGGGGGGGGCAGCTAGGTGATGCAATTGATGGAATATTGGACGGGGCTCAGGCAAACTCATCTTCCTGAGTTCAAATATGGCTTCAGACACTGGCTGTGTAATTCTGGATAATTTATTTAAGGCTGTTTGCCTCAGTTTCCTCATCTGTAAAATGAGCTAGAGAAGGAAATGGCAAACCACTCCAGAATGTTCACCAAGAAAATTCCAAAAGGGATCCTGAAGGGTCAGAAGAACATCATTCCATTTAATCCTGTCTAATGCTAATCTTCCTTCCCATCCCCAGAGAATTTACTTACCAAGGCCCAAGCAGGAAACTCTGAGTCCTGATTTCCCAAGATTCCTAGAATAAGAAAAGGAAATTATATTAAGAATAAAAAAAATGGAAATCATGTACATTTTTTTTCTATCTAAAAAGCTGAAATCCATGAGTATTATCATCAAGCTTTAAATATGAATATTGTTCAGAACTGCTGCTGAGAAAAGAGTCAGAGGGGGAAAGCATGTGGGCACTCAGGACATTTCTCTCCTCCACACTCTCTCAAAGACATGAAAACCCACTTTCAAAAGGAAAGAAAAATCTCTCACTGACAGATCAGAACACTATTTCTATCTCATGGAGAACCCACACAGAGATGCTCCCTCATGTCAAAGCTCAAAAAAGTTGTTTTTATAGCAACCCTGAATTTCAAAACAAAAAAAAATTCTCTTAGAGAAGAGTGGGTCAAGTTTACTTTTTAGAATCAATCAGTAAACAATTATGAAGCGCCTACTATGTGCCAGGCACTGTGCTAGGTAGTAAGATAAAGACAAAAAGTGAAATATTCTCTGCCCTCAAGGAGATTATATTCTATTTTGTGGGTAGGAAGCAGACAAGGAAGAAAAAAGAAAACTAAAGAGTAAGCATTAATAAAAATAATAAAATTGAGTCCTGTAAGTCATCCTTCAATGTTAGCGTGAAAGGTAAGACCTCACTGAGGCTTGCCTTCAGGAAGCTTATGCTTTAATGGCCTGTATGAGATAAGTGTGTACAGCTTTTGATGGTGTCTTCTCTGCTTCAGGTACCATTATATCCAGGGGACACCAAGGCAATCAAGATGGACCCTACCCTCAAGGAAGTCATGGGAATTTTAATTTAAGTTAATTAAATTAAAATTAAATTTAATTTTAATTTAATTTAAAATAGGGAATTTTAATGAGATTAGAAGAGATTCTGGATTTTAACTCCCATCTCTTCTCTTTCTCCCATCTCTGTCCTCAGTTCCCTTGTCTATTAAAATGGTCCCACCTATCACACAGTTGTTGTGAAGGCAAAATGGGAAAAATGTGTCTGAAAGTACAAAGTGTTTCAAATCCAACGGCACTCCCTGAGTAGCTTGGAATAATAGCTGTGAATAAACTACTCTGTAAATGTGTTCACCATGTTCTCTTAGGTTACAAAAAATGAAAGTTTTCAGTAGTTAAAAAAAAAAGGAATGTCTCTTTAACAACAGCTTGTGTAAGAAAAAGCTCTGTCAGCAGCAGCTTACACACCTGGGAGTCCCCAGCAGGGAGAACTTCCATTGTGTACTTGAAACCTATTGACCCAGAGAAACTGGGTGGAAACCACAGGAGGGGGATGCAGATCAGAAGATGAAAAAAAAAAAAGGACATACAAAAAAAATCTTTTGGTAAGGTGGAAGAATCACTGCCTGTGGAGTCAGGGAACCTGGCTTCAAATCCCCCTGTACCTTCCCTCAGTTTCCTCATCTGTTCAAATGAGAGGGATTAGGAATCCATGGTCCCAATGATGTGGCGCAGCCCTTAGGAATAACTCCAAGGCTTCCTGGCCTTGGGAATGATGTATTTCTTCTCTTAGTCTATCTGGCCTTAGTTTATTCTCTATGGCCAGGAAACCTAAGAGATGATTGGTTATAAGTTAACTACAGTGGTGATGGGGCTACTGAGACTAAGGAGTAATAATAAAGAGGTACTTAAAGTTAACACAGGAGCAGAACCAAATTGGGAGCCCACCCTGCCCCTCCCCCAGCACCACCCAGAGACCTATGGGTATTGCACCTGCACACAAAGTCAGAACCACCACTCCTCAGTCATAAAACTCACATATCAGCAACATGAAGCACCTGGTTTCTCCCACTTTCCCTAGAAATTAATCTTCCTGTTCTTGGCTCTTTGCTAACTTCTTTTGGAATTTAGCCCACTTTAATTGGAGTTATATTTATAATAAATTTTGCCTCTTGACTTGGAGATGGGTCTGAGCCTGCAAATTCTTCTGATAAACCACATGACGCCGATCTGGAACCCCAGCATTTTGGGGGTTCCCCTTGGATCCCCATTCCCTCCCTCAAAGTTATAGCTGAACCCTCTCAATCTACACAGGAGGAGCCTGAGGCCAGAAGACTTGAAATGAGTGTAAGAAGTGCTGGGTGTGGGATTTGAACTCAGATCCTCCAATGCCATAGCTAGTCTCTTTCTATGCTTCCTTCCCACAGTGGATGTCACATGGGACTAATCAAGTGTAGGGTTTTTTCCCAACAGGGTCACCCATGCAGGCTGGCTCCATGGGTTCTAGGAAACCAAATTCCCCATTAGACAAGGATTTAGCTGGCCAAAAGGGGGATGCTGCTGGGTGGCGTAAAACAGAACCACAGAACTGAGAGGCGGGCCGGGCCAGCTGGTTCTCCCAAGCATTATGTTTATAATTTGCCAGAATTTCAGGCTAGGCCCTTTCACTGGGTGTGAGCAGTAAGTCTCAGACCATACAGTGTTATACACTTAACACTTATGGGAGAAATGAACCAGATCTAGAGAGAGTAAGAGTAGTCATTCAAATTGCATTAATAAAAAAAAGTAACTATTACTATTACTAAAAATAATAGCTTTAAAATTTGAAGTGTAGTATATATATATGCATATCTGAATATAATACTTATATATACAGATTAAGTGTACTTTCCTGAGTTCCCATCATCCCATGAGAAATGGTTTCAGAAAGTAATATTATACCTTGTCCATTCCAATCTGTCAGTGTCATAAATAGCTGGAGACAAATGGGGAGGAAGAGTTTTCCACACAGATTTCTCCCACTTAGTTCAAATGGATTAGGCTCAGCTTTGGGGGAGCCTGAACCCAAAGAGAGGGGAATACAGGCACATCTCCTTTTATTGCATGTCACAAATATTGTGTTTCTTACAAATGGAAGTTTTTCGGCAATCCCACGCCAAAATCTAGCTCAACATTTTTTCCCCAAGACCATATGGGAAAACTCCCATTGTCTCTATGTCACATTTTGCTAACTCTTGCAACATTTTAAACTACTTCATCATTATTATATCTGCTATATATATGCAAATAATAATTAACATTATTACTGTAATAGTTTGGGGACATCACGAATGGCACGCGTATAAGATAGCAAACTTAATCTATAAATGGTGTATGACTTCTGACTGCTCCCAGACTTGTTTGTTCTGGTCTCTCTTCCTATTTAAGGGCCCCTCTATTCTCTGAGACACAACAATATTGAAATTATGCCAATTAATTACCCTACATTGGCTTCTAAGTGTTCAAGGGAAAGACAGAATCAATGAAGGCATCAAACTTCATTATTGTCTTAGTTTAAGAAATTGCCACAGCCATCCCTGCCTTTGGCAAAGACCATCCTGATGGGTCTGCATCCATCAACACTGAAGCAAGACCATTGAAAACAGATTACAACTAGCTGAAGACTCAGTTGGGGATTAGCAAGTTTTGGGGGGTTTGTTTTTGTTTTTAGCAATAAAGTATTTTTAAATCAAGTTATGTTCATAGTTTTTTTTAGACATAATACTGTGCACATTTAACAGATTGGAGTAGAGTATAAACATAACTATCCCCTAAGATATAAAATTATAAAAAAACAAAAAAAATTGTGTGCCTCACTTAATTGTGAAATTCACTTTATTATGAAGGTCTGAAATGAACTCACAATATTTTGAGGTATGCCTGTGGGTTTTCCCCCCTTTTTCCTTTTCTTTTTCCTTCTTTTCTTTTCTTTTCTCTCTTTTTTTTTTTTTGATTCTTACTCTTGTCACCTTTATCCCGCAGTTTCTGGAACGATCTCTTATATAAAAGCTTAAGAAAGGCTCTTTGCTAGAAACTTCCTAGAAGTTTCCCTAAAAGTGATTAATAGAGTTTCTTTTAGGAAAAAAAATACCCAACATTCAAAGTAGATATCATATATAGGACAGCTATTTATTTCTGATTAACAGAGTTTCTTTTAGGAAAAAGTACTCAACATTCAAAGTAAATAGCAGGTATAGGACAGCTATTTATTGCCTCTCTTGCAAAAAAATTGCTCAAAACATGACCTAATGAAATCATGTCTAAGCACATACATGACCGCAAATTGAATCAAACTCTCTTTCCATTGGAAAAGGGAGCAACATCCGGCAGTTTCTCCCAATCCCTCGCACTCTGTCCTTGAAGGCTCCGGGATTCATTTTTAGAATCTATTCTTGCACTTCAGCTGCAAACTGGAAGAAATCCCTGCCCTTGCTCCCTACGAGCTGATGTCGGGCTGGGCCAAAAATCATCTCAGACTGACAGGCGTGATGGTGGGGTGCTGCTAAAATCTGTCTTGTTGGAGAATTTCTGGAGGTCAAGGTTCTTTCTAAGGTCAAGGTTCAGAATAAACTATAGCCTCCTGGGTATGGACCGTGGCTTACAAAGCTGGACTTGTTCCAAAGTGAAGGACTTCCTGCCCTTTGTTTGTTCTCTAGCTGTGATTGTTTAAGTCTCTTGGCTAGATTGATGGAAACACACACACACACACACACACACACACACATACACACACACACACACACATACACACACACACACACATACTCACACACATACACAAACACACTCACATACACAAACACACTCACACACACACTACAAGTTCAGAGGTGCTTCTGGATGTAAAAACATCACTAAAGTTGTAACTAGAACAGTTGGCCGTAGGAGCCAATATAACTCTGTGGTTTCCAGATATTCCTGTAGAAATCACGGATGCTTAAAGCTGAGAGCTCAGTTTGGTGTATTAGGATTTAGATTGGCTGCTTCTGGCTGTGGAGATTACCCACATGGCTCAGAAATGGCATCTTTGGAGAGCGGTTTTCAGGGTGGAGAGCTCCCTTCCTACAAAAAGGAACCCCCTCCTAGGCCTTCTCCCTCCAAAGAACCCACGACGGTCAGAGAGAGAGCCCCCAGAGGAAAGGGTAACACTGAAGAGGCAGCTTTTAAAATGAAGAATTTAGAGAAACGGAGGAAGACTCATGTGGACCATTGCAGAGAGCAAGGAGCAGAGCTAGAGGAGAGACGTCATAAAGTGATCACACAGGAGAAAGGATGCCACGCTGCGCCATGTCAGAACTCTGGTGCGGGCAGCTCGGAGCTAGGGCTTCCGGGAGCTGTGCCAGCTCGTGCAGTGGACAATGCCAGCTACGGCTCAGGTCCTGATTTCCAGGGAGTGCGTCTGGTTCTCAGTTTCAAACATCTGCCAAACGGGAAATTGGATTAAATGGCCTTGAAGGGATACTGACCAACCAAGCTAGTGAGGAAGAGTTTTTGGAAAGTGAGAGTGATATAAAGAGTATCTGTATTGAATTTAATCATTTAAAAGTAGTGGTATTGGTGGTAGTGGTAGTAGTAGTAGAGTAATAGTAGTAGTAGCAATAGTGGTAGTAGTAGTAGTAGTAGTAGTGGTAGGAGGAGGAGGAGGAGGAGTGGTAGTAGTGGTAGTAGTAATAGTAATAGTAGAAGTAGTAGTGGTAGTAGTAGTAGTAGTAGTAGTAGTGGTAGTGGTAGTAGTAGTAGTAGTAGTAGTGGTAGTAGTAGTAGTGGTAGTAGTAGTAGTGGTAGTAGTAGTAATAGTAATAGTGGTAGTAGTAATAGTAGTAGAAGTAGTAGTAGTAGTAGTAGTAGTGGTGGTGGTAGTAGTAGTAGTGGTAGTAGTAGTAATAGTAATAGTGGTAGTAGTAATAGTAGTAGAAGTAGTAGTAGTAGTAGTAGTAGTGGTGGTAGTAGTAGTAGTGGTAGTAGTAGTAGTAGTAGTAGTAGTAGTATAGTAGTAGTAGTAATAAAAGAAATAGTAGTAGTATAATAGTAGTAGTAGTAGTATAGTAGTTGTAGTAATAGTAGTAGTAGTAGTAGTATAGTAGTAGTAGTAGTAGTAGTAGTAGTAGTAGTAGTAGTAGTAGTAATAGTAGTAGTAGTATAAATTCTTTGTTTAAATTTGAATTTTTTAAATTTAAAGCATTTATAATATACTCTTCCTATAGTTTCATACTAGTTGGACAGGGAGGTAGCACAGTAGATAAAACACTGGGCTTGGAATAAAAAAAAAAATGATTCATCTTGCAGAGTCCAAATCCAGCCTCAAACACCAGCTTTGTGATCCTGGGCAAGTCACCTAACCCTGTCTGAATCAGTTTCCTCATCTGTAAAATGGAGAAGGAAAGGGCAAACCACTCCAGCATCTTCCAATAAAACCCCAAATGGGAGAATTGAAGAGTCAAACACTGACTGCAAAATAACTTAACAATAATTTCAAGGTCATCAGCCACAGTACAATTTGACTTGATTTTTAAAAACCTCTGTGGATAACATACTTGTTTATCTTTTTCTAGTCTATCACTATAAGCCTCCTGAGGGCTGGGATACTTCCCTTTTCTTAATCTTTGCTCCTGAATGCTTAAAAAAAGTGTTTTGTCCATATGCCTGTTAAACAAGCGAATGAATAGTTTTTCAGTTGGTTATCTCTATAAATTACCTCAGAGACCATCTAGTCCAACCTTTTCTCCCTGAAGCCAGGATCATCACACATGTGGTAAGCCTTGGATTTGAAGACATTTTTCCTGATTATAAAGCCAGCTCTCTTTTCCTAATTGTATACTATTCTCCTTGGATTCCATCACACCAGAAGACTTTTGAGTCAAATTCTGGGTATTTGCATTTTGCAAAAGAGAAACCCATTTCATTTTCCTTTAAGTTTATTAATCATTTGCCAGGTAGCTAGATTTGATGGCTCTGTTAGACATGTGGGTTTTGACAACCATGAAGGTGACGACAAATGGTGATAAAGTTTTCTTACCAGAGTGCCATTCATCACTGTTAGTATAGGGTGTAATGAGTCATTTGGAAACCACCAGGCACATAAATGATTTACAGAATCACATAAATAATATAAACCTACAAATAGCAGCTCATTTTCATTTTTTCATTAAAATGTATGCATTTCTAAGGAAGAGAATCAGAAAGAAAATAGAACAGGTTCTAAGTTGATCTATTTTTTTCCCCCACTGGGGAAGCAAAATGGCCAGTTCCAAAGTAATTCTATTTTTATTTACCTTCTTCAGATATACAATCAATGAGCAAATGTAATGCTCATTTTTCAATTTTCCAATAAGCACTTATTAAACACCTACTGTATATAGGGCACTATCCTATGTCCTGGAGATACAAGGATGAAAGACAAGAGAGTCCCTAGAAGGAACTTACAGTGAAGTAGAGTGAGTAAGATGTATCTGTAACTCACGACGGCACAAATCAGAATACCAGATAAACATAGAGGGCAAAGGGAGGGCCATGAGAAATTTGGGGAGGGAAGTCTTAGTCATTTATAGTTGTGTTAGAAGGAAGGAGGTGGTCTCCATGGAGCACCTTGAGGACAATAAAGAATTTCAATGGGCTAAGATGGAAGGAAAGTCTATTCCAGAACAATGGGATAGCATGAGCAACTAACTGAATGAAAGTGTGAGTCTGGAGATTCCCAAAACCCTTTCGGGGAATCCATAAGGCTAAAATCTAGTTTAATTTAATTAATTAATTTATATACACAAATTAATAATTAATTAAATTGATTAATTTAATGCTGAAATGTTTTAATTTCTAATATATCAAGTATAGATCAATATGTGCTGGTACACAGGATGTGTGTACATGACTCATGAGTGTTCTGGCAAAGTTTTTAAAACTAGCTCTCCAGAAAAAAAGTGACATTATTATGCTTAATCTGTATGATGGCATTTTTTCAATCACATTTTTATGTCTGGAGATCAACAAAACAATAAATCGAGTCCAAATTTGTAGCTGCTGATTTCTGAAACGTGAACGGTCACACTAAAAATTTAACAGTCAATCTGGCCATTTGAACTGGCTCCAATCCACTACTAGATATAACCCATATAAACAAAAGTTCTTTGGTAATCCTCAAAAGAAAATTAAAAGAATAAAGGAGTCCTAATATCAAAGAGTTTGAGAATCCTCAGATAGTAGATACAAGAAGAATCAAGCGACAATGGTAGACTTAGGTCTTCTCAGCATTACAGTGATCCAAGACAGTTCCAATAGACTTAGGATGGAAAATGCCATTCACATCCAAAGAGAGAAGCATGGAGATTGAATATGGATCAAAACATAATATTTTCGCCTTCTTTGTTTGCTTTTTCTTTCTCGTGATTTTTCCTTTTTGTCCTGATTTTCTTACACAGCGTGACTAATATGGAAATATGTTTAAAATTATTACACACGTATAATCCATATCAGATTGTTTGATGTCTTGGGGAGGGAGTGGGTAATAAAGGGAGGCAAAACATTTGAAACTCCAATTCTTTCTAAATTAATTTCTTTCAAAAACTTTTTTCAAAAATGAATACTCTTGAAAAACAAAAATAAAAAAGAACCAAGAAGATCTGGATTCAAGTTGTGATGCATATTGACTAGGTGACTCTGGGCAAGTCTTTAACCTCTCAATACCCCAACTCTCTGAGACTATGCCTTTCTGCAGATTTCTCCATCTTCATGGCAGAGGAAGGTTCTCCTCCCCAGCGGCTCCCTCCACCAATGAAATCACAGGGTCTTGATGAAAAAGAAATTGCCAGTGTTTCTGGGATAGATCGCATTAAAACCATTGAGCAGTCACTTTTCCATATCAATGACTTTCAATTCATTTTCTGAGAGTGGTTTCAGGAGGGAGAAAGGAAAATGAGAAAGAAGATGTGATTGTTTTTGCTTTTGGCTTGGGATCTCCAGTGCCTTTTTCCTAGAGTTTGAGAAATGCTTCTTAAATGGATTGATTCTCTGCAACTTATTATCCTAGAGAGTTGTCTAGGGCATGGAAGCAGGACTTATCTAGGGCCACTCAATCAATATGTATCAGCTTAAACTTGGGTCTCCCTGACTATTTTTTTTAATTAAAGCTTTTTATTGACAAAACATATTCATGGGTAATTTTTCAACATTGCAAAACCTTTTTTTTATTTTTTATTTTTTGGAGAACATTGAAACACAGGGTTTTGCAATGGGTCTCCCTGACTTTAAGTCAATTTGTCTATCTCCCATTGCATCCCCTAAGGAACTGCCAAGTCAAGGGAATCATATTTTGTGGGACTTACTTCCCCGGAAACCAGAAAGACTTCTATGAATTGATGCAACACGAAGTGAGTAGAAACAGAACAATTTATATAAGAGAGGGCTTTCCTTAAAATTGGTTGGGGATTGGGAATGAGGATGACTTGGGTCCAAAACCTTTCTCAGTAATTCACTGTGTGATTTTGGCATGTCATTTAATCTTTCTGTGCCTCGGTTTCCTCATCTGTAAAATGAGGGGCTTGGAATTGATTGTTTTAAGGATCTCTGATCTAGTGATCCATTTGGAGAGAGTGAAGGAGAAAGGTAGAGATGACAAAGAGAAGCTCTGTTTACGTCTTGATTTTGCCCGGCTCAGCTTTGTAGGTCAGTCTAGGGGCAAAGAAAGGAATGATGGTGGTGGTTGTTTCCCTGAACATGGCTCCCATGAACTTTTGCCAAGATGGAGGACACTGAAGGTTTTCTCTCCCTATCAGAGAGACCTCCCATTGGAAGCCTGGCTGCCCAGAGAGATCAAGTCAAGTTCTCCTGAGTCTGAGAACAGCTTTGCACCGAGAGCCATTATTAGTCTTCTTGTAATGAGCAGTGCACTTTTCAAAGACTAAACAAAAGCCCGCAAGTATTGGATGTGGGAGTTTCATGCTCCGTAGCTTTCTAATTTTGTTGGCTGTGGGTGAAGTTTCTCTTGCTCTTCAGAGCGCCAAGTCAGCAGCAAGCTGATGGTGACCCAGGGACGAGTGCAGGGATGCTCACAGGACCAACTGCCGTTCCACAAGACAGCTGCTTCTCTCTCCACCCTTCTGGCCTATAGGAATAAACATACTGGCAGCTTGATTTCAGGTCACTGGAGTTCAAGGGGGACCAACACTGAATGTGACTGGGAGTCACAGTCAGTTAACCTTGGGAAAGGCACTTCTCTTGGAGATTGGTTCCCTTCCCTTCCCATCTAAACCCTTGGGTGCATCCCTAATCTTCTCAGTATGGGTTCTGCAGTGGGGCAGATTGCAGATCATCCATGCCTTTCCATCTTTTTCTGAGGCTTCTGTGTCCCACCATGAATTCAATTCTAGCAAATCGATGTTGATTGCAATGCCATCACACCTATTATTGGACAGCCACTAGACTAGGCAATAGGGCTATAAAGACAGAACCTAAACCTGATCTCCCCTAAAGGAGTTTATATTCTCCTAGAGCAAGGTCTTTAACCTGAGGCCCCTCAATTTGTATTTTTAAATAATATATATATTTTAAGATATTAAAAAGTATGTTTTGGTAGAATTTCTTTTCTTTGTAATCCTATATATTTTATCTTATATAATAATTAGGAACTTTTTTTTTTCTGAGAATAGTCTTCAGCAGACTGCCAAAAAGAGCCAGGATGCAAAAATAGATATAAGGACTGCTCCGTTCAACTTGGCCAGGTCTCTCTGCCTGTGCCCCTGACCTCAGCTCATTCTAATTTCACGTTTGCCCCTATCTACCAGGTCCCTCCTCTTCTGCTCAGGTCAGCCCTCACTTCCTGCCCAGTGAGATCACTCATTCCTAATATTGTTCTTATTTTATTTATTTATTTATTTTTTGCTTTTTGCTGAGGCAATTGGGGTTAAGTGACTTGCCCAGGGTCACACAGCTAGGGAATGTTAAGTGTCTGAGACCAGATTTGAACTCAGGTCCTCCTGACTTCAGAGACGGTGCTCTATCCACTGCGGCACCTAGCTGCCCCACAGAATATTGTTCTTATAAATCAACTGCCCCCTATCATGTTATGTTTCACTACATTAGACAGCCTAAGTCTGTCTGTGTTGCCCCGTGAGGAAATTTTACTTTTGTTTCAGTCATTTATATCTGCTGTCTTCCAGGATAGAGGCTGGTAGAAATTGACCTAGCCTCATGCTTTTATAGTACAAAAGAAAAGATAGTTAATATAGACATATTAAGGGTACTCAAAACCCTCATACTTAGACAATTATGAAAATACACATCAGAAGTGTGTGTTTTTAAGACGCCAAGATTAAAACTCACTTAACATTCTGTTACAAATTGAATCAAAGCTTTTGTCTCCCTGGGCTCACATGAAAAAACACTAAATCAAATAACTCAAAAAATTGGCTTCTGGCATTTTAAGCTAATTACTACAGAGGTACAACATGGCCGTGATGAAATTCGGGGAAATAACCCTATACCTTTATGAATTAATGCATTTGAGGAAATTAAAGCAATTCATTTCAGTTGGTTAATGCTACCAGAGGCATTTTGTGAAATGTGGTTGGCTTAATGAACTACTTCCCAAATTTCTGATGATGGCGGTGCTCAATAGAGAAATTAGGAACTGCTCAAGATGGCAATGCCATTTGGGCAGACTTCAGATAGCCCTGTTACAAATCTTCTTGCCTTAATTCCTCCATCCTCCACTAATGTCTTTCTCTGACATTGAGGTGACCTTCCCATTCTCAAAGGGTAGCCCAACTGAGCTTGAGCTCTGGCAGGTCCTACTCAATTGGGAAAGACTTTGAATGGAAGCCTAGTAAAGGAATAACCTAAGTTTGGAGAGAATCACCAGGAAATAGCTATCCATCAATGATGGATACTTACTCAACTGGTAAGGATCATCTAAGGCAATAGTATCCAAACTTTTAAAATTATGTGCTTCTATCCAATTTTTTTATGGTAGGTATACCAGGGGTGGCTAGATGGTGCACTGGACAGAGCACTGGACCTGACTCCAGGTGGCTGACCTTAGACACATACTAGTCATGTGACTTTGGGCAAATCACTTAATCCTTATTTGCCTCAGTTCCTCCTCCATAAAATGAGGACATGCTGGCAAAGGAAATGGCAAACAACCTCAGTATCTTGCCAAGAACATCCCATGGATGAAGTCCATATAAGTCAGATACAGCGAATGACTGAATAACAATAGTCACAACAATACTGGGTGGGGATGGGTATGTGAGGGGGTCATTTTCCCAATGGCACCAGCATCAGTGCTATGGCTGTCATTAGGTTATCTCTGTCTTGAGGAATTGATGCTTGACTCAAAAAGTAGAAAGTTGGGAGCTTACACAGCTGAAAAAGGGACAGGGGTGGATGAGTACTGGATTGTAATGGGTGGTGGATAAGTGCTGTTGTTTGGGACCCAAGTCCAATGCTTGGCTCATTTGGAGAGGATGATCTGATTGGCTGATGCATACCCCTTGGGATCTTCTCTTGGCATTCACTTTGGCCACCACTGGACAGGGGCATTGAAGGACCGTCTTGCCAGACACTGTGATAAGTGTTGGGGATACAAAGAAAGGCAAAAACACAGTTTCCATCCTTAATTAGTTCATCCTAATTAGGGAGACCATCTGCAACTTATGTAGGTAAAAGATATTTATAGGATCAATGGGAGGTAGGTTCAGGGGGACGGTACCAGTAGTATACCTGCCCACAAAATCAGGTACCCTTGAAACGCTTGAGTATTTTCTCCATCAGCAAAAGACTCCAGCCCAATGAAAAAGGCATCATGTTTGCCAAACAGCTGGATGTTTAACTGAAGACTTGAATCATCTGGTTGACTTAACATCTGTAGATGGAATCCCTGTACCATGAATAAATTGGCATTTTGAGTTTTCAACGTGGAAAATACGGTGGAGACATATGCTGTCTATGATTCGCTCCTGTTTCAGCAAAGGAGTTGATGAAACTGCCCGTCCTTTGATCTTTATAAACTGCAGACCGGGGCTGAACTGGGCTCCATCATGATCTGGTCAGTCTAGAATGCCCTGTGCCCTGACGTCATCCAAGGCTCCTCAGTGGCAATGACCAGAAATGCAAGAATGAGGGGAAATAGGGCAGGTTTGCTGTAACGTCATCATTCGAACATGACAGGAAGAGAAGCACTCTGCCCTGCCATCCTCCTCCAGTCCCCAGCTTTGCTGCCTCCCCCCTAGCTCGCTGGGTGCTTTCACTGCCTTCCCTCTGATTGAGTGGATGACTGGGGAGAGCGCTAGCAGCCTGTCACTCATTTTCAGGCCTCATTCTGTCAGCCCTGAGCCTGAAACAGCATGAAGAGAAAACAAGGCAGGCAGAGATTTACATCCCACATCTGAGAGTCACTAGAACCTATGACATCATGTTCTTTGCCAGGCCCCACGGTGCTTGATGACGGAGAGCTGGGGCTGTAGAAGCCGGTGAATGATGGCCCCAGCACAGCCCGAATCCACGTGAGGTCACTTAAGGGAAGTGGGAAGATCCTGGAGGCAGGAACCCGAAAGATCAAAGGAGATCAAAGAAGGGAGATGTGAGGAAAGATTTAAAAAATAGGATCCTTTAGAGAGGGGGGAAAGAAACCAGAGCAGTAGCTTATATTTCAATCCAATCCATCTAGAACATAATATAGAGCATGGAGGACAATTGTGCTCCATCTTCATTTAAATCAATCAGTGTCATAGCAGCTGAAGAGACCTCAGAAGCTATCTGGTCACTCCCTTTCTTAAAGATGAGCAATCTTTTGCTCGGAGAGGGCAAGTGACTTGCCCTATATCACACACTAAGAGAGGGTGCACAGATTTGAACTCATGTCTTCTAAACCTTCTTTTTACTATATTGTACTGTGGAAACAGTCCTACAATTACTCCAGAAGGCATGTGAAATACATTTTAAATATATATGATACATATAATTATACATAAAGATACTATATATATATATATATACATATTTGTCCATCTTATATATCTTATTCTAAAGATTCCATAGCTTCCCTTATAAACTTGTCCAAGAGTCTTGTAAATTGATGTTATATAATTTCTAAAATCATGTTTTTATATATATTTATAAATATACATAGTATATGCATATACATATATATATATATATACTCAAGAAGGAATATATAATTATTAAATATTCCTTCTTGAATCCCATTCTTGAGATAAGTCCTATAGGTATCACCCCCATTTCACTGAGGGTAATACTGAGGCTTGGGTAATTTAGGTGGTCATAGAATTATAGGTGTCTGTGGAGAATTCAAACTCCAGATAAAAGCACTCTTTTCAGTATAACACCATCTCTTAAGAAAAAAAAAGCTTTGGCTTATTTGGGAATCAATCCATGTTCTAGGTATTATTTGTAGCAGACTCTAAGCAACTAAGTGGATTATATGCACAGGTAATCGGCCCCAAAGCTAGTTATAATTGTAAAGTAGTTGAATGACATCTCTGGCTTCCACCTTCCCTTTCTCTGTCCTCTCTCTTCTTGAAAATCGTGTCCACCTCAGTGAGAGGCACTCAGCATCCTCGTGCTGTCCCTTTCTTTCTCATCACAATCTACTCTATGATCAGCTAATTTACTCTACAATCTACATGGTCAACAAATTCAAATACTATTGCTCCCAAGAGGAAGAGCATTTCTTTGGGGTTACAGCATTTTAGTCAAAGGAATAAAGTTCTAATGTGGACTCTTTCTGCAAAAAGTTTGTCAGATACAATGGTTTTTCCCAAAGAGATTAGCATCATGCTCTAAACATAGTGAGTGTTCAACAAATCTTAGCTATCATTGACTTATTGACCAAAGGAGTGCTATACATTATCCAGATAAATTTTGATCATAGATTTAATAGTCTATGGAGTTCTTTATGAAATATTTTAAGAAAGAAGGCACCTTCCAACCTTCCCCTCTTTTTCCTCTCCCAGAAAAAAACCCCACAATTGTATACTGCCAGAAATTGTTCATTTTATGTTGTGATATTTGGGTTAATGAAGTCTTCCTTTTGATATACAAATCCCCTTCAGTAGAGTGATTTCACTCATTCTGACATTAGTGGGAATTTGTTTATTTAGAATTGACTTTCCCCTAAGGACTGAGATCTACCACACTGAGAGAATGGATGCTTTGATGGGATGGTCAGAGGGAAAGGGATAAGTCAGAGGAAGACATTTGGGAAAAGCAAAACTATGGGGAAAGGGCAGCCGATAACAGTTAAAGGCCCTAAAGATTCCATTTTTGTTGGAGTTGGTTATGATGACTTCAAAGAGGAATAAATATAAAAGATGCAGTATTTTCCTGGCTTTCTGCTGCTTAACTGGAATAGAGCAGCTTCATCTGTTGCTTTCTCCCACAGGGATTGTGAAAATCTGATGCTAGTAGTTTTCATTTTTCTTCTTGCCTATAAAACTACACTGAGAAGAGAATTCATCTTCAGTTAGCCAGCCAATTAAGCACTGACCACTAAACATCCTCAGTGAGGACTACAAACTCCCTGAAATTACTTTGATATAACCAAACACACACACATCCATACATGTATGTAGATACAAATTTTTATTATATGTTTCTTCCTATGAAAGCTCTTTGAAGATAGGGATGATTTCATTTTTGGCTGTGTGTCCTAAGGGCCCAGTACAAGGATCCTTAATAAATATTTATGGATGAATTGGATTGTGAACCCCCCATTTTGCAGCTCACTAAGTATTAGAGAGATGAAGAGTTTGTGTCCAAGATCAAATAAGTATTAACAGAAAAGACAGGATTCAAACCTTGGTTTTCCCACTCTGTGACCAATACTCTTTCCTGCAAGTTCCACCATCAGAGCTTCCATAAATGCCTCCCACAGAATGGGAGCCACAGATTTGGGAATATCCCCCAAATTCCGGAAGCAGACACTGATTTAGTTGTTGCTCATGTCCTTCCCTTCCTGTATACCTGGGCAAAATATTCAGGGCAACCTTAGATTTTCATTCAGTCAGTCAACAAGCATTTAGTAAATGCTTACATATCATATCCTGTGCTAAGAATTGGGGAAATTAAGCAACTTTTAAAAAAGGCAACAATACAATACTTTCCCTCAAAAAGTTTACATTCTATTTGGAAAGCATAAAGATAACTGAGTACTTTTTCATTCATTCATCAAATTGATAAAGACAATGTTGGTAGGGCTGTGGGAAAGTAGGCACATTGATGCATAGATACAACCATTCTGGAACACAATTTGAAAGTACATGCTAAGTGTTACTAACAGCAACTGACATTTGACTTAGCTCTACTACTGCTAGATCTATATTCAAAAGAAATCAAAGAAAGAGAGGACTATCCTACATGTGCAAAAGTATTTATAGCAGCTCTTTCATGAGGGGGTAAACAACAAGTGGAAATTGTGGGGATGTCCAGCAGTTGAATATTGCCTGAATATAATGTGACCAAAATATGATGGAATACTGTTAACCAATATAAAATGATAAAGTAGATGGTTTCTAAGAGGCATGGAAAAATTTGTATGAATTTGAAAATTGATTGAAAATCAACTGAGTGGAGAATGGATTGAGATGAATAGAAGAGGACTATGCAGTAGATCAGAGGACTTGAACAAAAGTGGGGGCTGTAAGGATGGAAGGAGATAATTTATATGAGAAATACTGCCAAAGTGAAACTCAAGATTGGTCAACAGATGAGACATGTGGGGTGAATGGGAATAGAAAAATTGACAATGACACTGAAGTTATGAGTCTGGAAAAATAAAAAGATGGTGGTACTCTGGACAATAATGGAAAAATTAGTTGGAAGGGAAGATTTATTTATTTATTTTTCCATTGGATTTCTTTTTTTTTTTTTAAAAAAAAGCTTTTTATTTTCAAAACATATGCATGGATAATTTTTCAATATTAACCTTTGTAAAAACTTGTGTTCCAATTTTCTCCCTTTCCCCCTACCTCCTCCCCTAGATGGCAAGTAATCCAATACATATTAAACATGGTAAAAATATATTCAATATATACATACACATTTATACAATTATCTTGCTGCATAGGAAAAATCAAATCAAAAAAGAAAAAAATGAGAAAGAAAATAAAATGCAAGAAAACAACAATAAAAAAGTGAAAATGCTATGTTGTGACCAACACAGTTCCCACAATCCTCTCTCTGGGTGTAGATGGCTCTCTTCATCACAAGATCATTGGAACTGGCCTGAATCATCTCATTGTTGAAAAGAGCCACGTCCATTAGAATTGGTCCTCATACAATTTTGTTATTGCCATGTACAATGTTTCTGCTCATTTCACTGAGCATCAGTTCATGTAAGTCTCTCCAGGCCTCTTTAAAATCATCCCGCTGATTGTTTATTATAGAACAATAATATTCAATAACATTCATATACCACAAATATACTCAGCCATTCTCCATCTGATGGGCATCCACTCAGTTTCCAGTTTCTTGCCACTACAAAAAGGGCTGCCACAAACATTCTTGCATAGGTATGTCCCTTTTATCAGAACTTTTGAACGTAAAAATGTTTTCCCAGTTTTTTGCTTCCCTTCTAATCTTGTCTGCATTGGTTTTGTTTGTATATAAACTTTTTGACTTAATATGATCAAAATTATCCATTTTACATTTCGTAATGTACCCTAGTTCTTCTTTGGCCACAAATTTATTCCTTCTCCACAGATCTGAGAGGTAAAATATCCCTTGTTCTTCTAATTTGCTCATAATATCATATCTAAATCATGAACCTATTTCAACCTTATCTTTGTATAAGGTGTTACGTGTGGGTCAATGCCTAGTTCTGCCGTATTACTTTCCAATTTTCCCAGAAATTTTGGTCAAATAGTGAATTCTTATCCCAAAAGCTTGGGTCTTTGGGTTTATCAAACACTAAATTGCTATAGTTATTGCCTAGTTTGTCCTGTGAGCCTATCCTATTCCAGTGATTGACTACTCTATTTCTCAGCCAGTACCAAATGGTTTTGATGACCCCTGCTTTATAATTTAGTTTTAGGTCTGGCACTGGCATTTTTGATTATTTCCCTTGAAAGCCTTGATCTTTTGTTGGAAGGGCAGGTTTAGGGGAAAAATTAAGGAGGCCTGTTTAGACATGTTCAGTTTGAGATGAAACATCCTCTGGATGTTCCTGTGGAACAGGTGTTACAGTAGATAAAGCACTGGGCTTGGAATCAAGAAGGCTTATCTTTGTGAGTTCAAATCTGGCCTCAGACACTTACTAGCTGTGTGACTTGTCACTTAACCCTTCTTTGCCAAGAAATCCCTCTCTGTCTCCGTCTCTATGTCTTTCATTTTCTCTTTTACTCTCTCTTGACTCAGTTTCCTCAAGTGTAAAATGAGCTGGAGAAGGAAATGGCAGAAGGAAATTATAGTATTTTTGCCAAGAAATCCCCAAAAGGGATCAAAAAGAATTAAACATCATTGAAATGACTCAGCAACAACATGGAACATCCAATTCAGGACACCCAAAGGGCAGTTGGTAATTTATAACTGGATTTAGGAAAATTAAGCCATAGGGCAATTATTAAGTGCCTACTGTGTTTCAGGCTCTTTGCTCTTTTGCAAGTATATCAAAACTGGACACACACACACATATGTATGCATACATTTATGTGTGTATGTATATATGTATATAGGAATCTTTAGCATAGGTTATGGTAGTTGAGGCCCCCAATTAAAAAAGAATAGAGGGCAAAGAGAAGAGAATGCAGGACAGAGAGTGTCAGAATAATGTAGATGAAGATCCAGAAAGGAAGATGGAGGAGTGGTAAAACAGGTAAGAGGAAAGCCAGCAGAGAGCAAAGACTCTGCTTGGAAGCTTTGCCTACAAATGTTCTGATTACAAACTATAGGAAAGCAACAACAATGAGACAGACAACAAATCATTTCTTCAATCAGCTTTTTTTTTTTAAATTAAGTTCCTAATTTATCTGCCAAGAGATAGTCAGGACCTATATGAACTAAACTACAAAACACTTTCCACACAAATCAAATCAGACCTAGTCAATTGGAAAAACTTAAAATGCTCATGGGTAGGCCGAGCAAATATAATAAAAATGACAATACTACCCAAACTAATTTACTTATTTAGTGCCATACCAATCAAACTCCCAAGAAATTATCTTACAGATCTAGAAAAAATAGTAGCAAAGTTCATTTGGAAAAACAAAAGGTCAAGAATTTCAAGGGGATTAATGAAAAAAAAGGCTGATGATGGAGGACTTGCTGTACCAGATCTAAAACTATATTATAAAGCAGCGGTCATCAAAACCATATGGTACTGGCTAAGAAATAGAATAGTCGATCAGTGGAATAGGATAGAATCACAAGACAAACTAGGCAATAACTATAGCAATTTGGTTTTTGATAAACCCAAAGACCCCAGCTTTTGGGATAAGTATTCACTATTTGACAAAAACTGCTGGGAAAACTGGAAACTAGTGTGGAAGAAATTAGGGCTTGACCCACATCTAACACCACATACCAAGATAAGATCTAAATGGGTTCATGATCTGGATATAAAGAGTGATACTATAAGTAAATTAGAGGAATGTAATATAGTTTACCTCTCAGACCTTTGGAGATGGAATAAATTTATGTCCAAAGAAGAACTGGAACTCTTAATTGAAAACCAGATAGATAACTTTGACTATATCAAGTTAAAAAGTCTTTGTACAAACAAAATCAATGCAGACAAGATTAGGAGGGAAGTAATAAACTGGGAAATCATCTTTACATTCAAGGGTTCTGATAAAGGTCTCATCTCTAAAATATATAGAGAATTGTCTCATATTTATAAAAATTCAAGCCATTCTCCAATCAATAAATGGTCAAAGGATATGAACAGACAATTTTCAGAGGATGAAATTAAAACTATTTATAGTCATGTGAAAAGGTGCTCCAAATCACTGTTGATCAGAGAAATGCAAATCAAGACAACCCTGAGGTATCACTTCACACCTGTCAGATTGGCTAAAATGACAGGAAAAGTTAATGATGAATGTTGGAGGGGTTGTGGGAGGGCTGGGACACTGATGCATTGTTGGTGGAGCTGTGAACGGATACAGCCATTCTGGAGAACAATTTGGAGCTATGCTCAAAAAGTTATCAAACTGTGCATACCCTTTGACCCAGCAGCATTTCTATTGGGCTTATATCCCAAAGAAATCATAAAGAAAGGAAAAGGCCCCACATGCAGCCCTTTTTGTAGTGGCTAGAAACTGGAAATTGAATAGATGCCCTTCAATTGGAGAATGGCTGAATAAATTATGGTATATGAATATTATGGAATATTATTGTTCTGTAAGAAATGACCAGCAAGATGATTTCAGAGAGACCTGGAGAGACTTACGTGAACTGATGCTGAGTGAAATGAGCAGAACCAGGAGATCATTATACACGGCAACAAAGTACTATATGACGATTAATTCTGATGGACATGGCTCTCTTCAACAATGATATGTTTCAAACCACCTCCAGTTGTTCACTGAAGAAAGCCATATACACCCAGAGAGAGGGATGCGAAATGTGGACCACAACATAACATTCTCATACTCCTTGATTGATGTTTGCTTACATTGTGTTTCCTTTATCTGATATATCATTTGTGTAGATAAGATTTTTCTTGCACAACAATGATAAGTTTGGAAATATGTATACATATATTCGATTTGCCAATATTTTAACATAATTAACATGTAGTGGATATCCTGCCATCTAGGGGAGGGGTGGGGAAGTTGGGGGGAAAAATTTCTAACGGAAAGCTATGTAAGTGTTATTGTTGAAGAATTACCCACACATATGTTATGCAAATAAAATAAAATTAAAAAAGAAAAAAAAAGAAAAAAAAATAAAATTAAGTTCCTATTATGTGCCAAGCACTCTGCTAGAGATATAAAAATGAAAATTCATCAGAAAGCCCATCCTGAGGAAAGTAACATGCATGCAAATAGATAAATCCAAAACTGAGGGAAGGAGGCATTAGAGAGATCCTAGGCTATTCAGTGAAAGATTTCACTCGTGAAAACACTTAAGAAAGTAGTCGACGGTAGCCTGAATAAAAGAGATAGTTCTCAATCCTTGCTCATTTCCAGATCATCTCTGCTAACTAGCTGGGTTTGGAAAACATGGCTCCCCATGGTACCATACTATCTGCTGGCCAAGATGATCATAAGAAGTTTGTCTTCCTTTATAGCGGTGCTTTGCATTAAATATTGTCAAAGGCGGCCAAGGAGAGGAGAAGTTATATTACTTTTGTTCTGATAAGGAAATCCCAATGTTCCTTTTATAATCAGCTGAATAAAATACATCTTAAAACCTCATGAAGTCCTACATGCTGGAAAAGACAAGAAAAATACTCTGCAATTACTGCTGGCATGGCAAAGGCTAGGAATGGATAAGTCAATCGAATGGAATCAGATAAATCCAATTCAATGAGCATTTATTAATACTTGCTATGGCAGGAAACTGGAGAAACAAAGAGCTTGGGTTCAACTGGCGGATTATTGTTCAGTCATTTAGTCATCTCTGATTCCTTGTGACCCCATTGGGGTCTTCTTGGCAAAGATACTGGAGTGGCTTATCATTTCTTTCTCCAGCTCATTTTTCAGATGAGGAAACTGAGGCAACCAGAGTTAAGTGAGTTGCCCAGGGTCACAGGGCTAGTAAGCATCTGAGAACACTCAGTATCTGAGAACTTCCTGACTTGAGATCCAGAGTTCTATCTACCTGAGGATACAACATATAAATAGACAAATATGGGATAATTTGAGGAAGGAAAGAAAACTTAAGTTGGGAGAAGGGATTCTACAGAAGGTGGCACCTGAGCTAAACTGAGACTTGAAGGAAGCTAAGGAGTCTAAGAGGAAAGAGTTGAGGTGAGAATACATTTCAGAGATGGAAGATAGCTCTTGCTGAGGAGTCAAGGTTAGAAAAAGCAAGGTTGAGTTTGAGGAACAGAGCTAGATTAATTGAACTGGACTATAGTATATCTGACGAATAAGAATATGAAACAGCATGAAAAGGTAGATTGATGCTGAGATTGAGTTGAAATAGCAAGAGGAAGAATTTATATGTTATCAGAGGTCACTTGGAACTGCCGAAAATTTTTTAGCAGAAAAATAACGTAAGATCTATATTTTAGGGGCAAAGTTTTTTTTTGGCAATTTATAGGGGGTGAGTTGTAGAGTAGAGATTGGAATCAAGGAGACCACTTGGGAAGCTACTGTAAAAATCCATGTCTGAAGTGATGATCACTTGTCCTAGTGTACTGCATGTCAATTGGAGGGAAGGAGGCAGACAAATAATATGGAGGTAAGAGCTGTCAACCAGTTGGTTACAGAGACAGGAGAGATCAGAGAGGAAATGTAGAAAATAATGGGAATTGACTCAACTTAGGAGCTAGAGTACCTGGAAGGGAACTGTTACCTTCAACAGAAATTAGGAAAAGGGGGGGAGGAGGAAGAACATGCAGGGTTCTGTTTTGGACACATTGAGTTAGACATTTTTATGGGTAATTTGGAAATGTCCAACATGTGGTTGGTTATGTAATGCAAGAGTTCAATGGGGAAATGGGACTGGATTTTGGAAGTGTCTTCTGAGAGAAGTAACTTCTGGTTGAGCCTATGGAGCCAATGAGATCAAGGGAAATCATTCAGAAAGCGTGCCCAAGACAGCATCTTTCACATCTTGCCTCATAGGGAGCAAGACATGGATGATGAATCAGCAAATAGTATTGAGAAGGAACAAAAACATCATTATTTTTTTTAATGCTTACCATGCTGAGGAATATACTAACTGCTCTAAGGAAGTTCATATAAAAATATTGGTGAGACAGGATATATAAATTTGGAAACAGTATTTGTACGAATTTCAGAAATAAACCTAATTTGTCTTTTTTTTTTTAGTGAGCTGCAATAAACATCCTTTAGACTAAAGCACAAATATACCATTTCCATATATAGATCTATAAAGTTTGCAGATTCAATATCTGCCTCTGGGAATTATGGGGCACTTTGATTATTTTTCCTTAACAGGTTCCATCCATAACAGTTATTTTTAAAGGTAAACTACAATTTACCATTGCAAATGCTTTACTTTAAAAAAAATTAAGAATCACTAGGTAAAAACTTGCCTTTTACTCTTTTTAAAATGTGGCCCTGCCCTGTAGTCTCTGTCTTTGTCTCTCAGTTTCTCTTTCTCTGTGTGTTTGTGTGTCTTTCACCTTCTCCTTCTCTCTTATTCTAATTCTCTCTGGCTTGGTGTGTCTGTCTCTGTCTCTGTCTTTCTGTCTCTCTGATTCTCACTGTCTTTCTCTCTGTCCCTGTCTCTCTCTGTCTTTGTCTATGTCTCTCTCCCCTCTCCCCTCTCTGTCTGTCTCTCTGTCTCTCTCTGTCTGTCTCTCTGTCTCTATTTCTGTATCTCTCTTTGTCTCTGTCTTTCTGTCCCTTTCTGTCTCTCTGTCTCTATCTCTGCCTCTCTCTGCCTCTCTGTCTCTGCTCTCTGTCTCTATTTCTGTATCTCTCTTTATTTCTCTGTCTTTCTGTCCCTCTCTGTCTCTCTGTCTGTCTCTGTCTCTCTCTGTCTCCATCTCTTTGTCTCTCTGTTTCTGTCTCTGTCTCTCCTTTCTGTCTCTCTCCTTTCCTCTCTCTCTCTCTTCCTTTCCTTTCTCTCCTTTCCCTCCTCTTCAAGAGAGATTTAAAAAGTTCTGAAACTTAATTTGGTCCATTTTGGGGAAAGGGTTTGTTGCTGTTTCCTAAACAAAGCAGATTACTTCTGGTGGCTGGTGCCTTTGTACCCCACATCCTTAGCTGAGGAGGGAGCGTGGGCTAATTGTCAGAGAGGGAGTCTGGAAATTAAGACTGCTGCTATATGTGGCTCTGGTACTGACTTGTTGAACAACTTCAGAAGGGTTCTGCAGGAAGAAATTTTCTAGAATCAAGATTCATCATAGACTGTGACTGAGTGAGGATCCCAGTTTTTCCTGGTACCTAGGATGCTCTTCAAAAGAAAAGAAAAACAAAAAAATCCTACCCAAACAAATGGAGGAAAAGTGGTCACCTCCTGCAATCACTGTTCACAGTTAGAGCCTGCAAATGGGAAAATGTCCACAGCAGGGAAGGCTGGCTCCCGGCTTGAGTTGTTGTAGGAAATAATTATGAAAGGAGAAGGCACAGAAATTATACAAAAGACCCAGAAAGTTATCTCCTTAAACAAGGAGGAGCAGCAAGCCTTCTCAGTGCCCCAAGGTGACTCATGGCCATCAACTGAAAAATGGTTGAATATTTGCATTGGGGGAGGGAATGAAGGTGGGGTTCCTATACCCAAAAAATGACAAGTTCTGGTACTCCCCTCCCCGCCCATACACAAAGTGTTGGTAGTTAGCAGTTACTGGAGTAGATACTGAAGATATAGAGAAAATCGAAAGATGGTACAATGGATGCACTGAATTTGGAGTCAGAGGGACTGGTTTTGAATCTTGGCTCTCCCATTTACTAATTTTTTAAGTAAACTTTCAGCAAATGACTTAAACTCTCAGGGTCCCAGTTTCTTTATCTGTAAAATGAGGGTGGATGGACTAAATGGGCTCTGAGATCCCTTCAGTTCCATTTATTTTTTATTTTATGAAATGTTCCCTTGCCACAAGGAATTTGTATTCTACTGGGAAAAACAAAACATACATAGACAAAAAAATAAATACACAGAGAATAATTTATTTGTGTGTGTGTGTGTGTGTGTGTGTATGTGTGTGTGCGTGTGTTAGATCAGGATTCTTGAAGATGTTGAGTTGATCTTTGAAGTAAACTACAGAAAATCATGAGGGGTAGCAGTGTAGGGAGAGGCCGACTTGTATAAGGCTGGAGAAGTAAGAAATCATGGGAGTAACAGTAAGTAGGACAATTTGTCTTGAAGGGAGCGTATGGGGGGAAGTAATGTGTAATTACGATGTAAAGGTAAGTTGATGTGATGGAGAGAACCATCTACATCCAGAGAGAGTATCGTGGGGACTGAGTGTGGATCACAACATAGTGTTTTCACCCTTTTTTTGTTTTCTTTCTCATTTTTCTCCTTTTTAATCAGATTTTTCTTCAGCAGCACAATGAATGTGGAAATATGTTTAAAAGAATTAATTGCACATGTTTAACATATATTGGATTATTTGCTGTCTAAGAGAGGGGGAGGAGGGAAGGGAAGGAGCAAATTTTGGAACACAAGATTTTGTAAGGGTGAACTATTTTTGCATGTATTTTGAAAATAAAAGCTATTATTAAAAAAAGAAAGAAAATAAATAAATAAAATGAGGACAATATTAGCGTCTACTTTAAAAAAAGGATAAGTTGAAGCAAGATTGTGAAAGCTTTACTAAGAATTCTGTTAGCATTGTAGCAGGCTGGCCTCAAAGCCCAGGAGACCTAGATTCAAGTTCTTATCTGACATAAAATTACATGACTATCTATCTATCATAACATTGCCAAGTAACTTAATCTCTAATTGTTCTAAGCAATTCTAATTAAAATATAAGTGGCAGAGAAGATAAATTCCTGCCTTGATAGAAAGGCTTTCCTCATCCTGGAATTCCCCAGACCTAGTGAAATCTTAGCTCAGTTCTTTTTTAGATATAATTTTTAGGTATACTTTCAGAAGTGCCCAATTTGAGGCTATGTGAAAGAGAAAAAGGAAAGAGGAAGACTAATTAGGAGATTTATCTAGGGAAAAAGTGAGGGATCTGATCCAGGGTGATGGCTAATGGTGAATGTGAATGGTGAGCAGGGGGTGGTTGTGGAGATAGAACTGTTTCAGACATGGCAATTGATTGGTCTCAGGGAAAAGGAGTGAAAGATAAATAAGAATTAAATATGGCACCAAGATTGCAAACCTGAGAAACTTGGAAGAACAGCAAAATCCTCTAGACTGAAATTGAGAAGTTAGGGGAAAGTGTCAATTTAAGGGGAAAGATAATGACTTCCATTGTGGTCACAGTGAATGAGAGATATCTATGGAATATATAGCTAAAGATATCCAACAGAAAATTGAAGACTAGAACTCAGGCACTTGTTGGTTGAATTGAATTGAGAAAATGCAGGATTCTTCTTATCATCTGGGTTCTTATATTTTTGGCAGAAGGAAGGCTTGGAGTAAAAGATTGCCTTGTATTATCCCATTGTGATCAACCAGCATGGAAATGGCACTAATCCTCATAGTCTCCACTGTGAAGGATTGGGAACCAGTATACTTCTTGAGTTCCATAGCCACATTCATCTCCCTAAGCTACATGAAGTATGGATATTCCCATATCACCACTGTGTTTTTTATCAATATTGAGTATTCACCATACAATACACTGTAGTAGGTCTGAAAGGGATGACCTTTTGGGAAAATGAGATGTCTTTTAAAAGCACTCTCCTCAGGAAAAGGACCCACATGTGCAAAAATGTTTGTAGCAGCTCTTTTTGTGGTAACAAAGAGTTGTAAAATGAATAGATGCTCATCAATTGGGGAAGGACTGAACTGTGGTACATGAAGGTAATGGAATATTATTGTTCTGTAAAAATGATGAAGAAGCTGATTTTAGAAAGGCCTGGAGAGATTTACATCAACTGATGGCTGAGCAAAACAAGCAGGACCAGGAATACATTGTACATAATAACAGCAAGAACTTTTTTTTATATATGTTAAATTTTATTAATAACAAGAGTAATTATTCTCATTTCCATTCATAATAAATTAGCGATGATGATAATAAGATTGCACCTGCCTTTTTCAACTGCATAGAGAAAATGAAGCAAGAAGACCCAGATTCTAATGCTACTTCTGCCAACTATGTGACTTTGAACAAATAATTTAATTGCTTGAGGCCAAAAATTTCTGATCTGTAAAATGAGAATGTTGAATTAAATCCAGGCTTCTTAAACTTTTTTCCACTCATGACCCCTTTTTGCCTGAGAAATTTTTACATGACCTCAAGTATATAGGTATATAAAAATAGGCATATAAATCAAACATTTTCTGATAATCACAATTTCACAACTCTCGTATTCAATTATAAGACCCTATATGTGGTTGTGCACCACAGTTTAAGAAGTTGGGGAATGATCTCTGATACCCCTTATAGCTAACAGCAAGAACTTGTGATGATCAACTATAAAAGGCTTGGTTCTTCTCAGTGGTTCAGTGATCCAAAGCAATCCCAATAGACTTTGGACAGAAAACGGTATCTGCATCCAGAAAAAGAGCTAAGGGGACTGAATGTAAATCAACCTATGCTATGTTCACTTCTTTTTTATGTTTTTTCTCTCTCCCATGGTTTTTCCCTTTTGTTCTTATTTTTCTCTCCCAACATGATTCATAGAGCAATGTTTATTAAAAATAAATAAACTGGGGCAGCGAGGTGGTGTAGTGGATGGAGCACCAGCCCTGAAGTCAGGAGGACCTGAGTTCAAATCTGGCCTCAGACACTTAACACTTCCCAGCTGTGTGACCCTGGACAAGTCACTTAGCCCCAATTGGCTCAGAAAAAAAAGCAAAAATAAATAAATAAACAAACTTACTACCAAAAAAACCCCACTCTCCTTTAAAAGTGTTTATAGGTCAAAAATAAAGAGTAACCCTCTGAAATATTGTCATAGCCTACTGATGGATTTTTGGTAATGCTCTCTCTCTCCTCATACTTTCAAAGAAGTCCTTCCCCCTCTATAATGGTCTTCTTGGTCTAATAGGATTTCTTTGAGCCTCTCTGGGTCTCAGTTTCTCTAAAGGATGCATTGAACTTGAGCATCACTAAGATCCATTTCAGCTCTCAATCCTAAAAATCATTTTCTTCTTTTCTGATGCACCAAGGACATTTTTTTTTCCAGGAGCCAAACGAAAACAAATTAACAAGGACTCTTTTTGGCAGTCACGCTAAGGGTTGATTATTGAACGCTCTTCATTTCAGGGCTAACTTCAGGGTCCATTGGGATGGGGCTACCGTGTGGATGACTCTTTTCAACAATGTAGGCAGCCGCAGACCATGCAAGTGTGTTTTCTCCATGGGATATTGAAGAATAACATTCCGCAGTGGTTGCCAGGCATCTTAAGGGCAAAATAACTGAACAAAGCCCCCCAGTTGTGAGGGTGAGACAGTGATTGGCAGTGCTTTTCAGTGTGGATGATTACTCACTGATTTATTATTCAGTGTTTTTTTTCTCTGTTCTCTGGGAGAAGGGAGGATAGACAATTGTTTTTGAAATCCCTACATTTCACATCTGCTCCCTCCTCTTTGATCTTTCAGAATATTTTTGACAGGCAGTAGGAAGGAGTGGAGAGAGCTTTGAACATGAAGTCTATTCAGTCTTAAATTCAAGTCCTGCCTCTCATATTTAACAAGTAATCTTTAATCTCCAGTTTCCTGAAATGTATAATGGGGATAAGTCATTTCATCTCCCCCACAGACTTATTGTGAGGCTCCTAGTCTTAGAGATGGACAGGGGCATTAGAAGTCATCTCATCCAAACCTTTCACTGTACAGACCAGAATCACACAGGTCATAAGCAGAAAAGGCAAGATTTGAACTCAGTTCTTTTGTACTGTCCATGCTGCCTTCAGATCAAAGGGGAGGGTATATGTGAAGTGCTTTAAACAAACTTCATCTCTTTTTATAATAGATCTGTGTGATTTTTTTCTTTGTACTTTTGAGGTAATTTTATAGAGAAGGAAAAGACTTTTTTCCATTCTATTTTTTGCACAATTTAGCGTCACCATAGCCTTTCTTATTTCTGAAACGACAATGTCCAGATCTCTCCTTGAACAGGACACTGTTTTTCTGGGTTTTGATTTCCCCATCTGTAAAATGGAGATATTGAGGTTTGATGCTCTCTCTGACACCCCTCCCAGTTCTCCAGTCTCTGCTCCCATGAGCCGAGCTCAGCTCATCCTTTCTGTCGGTACCACACAAACACCAATTCTGCACAATTGGGTTCTCAAGCTCTGAGGAATCACTTGGTCAGGGGCCAGAAAAGCAATTACCGAACAGGCTTATTTGTGAATACCCCTTGTTGTAACCAGATCAGCAGAGCACTATTTCTACTGGGCATTCCCTGAGACATGAGCATAATTCTGCTATTCAGAATCTTTTTTTTTTTTTTTTTTTTTTATCATGGAATCCATTCAATAAGACTTTGCCTATATCACTCTTTTTTCCTCTATAGAGAAACACAAAAACTAAATGTTTTCTATGACATCTTCCTAGGGATTTACAGAGAGGCCTGCTTTTGTAGATTTATTTACTGACTATTTAGGAATACTTAATCACTATTTTTCAGGCAGTTAAAGAGGCATCTTGTGACCGTGAACACATGTCTGACATGTGGCTGCTCATTAAACACTATGGTTTAGTGATGGCAAGTCAATTTAATTCAACAAACATTGATTAACGACCAGGTGCTGGCTCTGTGCTAAGTGCTGAGGAAGGCCAAGATGAATGAGATATCGGTAAATGTGATGCAAGATGGAAAGATCCAATGTCTCAGGGCCTGAGGGAAGACAAGCACATACATAACCCTCTTGATAGAATAGCAAAATGGACTGAATTTAATAGGAAATAATTGATATTTTGTGATAAAAGTTATTCAACTATTGATGTTTTTTGACCCAGTGATCATTACTGGACACAAAGGTTTCATGAATGAAACAATGTTTGTATTGGTACTGTTATAATAGCAAAAAAAAAAGAAACCAAAGGGGATATCAATCAGGGAAAGGTACAATGTGTGATTTATGACTATAATAAGATATTATTGTATCATAAGAAACAATATCTTTGAGAAGTTTTTGTGAATTGGTACAGATGGACGAAAATAGAACCTGGAAAATAATATATCCAATAACTACTATGTCAGTGAAAACAACATTAAAAGATATCAGAATTCAATTTAAATACAGTGACTAATTTTGCTTGCAAAGGACTGATGCTGAAATGATTCCACTGCTCTGGGCTGCATATACTATTCTATGCTGCCCCTGTAGGAGGATAAAACATAGATATCAATGGCTATAATGAGAAATAGAAATGAAAAATTAGTCTAAGATAAATACAAAGCATTCTATAAGAATGAAAGAAGAAAAGTCGATTTTTATATGAACTGCAGCGAGCTGACAAAAGATAACTCATCTTTCATCATTACTTCTGAATTTCCTGTATTTAATTCAATAGGACTTGGAAACCACAGCTGCCTTTTTTTTTCTCATTTCCTCTCTTTCCACTGACTCAGGATTCTCTCGCAAACTGCACAATTTAATTCAACATGTATTAAGCAATCATTAGTAGGAAACATTGTTCCAGGGCCCTGGGGTGGGAAAGATGGAGTAAGTCATCATCTCTCCTTTTGAGGGGCTTGCTCTGTAATAGGAGGTAAGAGGCATGAGCAAGTAATATAAGGTCAAATATGATAAGTTCAAAAGAGAACTCAAACTAGACATGATGCTGTGAGAAATTTGAGGGAAGAAAGATGGGGGGGGGTGAGTGAAGAGTCAAGCAAGCTACTTGGAGGAGAAAGACCCAAGCTGAGCATTATAAAGAAGGGGGCTTTCATCATGGAGAGATAATTCAGGAAGGGAATTTGCTGCAGACTAGGAAGAATACAAATCTGTATTTGTATTCTCAAATACAGATAAAGGAAAGGGGAAAGTGAAAACTTTTCTCACATACAGCAGGTGGGAAGTATGATATAAAAAACTTGAGTCAGAAAGGGCTGATTTCAAATCTACTTAGTAGATGTGTGACCCTCTCCAGTCACCTAACTTCTCTTATTTCCAGTACCTTCACTGGTCCCATTAATAACTAGCATTTACTTAAAGGCTTTTGTGAGGATCAAAGGAAATATCTATAGAGCATTTTACAAACTTTAAATCTTCAATTAAGCAGGAAGCCATTTTATCAATGAGCAAAGGACATGTGGGAAAATGCAGGACATAATAATACTTCACAGGACAGTTTGGGTGACCCAGAAATATGGGGTCAAGCAGAGAAACTAGATTGTAGAGGGCCTTGAGTGCCCAGGAAAGTCCTGCAAACTTACTCAATAGACAAATGAAAACATTACCTGGGGAAACTACCAGACCAGTACAATGAAGGCGAGTTCGAAGGATGGGTATGTCCACCATGACTCAAATACCAGGCAAAAGACTCATTCACCAAAGATGCAATAGAACCTCATCTTATTAGAAAAAAAAGTGGAAAAATGTGCACCGGGGGCGGAGCTGATTCATAAAGGAAAATAACTATGGAAAACATGAGTAAGTGAAAGTGATGTAAGTAATGAGTCACTTCAATGTGCCTCAATACCTGCAGAGTCAAGGTGAATGTGAGAGGAGGGAAACAACTGAGTCCCAGGGCAAAGGAACAATAGTCTTGGTAAGAAAGAAATAGCTGGTACAATGGCAAAGTGGAATAAGATCTAGATTTGAAGTCTTGGTAATGAGATGGAGAAAGGAAAGCTAAGTAGATGCTAGGTAGCAGCAGCAAGTGCCATTATCAGGAGAAAGCCTGAATTTTATAGATACTCCCTGAGGCAAGCAGGGAGGAGCACTGATGATCTTGTCCTTTGGATCTTAATTAGGCCTTTTAAATTCTGTAAATGGATTTTTATTATAATCCCACCGTTGGTTGAATTCCCAGCCAAATTCTTGGCATTGACAAAATCATCATAACCTCCAGTTATTCTATCCAGTTGGAAGGTCAAGTTATGATAAAACTCCCCAAGGTTATTTGTCTCCTATTAAAAAAACCTATCTGTTCCCTCTTTCCTTGCTAAAGCCCCATATGGAATTTTGCCCACTGTCAGCAGCATAATAAAATCTTTGCCTCTTGATTTGGAGATGGTCCCACCCTACAAATTACGCTGAGACACCTCAAGACATCATATCCTCTCTATTTGGATTTTCTTTAGTGTATTCTTCATGACGCTTGTGAACATATCTCCTTAGCTTACATTTCTCTGAATGCTGATATTCAAGAGATACAGAATTATCCTTGCTTATATCTTGGGGTCTTAGAATGAGAGCAAATAGCAATTGTTTTCTGTTCTAATATAAATTTTAAAAAAGGAGAGAAGGAAGGAAGGAAGGAAAGAAGGAAGGGAGGGAGAAAGGAAGGGAGGGAGGAAGGAAGTAAAAAAGGAAGGAAGGAAGGAAGGAAGAAAGGAAGGAAGGGAGGGAGGGAAGAAGGAAGGGAGGGAAGGAGGAAGGAAGGGAAAAAAAGAAGGAAGGAAGGAAGGAAAGAAGGAAAGAAGGAAGGAAGGAAGGAAGGAAGGGAAGGGGGAGGGAGGGAGAGAGGGAGGAAGGAAGGAAGGAAGGAAGGAAGGAAGGAAGGAAGGAAGGAAGGAAGGAAGGGAAGGGGGAAGGAGAAGAAAGGAAGGAAGGAAGGAAGGAAAGAAGGAAAGAAGGGAAGGGGAGGAAGGGAGGGAGGGAGGGAGGGAGGAAGGAAGGAAAGAAGAAAGGAAGAGAGGAAAGAAGGAAGGAAGAAAGGAAGAAAGGAAGAGAGGAAGGAAAGAAGGAAGGAAGGAAGGAAGAAAGGAAGAGAGGAAAGAAGGAAGAAAGGAAGGAAGGAAGGAAAAAAGGGAAGCTCATTCTTTTGACACATTTATTCTCCCTGGCACAAGTCTGTCAAGTATGAAATGCCACCATCCCCAAATCATCCAAAATGAAAGCAACTAGCAGGGACAGAAAAATCAATGGTGACCTTAACTAAGCTGCAGCATGTTACTAATGATGACTTGACCATATGAAGTAGCATAAAAGTCCTCATACAAGTATCATCAGATCATAAGGTGAGATGGTCATATGGCGAGAACAAGGGGATATAGACAGTTCAAATGACACACTGGTGCTGGTAAATTATTAGAAAAAACTAAAGAAAGGCCTTTAGCTCATTGGTCAGATATTATATAGCAAGTTAAGAAAAAGGCCCTAGGCAATTTACTTAATCCTGTTTGCCTCAGTTTTCTCATCTGAAAAATGAATTGAAAATGACAAGCCACTCCAGGATCTTTGCCAAAAAAGGAAATCTAAGTGGGGTTGTGAAGAGTCAGACATGACTGAAATGTCTGAATAACAAGAATAAAAATATCCAGCATCATATAAGGATTAGACAGTGCTGGACTTGGGAATTAGAAAGATCTGGTTCAAATCCTGCCCTTGAGTACCCATGGGCATATTATTTATCCTTTCAGAGCCTTGATTTCCACATATATAAAATGGTTAGAAAACTGTCTCAATCACAAGGTTATTGTGAAAATCAAATTAAGTAATGTTTGCAAAACACCCTGTTAAGTCTTAAGGTATATAAAAATGTCATGTCATCATTGTTGTTTTAGGATGAGAGTCACAGAATCTTAGAGATAGGAGGAATCTGAAAGACTATGGACCAGGAATCCCTTTGGAAATCTAACAAATGAAGAAGTCATTGTCTACTGAGACGGACTATTGGAATTTGGCACACTTCTAACAGTTAAGAAGCCTTGCTTTGGTTCAAATTTAAATTTGTCTATTTGGCCTATTGATCATTGGAAGGCTGCAAATTTCCCCAGTGGAGGGAGTTCTCATACAATGAGATCATAGATTCCCCTAAGTGCTATTACATTACAAAAATTACAGAGAAAATATGGCCAATATTCATTACAAGCGCCTTTGCTTCCCCTTTCACACATGGTGGGGACTGGGTCAAAGAGGACTGATCACTGAGCCACAAGAGCTGCTTCCTGACCAGACTTTCAAGGGAGAGACAATTTTTCCTCTTGCTCTTTTCTTCTCTTTAAAACATGAAATTTGGAACCTGAACAGTTCTCTATCTCTCTGTCTCTATTTCTTTGCATCCCTCTCTCCCTTTCTCCCTCCTTCTATCTCATTTCTAGTGTGGGGAGGGCTTCCCTTCATTATTCACTCAGCTATGGTGGCTATCTGCTCAATCACAGAAAGAATAAACTATTCTAGATTACCCAAGCCTGGATCCCAAGGCCTTGGCTGTCACTTCTGTTTTCTTTTTCTTTAGCTGAGCTCGGACGACCAAATAGCACAACTTGGATGGATGTCTCCCATGGCTACTTCCTAGACCAGAGAGATCTAGTGGAGAAGTCCAAGTGGCTACAGCAGGAAGTGTTCTCCTGCTCCCGACCCACCCTTTGTTCAAAGAAAGTAACCACTGAAAGGGGGATGTCAAATGGATCAGATATTTTAATCTGATTACCCAGCATGCTTTTCAGCAGTCAAAATACATTCATTTATCCTTGAGATGCAGGGATGGTTACTACTTCTTGAAATAATACTTTTATACAAACACACAAATATATTCTAGTAAATACCACCAGCTCAGCAGCCAGTAGCCACTCCAAATGCTTGATAATTCTACCACATGTGTTTGATTAGGTCACTATATTGCCCATCCTCAGCAAGATGAAGCTAATTTGAACTAAAGTGATTGAAGAGAAGAGACAATTATGAAAATAGAGGCCAGATGAATTTCATCCGTAGGGATGAGATTGGGCTGATTTATGAGACATTCACAGTGGGTCAGTGTGGTTTGGTTAAAAAAAAAAAAAAAAAGCTGGCTTTGGAATCAGGAAGATAAAGGTTCAAATTTCGCTTTTGGGTCAGTCATACTATGAGTTGTAGAGCTTGTGCCAATCTACATTGGTACAGAGGGTTTCCTCACTGGGTCCCAAATTAAAAAAAAAAAAAAGAAAAGGAAAGTCCACGTGTATGTTTGGAGTAATGGTGCTGCTTATTTCCTGGAGGAAGGCTCTTGTATATATTTCCTGTTCCTATTAATTGTCCTGCCTTTCCCTACTCAATGCTTTTTAAAATTTTGTGAATTATGATTTGTTCCCAGAATAAAGAGATCATTGAGCATTCTTATTTTATAAGACACTGATTCTTTGTGGACATGAAACAGTATAACTCTTCTACAGGTACTTGTTGTATCCTTTACAAGAGGACAAACCCAGGAGAGCAGGGTTTTTTAAATTTTATTTTACTTGTTTTTGTCCCCAGGACTTTTAATGCTTATTATTATAATGATACTTAACAAGATAACTATATAATACTGAGTAAATATGTATTGATTAATTAATGGATTTGTGACTTCATTTAAGGTGGTATTTTCTTCACTAACACAGATCTCCACCTCTGTCTGCCTAAGCAGTCAGCCTTTATGAGTTGCCTTGGCCCCCCCAAAAAAACCAGTCAGTGACCAGTACTCCTGTGATGAGTCTCTCTAAACACAACCAGCTTTGCCTTGGGTGACAATCAGCCAACTACTGGGACCATCTTTGAGACTTTTCTTGGGAGGGCCTGGCAAGGGCAGCATTTTGCTGGCATAGTTGATAGGAACACAAGGTCAACTCCATGCCATGATGAGTCATCAGGACAGAGCTTGAGGGAAAGAAAGGATATGCAGGCCCAAATCAATAGCAAATAGGAGGCAGCATGATACACTGGGTTGGATTTTGAGTTAGAAATCCTAGAATGAGCCCTGCTTCTGCCAATCAGTAGCTGTGTGACCTTAGATAAGTCAATGAATTTCACAAAATCTCCTTTTTCTCATCTATAAAATGAGAAGTTGATCAAATGATCTCTAAAGCTTTTCTTGGGCAGTTTATAGAATGCTGGGCTGAGAATATAAAAGATCTGAATTCAAATCTTGCCTCAGATACTTACTAGCCATGTGACCCTGGGAAAATCATTTAATCTCTGCTTGGAGGCTGCTAGGTGACACAGTAGTTAGAATGCTGAGTATAAAATCAGGAAGACCAGATTTCAAATCTTATATATTTACTAGATGTGGGACTCCCAGCAATTCACTTAGTCTCTGTTTACTTTAATCCACTGGAAAGGAAATGGCAAATCACTCCAATATCTTTGCCCACAAAACTCCATAGACAATATTATGATGCTATGGTCCGAGGAAACACGAAGATTTAGATACAATTAAGTGACTGAATAACAACAAAAAATTCTTTTGCTTCTAGATCTTATTTTTGAAAGGAAAGAATTTGCTTTAGATTAAATTTTGGGACTAAAGATTTACGATTTCGGTTATCCACAACCTGACTTGGAGAAGTAATAACTGTTGAACCATAGTGAAAACATATTTCATTAAACTTTACTATATATTTTTCCATATATTTATCATCTTGATTTCTTGGATGAAGAGACTATAAATTGAAATCCCTCACACTGGGATCTTGACATCATAGCAGGCTACTTATCAAGTTGTTAGGAACATCAAAGGGCATCTCATCCAATTTACCCAATTCAGTAATGAGGGGAACTAAGTCCCAAGGAGGAGAAATTACATTATTCAAGACCACAAAGATAATGAGCATCAAAAATAGGATTTGAATCCAGATTCTGTTCTGAATAAGTATAAGAGATAGGATTTTAATTCAAGTATGCTGATTCAGAGTCCTGCCATTTTTCTTTTTGCTCAGGACAGTTTTCATAACTTCAGGGCTGCTGTAGTCAATTCTCTTGTCTTACTAAATCTGCCTTTTCCCTTGCGATACAGATACAGATGCAAAACAGACTGATGTAAATAGATGAGAAATGTTTGTGAGGTCTTAGTGGGAGAAATCCATTTTCAGTGTTATCATTCCTATTTCTGTCTTGCTTTAAATTGAGTTGTAAAGTTTACTTTTTAGAAATAAATGAACAAGGCAGAACATCACTAGATAGATTCATTTCCTTTATAGAATTTATTAGACATGACATGCAGCAACCTGCCCATCTGAGGCTGACATACTAATATGAAATAGACACGTTGGCCTTGTCCATATAGAAAGGGTCAGTCTCAAGTATGAGGGTGATTATTCTTGGCTTCCCCCACAATGGAGAAGGGAACATTTGCCAGAGGGGAAAATTTCTCTTCCTCTTTCTTTCAATACAAGGTTTAAAAGCACAAGTGTGTCACAAATACCTTCTCAAGCATTCGTGGGTTTGTTTAAGCTTCTTATGTGAAGTCAGAGAGAGCCCGGCCTCAACACTGCTGATAGCTTTGCTTTAAAAGTCGCTTGGTTCTGGATGATCTCAGATGACTTTCCATTGGGGCAGGGCTTACAGGGTACCATCAGATAGGATACTCAGATTTACTTTTTGTTTGTTTATTTGTTTTTTTGCTTAGGCAATTGAGGTTAAGTGACTTGCTCAGGGTCACACAGCTAGGGAATGTTAAGTGTCTGAGACCAGATTTAAACTCAGGTCCTCCTGACTTCAGGGCTGGTGCTCTATCCACTGCGCCACCCAGCTGCCCCCAGATTTACTTTTAAAGTAAGGAGAAAGAGTTCATGAATGGCATCTCTGCCAGACTTTCTAACCTGTCTACACACACGAATGCCCCATCCCACTTACCACTTACATACTCTCTGTTGGCATTGATAACCTAAAGAGGAACCAATAGGAACTTCCTATGTGAAACATTCTTGGGAATGCTCACCATAAAGCAAGATCTGAAGTATCGTGGGTAACTGGGTGGGCGAGGGTCTTGGAGTTAGGAAAAACTGGGTTCAAATCTGGCTCCACACCTTGCTAGTCAATTATTTAATCAGCAATTAGTAAGCACTTACTGTAATGCAATCACTGGACTAAGTACTAGAGATGCAAAGGAAGGCAAGAACAGCCCCTTCCTTTATGGAGCTCATATTCCAATGCTGAGCAACACTAGGGAAAAATATAGCTCCCCTTTTGCAAATAATGATAATGATAATTATACTACTATTACTACTACTACTACTACTACTACTACTACTACTACTACTACTACTACTACTA
>JAJPUD010001875.1:63196-79817 GCA_023553655.1 Myrmecobius fasciatus
TACTACTACTACTACTACTACTACTACTACTACTACTACTACTACTATTTCACAGCATATCTCTCTTACATAATCTTATAAGCATCAGTGGAGATACTATGGGTAAAGCATTATGAAAAATCAGCTGTTCTAGGCAGCATATTGTAGTGGTAAGAGTTAGGAGCCAAGAGTCAGGAAAATAACAATCTGGGTTCCAATGCTTACTAGCTTTGGGGACCTAGAGGACTTCTTTCATTTCTGTGAATCCCAAGTTCCCTCTTCTGAAGAAATGAGAATAAAATGGGCTCTATTATCTCACTAGGGTCTCCCAGAAATCAAGTTCACAAATACAAAATCAAGGCGATATGGATAAACAATAGTTGTATGGGAAAAAAATCTGGAGGTTTCAGTGCACCACAAGTTCACTATGAGTTAGTAGTGTGACAAAAAGGCTAGTGCAATTTTGGGCTGCAGTAATGGAGTCACTCACTGCTTCCTGGCAAAATGAGGTGATGGCTCCTCTGTACTCTGTCCTGGCGGGACCCCTCCATTCTCAGCATCACATTTTAGGGAGGACATTGAAAAGCTAGAGATCGTGTGAAGGAGAGCAACCAGGATGATAAAGAGCCTTGGCTTTATATCTGGACCTTCAACTGAAAAAGTTGGAGATGTTTATTTTAGAGATAAGAAAATTTATGGTGGATGAGGGAAAACTGTATCTGAGTAAGGAAAAGAATGTTCCACATCTCTGTTGAGGTTCAATCATTTCTGACATGTTCCCATTTGTAGTTTTCTTAGCAAAGACACTGGAATGATTCATCATTTCCTTCTTTAGCTCATTTTACAGCTAGAGAAACTGAGGCAAACAGGCGTAAAGTGATTTGGTCACATAATTAATGTGTCTGGGGCTGAATTTGAATTCAGAAAGCTGAGTTTTACTGACTTCAGAACCAGCATTCTCTCCACTGTATGAGCAGCTGCCCTCATATCTCAACTGCAATCAATTAATCAATTGGAAGTTTTTAATCAAGGTATGTTTTTTTAAAATGTCTAAACAAAATTATCTGCACCCTGTTATCCCATTATCAGGTGTGAATTCTTTAATAGGGTCAAGAAGGAGAATGCTGTGATTGGCTAATCAAATAAGCAACCATACCCTTGGGGCTTTAAGTAGGGAGAGAAATGTCAGCACTTGTTAAATCAAGCAGTCAGCCAGGCCACTTGGTAGAAGATTTCAAGGGAAGAAGGCTCTTGGGAAGAAGAAAAGACTTTTTGGCCTTGCCATCAGAGAAGATGGCATCAATAGCAGACAGTGTATCCAAAAGTAAACCTGGTCAAAGACTTATACAGACAGGTAGAAAAAAGGAAGCAACTGAGGAAGGAAGCAGCTTCAAGGTGTGTGGTCCCCTGAATCAGAAAATGACAGATAGGTGCTCAGTAAAGGGTCAGTAACCAGGAATTATGGATGTAACCTTTGGCCATATGTATTCTCTCCATAATCTCCAAATGTAAGCCCATTCCTCCCCTGGGCTTTTTATTTGTGGGAGAATATGCTCCAGATTTGGGGGGACCATTTTGGACCAAATCTTCTTTTGTATACAATCTTAAAAAAACAACTTTTTAAAAAACTGATGAAGTTTGGATTAAGATCATCAATAAGAAATATTCTAGCAGTGACTCAGCAGCAGCAGCATTAGAAACTCAGTCCTTCAGGCTTACTCCTAGAACCCTAAGAGTAGGAGTAGCCTCCTTCAGGTGACTCAGCCAGGAAGTAGCTTAAAAATAAAGGCACATGTCTTCAGGTATTTGAAGAACTGTCATGTGAAAGATAGATTCCAGCTGCTGTTGGCACTGCAGATTAAAACATTACAATTGAACTTGAGTTCAAATCCAGCCTCAGACACTTACTGGTTGTGTGACATTGGGCAAACCATTTAATCTACTTTTGCCTCATTTTTCTTATCGATAAAATGGGGATAATAATAGTGTCTACCTTCTAGGTATCAAGTGAGATAATATTACATAATTATATGCATATGTTATATAATATTATCATATGAAGTAATATTTATAAAGTACTTTGCAAACCTTAGAGCCTTACATAAATGCTACTCATTGTCGATTCCATCACCATGGCCATCATCATCACTATCCCCATCATTCCCATCATCAAAATAACTGCCACTCTCATCATACCCATCATTATTATCCCTATCCCACCATCATGATCTTATTTGATGGCTCCAGAGAGCACAGCTAAGACCAATGGGTGAGAGGTAAATTTAGGTTCCATGTTAGAAAGAAAACTGCTAACAGTTGGAGGTATCCCAGTGTGGGACAGACTCCTCAAGAGGTGGTAGGATTCCCCTCATTGAAGGTCTTTAGATACTGACTTACTGATGATATAAAAGTGGGGATTCCTTTTACTATCTCCTATCTTTCCAGTCTTCTCACACCTTATTCCCCAGTCATCTTGAGCTATATCTTGCCACTGGACCCAGATGGCTCTGTGGAGGGGAAAGTAAGGCAGGTAACCTTGCACAGTCCTCCCTCACTCAAATCCAATTCACTTGCACATCATGTCATCACCTCCCTAATGCCATGGTCCAATTTGAGAACAAAGAACAAGCAAGAACAAGAAAGTCTCCAATTCAGTGACCCCAGTCTCTTGGCTGTTCAGAACAAGATTCTCCATTTAACAGCTCTGGGCATTGTCTCCAGCTGTCTCCCATGCCTGTGACACTCCCCTTTCTCAACTCCACAGAATGACTTTTCTAGCTTTCTCTAAATCCCAACTAAAACCCCACCTTCTTTCTACAAGAACCTTTTCTCTATCCCTCTTAATTCTAGTGTCTTCCCTCTGTTCATTATTTCTATTTATCTTGTATAGATCTTGTTCACATATATTTGTTGTCTCTCTCACTAGATGTAAACTCCTTAAGAACAGGGATTGTTTTTTGCTTCTCTCTCAATCTCAACTTAACCTAGTGCCTAGGACTTAATAAATTATCCTTTTAAATAAATACTTGTAAATAAATTAAAAACAATTTTAAATAAATAAAATAGGTACATACTAAATGCTTATCGACTGATTATCTTGATTGGGTTAAATGCCCCCTGAGGTCCCTTCCAAAATTCTTTGAACTGGTTAAAACTAAATCATATAAAAATGTGAACTTTTATTATCGATGATATTTCTCTAAATTATCTTAGAAGCATGAAAGGAAAATTATCATAAGGACAGCTTCATTTTTATAAAGAATATACTAAATCAATCAGAATACATGAAAGACTGTTGTCAGCATGGAGGAGATTCCAGTATGCAAAGCTCCTTCCACCAAAACAGATTGTGACATGTCTAAAGCTTAGTCGATAAATATGGAATTATGGCCTTTGCATAAACAAGCTGAAAGCTTCAGAAATTACTCACTGCAGGGAACCAGAAAAAAAAAAACCTATTGATTAAATACCCAAAGGGAAGAAGCTATCTCATCTATGTGAATGGAAATATGGATTTTGTACAGTATGTGTTGAAATGAGGGGGGAGGCAAACAACTATGGCACACTAGGGACCAAAGAGATTATCTTGCATTAACATTTTGAACAAAGAAACTTAAGAAATTAATTCCAAAAAGTCCTACTTGCTGACTGGCTTCCTTCTACACAATGGGAAAAAGACTTCACAATAAAAACATCTCACAAATATAAGGTGACAATTCTTTAAGAATATCTTGATATTAGCGGTGAACAGCTTTCAATAACACCAGGCAATTGACATAATTGTTCTGTTCATTTATTTCCTGGGCTTTTTCCAAGTTATAGTGAGCACCAGAGCACTAATGACTCTTCCAGCCTTTCCTGACAGAATCCCACTGGCAAACAAAACATGGAAGGACCAAAAATCAATCAGAGCTTGCACAAAATAAAACGCAGCGCTCATGCTTGCTGAATTGAAAGTCAAGTTGAATGTCAACAAGTTGACTTAACCTTCTATTTTATCCCAAAGAATAGAACTATGATCAAGGAGTTGAAGTCATTGAAAAACAAAGTTAGATTTGCAGGAAGGAAAGAAATCTTCTAAGAGTCATTTGAATGCAAAAAGAAGATCTAGGGTGGTAGTGAGTTTCTCCTCATGGGAGCTCTTCAAAGGCAGCATGACCATTGCTTGGGTATATTGCAGGTAGAGGCATCCTTGCTCAGGTAAGGATTGGGCCTTCTGAGGTCCTTTTTCCTCTGAGATTCTATAAACAAGCTGGATAAATGCTTGCCATCTATTTGATCTAAATTGTGTCCTGCCAGTTCCAATGATTTTGTGATGATGAGAGCCATCTACACCCAGAGAGAGGATTGTGGGAACTGAGAGTGGAACACAACATAGCATTTTCACTCTTTTTATGGTTTGCTTCATTTTATTTTCTTTCTCATTTTTTTTCCTTTTTGATCTGATTTTTCTTGTGCAGCAAGATAATTGTATAAATGTATATACATATATTGGATTTAACATGTATTTTAACATGTTTAACATATATTGGATTAATTGCCACCTCAGGAAAGAGGTGGGGGAAAGGAGGGAAAAATTTGGAACACAAGGTTTTGCAAGGGTCAATGCTGGAAAATTATCCATGCATATGTTTTAAAAATAAAAAGCTTTAATTAAAAAGAAATAAATTGTGCTCAGATTGTGGCCCTGGGCAGTTCATACCTGGTGTTAATCTACCTGGATTCTCTGGCAAAGTGGCTTTGCCACTTCAGGCTCACAGATTAAGCCAAATCTCCTTGTTTTATAGACCTGGAAACCCACCAGTAAAGTGAACTGCCCAAAGTCACACATATACTAAATAGAAGAATTGAAATGCAATTCCAGGTCTCCTGATTCCATATCAGGGCTCTTGCCGAGGTACCATGTTGTTTTCTTTGTTTTAGAAACATTTCACTATAGATTCGTTCTTGCTTTACCCATTCTCTTGCCAATTAGCATAGAGTGATGTTCAGTCTGCTTAAATGTGCTAGAGAGACCAATGAAACATTCCCTGTCCTCAAGATGCTTGTAGTCTGAAGAGAGAGATTGTGTGTGTGTGTGTGTGTGTGTGTGTGTGTGTGTGTGTGTGTGTGAGAGAGAGAGAGAGAGAGAGAGAGAGGGTGTAGGTTATGTACAAAATAAATACAAAGTAATTTGGGAGGAAAGAAACCAGTGCCAAAAAGAAAGCAGATTATATCAGAGCTCGGCTCTGAATGAATTCGAAGGGGAAGGGGAAGAAGGCATGGGGGATGCTCAGCACAAAGGCAAAGAGAGGGGAGCCCAGAATATCGTCTATAACAGAAGCTATGAAGGCCATTTGCCTTAGACTGAAGACTGTGTGAAGGGGAGTACCCACATAATAAGCCTGGAAAAATAGGGTGAAGATCAGTTTGTGGAGGGCTTTAAATGGCAAATGGAGATATTATCGGTTTAACAAGGAGCCATTAGAGTTTATTGAATAAGGAAATGACAGATCTGCACTTTGGGAACATACTTCTCCCCAAGAATAACTGGAGCCAGCTCACACAGACTGGTGAGAGTCAATTGTTAAATTTTCCATGTAATCATTTACATTTCAGAGATCAGCAAACTGCAGTAAATCAGAGCTTGATTTTATTAGTTGTTGAGTATCTAGACATAAGTTATGAAGAAAATCTTAATAATTGAGATTAAATTCAAAAGTGTTGACATTTCATAATTTTTTCAGAGAAACAGACATTAAATATTTCCCAGCACATATTATTGCTCTGAATACACAATTTAAAAAAAAAACAAAGAAGAATCAGTCCCTTCTCTATCAGATTAGTTTACCATATTGTGGAATTGTAAACAGGCAAAATGGCCTCCAGCCTCTTCTCTGTCACAGCAATCATGGGACCACAGGGTCTGGGATTGGAAGGGACTTCAGAATCTATTTAGTTCAGGGTTTAAGAACTCTCTTTTTGTTATGGACCACCTTCATTTGGCAGTCTGCTGAATCTTATGAATTATTAATGAACGTTTTATTAGGAACTTTCAAAGTATCCAGGACTTTGGTAAGGATTGAGGATTCAAAGAAAAATACAAAGGACAATTTCTGTTCTCCAGGAACTCATGCTATAAGGAGGGAGACAGCATGCAAACATCTTTGTACTATATATATATATATATATATATATATATATATATATATACACACACACAAACATATATATATATATACATATATATATATATATATATACAAGGCAAGGTGGAGTTGTTTTAAATGCATAAAATCATGAGATTTTTAAGGAAAACAATTATACTGAATTCAAATTTTCAAAATATTAAAAAAGTTCAAGGTCCACAGGTTAAGAACCCTTGATTTCTTCCAACCTATGTCTGGCCAATTCCTTTTACAACATACTTTAAAAAGGGTTATGTAATGTCTTGGCTTGAAGACTCTACCGAGGATACCTATGCCCATCGCCTCCTGTGATAGCCCATTCCATATCTGTATAGGTCTAATGGTTGGGCAACACTATGGAAAAAGTGGCAGACTTGGAGTCAGGAAGATTCATTTCCGTGAGTTCAAATCCAGTCTTAGACACTTACTAATTGTGTGATCCTGGACAAATCACTTAACCCCATTTGCCTCAGTTTCTTCATCTGTAAAAATGAGTTGGAGAAGGAAATGAGAACCCACTCAAGTATCTTTGCCAAGAAAATCCCCAAGAGGGTCATGGATTGTTGAATATGACTGAAAAGCCGCAACAATAGCAACAATTGGTTAGAAGTTTTCTCCTTCTATTGAGCCAAATTTTGCCTTTTTACAACTTCCACAAATTGTGCCTGGTTCTGCTTTCTGAGCTTTCACAGAATGAGCCTAACTTCTCATCCATATGACAGTCTTGCAAATACTCAAAGATAGCTCTGTCTCTCCCCTCCTCCCATTGTACTCTTCTCCAGGCTATCCCTCAGCTCACCCCCAGGGAGCATCCAGCTTACCCTCCTCTGGACACTTTCCAGCTTAGCAATGTCCATCTTCAAATGTGCTTCCTGTGAACCAGGCATGCTGTGCTAAGTGCTGAGAATCCAAGGAAAGAATGGAGTGGTACCTCCACCAAATGGAAGGCCATTCGCTCAGATGCTGAGGGGCTGTTTCCTGCATCAGTGGGGAAGGAGGTGATAGCAGCATCCTTCTAATAGTCACAGAGAAATTCTAGACTCTAATTTCTTTTAATGCCTCCTGATGATCCCTTATGGTGCTTTTTTCAGGGGGAGGAGAGGGGTAGCCATGGCTCCCCTAGAGAGACAACATAACTTAGTGGATAAAGAAGTAGCCTTGAAGTTTGGAGATCCGGGTCCCTTTTCTGCCTTTCACATGTACTGACCATGAGATCTGGCAAAGTCATATTACCATTCAGTGCTCTAAACAACGCTTAGACTACAGTCTGTACCAAAGATGCCTAGCAGCATGGGTAAAGAAAGCTCCCCCCCCCCCCCGGGACTTCCCAACCCAGTGAAATCACAGGTCCCATCCATGTCCTTCTGCCATTTACATTGAGCTTGAGGTCAACTAAAGGCCCCAAGTCTTTTTCATATGAATTATGCCCCCTAACCTTTACTTGGAGACTTAAGGGCTTTTTACCCCAAATGTGGGACTTCATCTCAATAGAGCTGGCCCACAGTCTGGCATGTCATTTATTTTAAATCCTGCTTCTGCCACCTAACAAATTAATTGTCCCTCTTAGCTTGTGTCATCTGTAAATGTGACAAACAGGCCTTCCTTGTCTTAGCCAATTCATGATAAAAAAGGTTAACAAAGGACAGCACAGGAAAGGACCAACAGAGAGCCCTGTGGAAAGTCCAGAGAGAATGGTGAGAAGAATTCAAGGACAAGGGTTCAAATTCTACCTTGGATGCTTACTCCCTGTGATTTTTTTGGCAGAGGAAACCAACAGAAGAGGGATATCCTTCACCCAATGCTGGCCAGCACCTTACCACAATTTACAATCTGAGGGTCGCCCCACTGGGAAATTAAGGGACTTCCCCAGACATGGGGTAATACAGTCAATAACACAGCAAGACTTGAACCTGGCAAGTTTGTTTTCCCCTGCTGCTCTTCCTCCCATGTGTGACATTTGGAAAATCCCTTAATCCTCCTGAGCCTATTCTGGCTACTCAACCAGTTCTGTATCCACCTAAGTGGGCTATCGATCATTCAAGCCCCATCTCATTGTCACTTGGCTCCCACCTGCCTTTCCAGGGGGTTTTCCAACACGACTCCTTTTCCCTCATCCTTCCGTCCATCCAAATGGCCATTCTTGCTATTCCTTCCATGCTATAGTCTATCTTCCACCTCATGGCTTTGCCCAGCTTGTGCCCCATGCCTGGAATTTACCCCCTTCCGACTTCTAGTTCTTAGATTTCTTAGCTTCCTCCAAGCTCAGTTCAAACATCACTTGCAAAATGAGGCCCTTCTGAACCTCAGAGACTGCTGTCTCCCCAGATTTGGAATTAACTGTGACTATTTGGTCTGTATTTACATATATACTTATATACGTATCTCTCCCTCTAGAATGTAAGCTCCCCAAGACTCCATATCCATAACATCTTGTGTGGTATCGGGCACATGGTAGCTAACTAACAAATTGTTGGTTGTTGCTTTAAAGGAGATTTCTACATTGGGAAAAGGGGTTGGATGAGCTCAGACCCACTGAGAACCTCACCTTCTAGTACTGAGCCCTGGGATCTACTGTCTTCTCCTGGCTTTCAGCCTCACAGTAGCAAAAAATCAATCAAATCCAAGCTCCAACTTGGGTCTCCATTTATACAGGAAACTCCCAGACCATATCATTGAAGTATCAATGCTATGGAAGGACCCACTCTGAGTTCAGATCATGATCGTTTGTGACCTGTGTCCCCTTGGGCTTAACTTAACTTAGTTAGGCTTCCATTTCCCTGTCTGTAATGAGTTGGACTAAATAGTTTCTGGGGTCCCATCCACTTCTAGATTTCGGATCTGATTGTTGACAAATGTATCAAGAACTGCCTTGTGTTCTGATGCTCTGGGAGTTGGGGTTCTCTCAGGAAGGTTTTCCATGCTTGGTTTATTCATGTTCAAAAATGATCATGAAAGAAATAGGACTCTTCTACATCACTTCTTATCTCTGCTAATTATTTCTGAACCAGGAAGGAACCCAGGGAGCCCTTCCATACTTAGTTTATTCACATTCAAAAATGGTCATGTAGACCATGTAAAAAATGGGACTTTCTACGTCTCCTCTCGTCTCTGCTAATTGTTTCTGAAGCAGGAAGGAATCCTCAAACCTGGATAGAAAAGAGATGTTCCTTTCCATGAGGGCAGCCCCACTTCCTACAGCCCCGGCCTCTTGAAAGGCAGCCTTCCTTTTTCAGCATTTGTTAGGAAAGGAGATTGATGGGATAACAATCCAGCAGAGAGGGAGAATTTTTGGAAATACTGCAAAGAAGAGCAAGAGAAGCTTCCCCATGGCTCTCCTGGCTCAGAAACTTCCCTCCATGGCAAGCCTTGACCAAATATTATTCTCCTGTTTCTGATGTGTACAGATTGTACTTGTCCTGGGAGAGCCTGCATTTGGGAAGTTGGAGGAGAGAATATTCAATCACTGTGAAATTATCCAACAGTGAAGAATGGTGTTTTTTAGCTATTAAGCAAAAGTGTTCAGACATTGGCTTTTTGAGTGCCCAGATTAGATTAATCAAATATGGCTTGGATAGAAAACTCTCTAGTTTGTACACATGTTGATCAAAAAGGAGCTCTAGAGTAGGGGGAGGGAGCATTCATTTTTTTCAAAGCCTGAAGGAATTAGTATTTCCCAAACAAAAGATGCGGAGGGCATTAATCCAAGCTGATAGCCCCAGTATCCCTCTCTCCATCTGTCTGTGCCATTGGAGTCCATGCCTACTGGTACCATCATGGTTTAGGGAACTCAGCTTCCCAAGGGAGAGGGGAGGGTGAAGGGGACCAGGGACATATGCCAGCAGCAGCCTCAATCAGTGCTGTCTGAATTCAATTATTGCCGGTTTGGAGACCAGGGTCTAGTCCCAGGGCAAGAGAGGATTTCCTGAAAAGACAGAAGACATAATGGCCTAATATCCAATGTGGTCTTTCCCACTATCACTTGGAGAAGAGCCAGATACTTTTGTCAGAGGAAAGATTTGGCCAAAGTCAGCATCCCTCACTCTCCACAACTTGGGGCTTCCATGGGCTAAACTAGTAGAGAGAAGAGGAGGCACAATTTGGACCAGTTCCTTGGTCCAAATCTCACCTTTTCTATTTGACCTCTACATGGCCTTGAACATGTTCTGACAGTTCTGAGCCTTGATTTATTATTATTGAGGGAGCTGAATTAAAAGAACTCTAAGAGTCTTTCCAGCTCTGAATATTCTCCTTCTGTGATCTTCCTGTATGGGGGAGGAAGAAGGAGGCAGAGGAGGGAAGGAAACTTTCCTGCTTCTTCTTATGAAAAGGGTCTGATGGTGGGAGCAGAAGTAGGCAGAAAAATTCCCTTCCAGCTTGCTCATGCTACATCCACATGTTTTGTTACGGATGCTGAAGCAGGAGCCGAGGGCCGTATGGTCCAGGGCAGGGCAGGGCCACAGCACCCAGGCTCAGGCTGCCTGCAGCTAGGCTGCTGTCTCCCATCCAAGTCCCAGAGGGAAGAAACATCCATCTCCTCCAGTCACCCAGGAGGGCAGAGAAGCCAGATTAGTCTTTGGTTGTTTTGGGACAGATTTAAAATTGCAAACCTGTGGGCTTGGTTTATTTCCTTGAAAAGGGACCGCTTTGTCATTTAGATGACAAATGGCTGGCAAGGGGCTGACGGGAGAAGCTGCAGGAGAATTTCCTACTGAATGAGTCACATTATCTCCCCCCTGCTGGTGATTCCAACTCTCATTGATTATTATTATTTGAAGTTTATTAAATGCCCACACTCTGTGAGCACAGAACTAGACAACAATCCTATTCAGAAAGGTTTCTGTAGAGAAGTCAAAGGATCATGGGATTTACAGCTGAAAGGGACTTTGGGATATTTAATCCCACCCTCTTATTTTACTGATAAGGTAACTGGGCCCCACAGAGGAAAGTGGGCCAAGTTCTCTCAGTGAGTAGGTCTCAGGTCACCAAAATTTTTGCTCCAGGCTGATTCCCTTTATCCTCAATTTCCTGCTTTGAAGGCTAATATTGCAGATGGTTTGTAGTATAAAAGGCACAGTGAGTGCTTGGCATACAGTAGGTACTTAATAAATGCTTATTGATTGATTAGCTACCTGAAAATAGATGCCCTCAAGAGTAATGCTTCCTTTAGAGAGTTATGAAATGACTATTCTATCACCATTCATGCAAAAGTGAAAGGATTGTCTCTGGCTAAGGGATTTTTTAAAAAACATATGCATAATTTGCTTTTGCACCAAAGAAATAAAGTCACTACTCACTCCTTTCACTGGAGCTTTCAAAGATTTATGAAATGGAAGTCAGCCTAAGATTTTAGTAAGGGAAAAGTACAGAATTGGAAACTCATCTGTCTTTTCTGCCAAAGTATTGATCAAAGACACCATTGAACTTAAAGAATTAATTCCTCCATGTTCCAAGTATAATATTTCAGAATATGTATTTTTAAAGGACAATCATTGTAGTCTGTACTTTGTTCCAAGCAAAATGGGCTCCTTTGGGGGGCATTGTCCCAGTCCTCAGTGTCTTCCATATTGGAACTCATCCAAATCTATACCCTTTCCTTTTTCAAGACCTTTCCTGGAAAGGGAGACATTTTTTGTTTTTTGTTTTTTTTTTCTTTTTCTCTTTTTTTTCTTTTTAAAGCTTTTTATTTTCAAAACATATGAATGGATAATTTTTCATTCTCGACCCTTGCAAAATCTTGTGTTCTAAATTTTCCCCTCCTTCCCTCCACCGCCTCCCCTAGATGGCAAGTAATCCAATATATATTAAACATGTTAAAATATGGAACATTTTTTCTAGATAGGAATGGATTGGGACTTTTACTATAGGAGATACTGGCTATAATTTTGGAGATTTAGATTTAAGCATCCAACTCTCCAGAGACTGCTTTCTCCCTCTTTGGTTTTGTGCCAGTATTTCAATTAACTACTACCAAGTACATGGTGGTACTTGGTTTGTGATTACGAGTGCCAACTTAGTTTTTCTCAGGTGTGGATAACAGTTCATAATACAGAGAACAGGAATGTAGCACATAATCTGGTCACATTTTAAAAATAAAACATAACTTTTTGATAAAACAACTAGCATAGTGGAAAACTTAATTGCAAATTGTCAAGAAAGTGATATATAATTTTAAAAAATGTAATCACTTATGCAATTGTGCTTCATTTACTCATGATCTTTCTTGTTCTGCTTATTGATGATTGTTCAGTGTAATTGGGCTAACTGCATCCACTATCTATAGAATAGACATATACTGATGTTCTAAATTCTTAAATTTCTGTTTAAGTTACTATTTTGTAGGAACGAGCATCTGCTGGTCTCCTTACAGATAATAAAAACCATATACCTGTTATCCCCTTGCCTCCACATTGTGCTGAGAAATTTCATGAGGTTATAAGAGTATTTTCCCATCTCTCTCTTCTTTGGGGCAAGTAAGAATCCCCTTGCCACATGTCATTCAGTTATTTAGTCCATGAGTGTTGGCCACTTGTGCATTTTAGGTTGCTTTTGGTTGGATGGATTCATCACACCTCCAGTAATCAGAAACCTCAGGTCCAGGTAGATTGAGGGCCTGCTGTGGCTGCAGCCAGAAGTACTAGGGGTTCAGCACTGTATAGTGTTAGTTCACTCACTTTTAACTCTAAGGCTTTTTAGTAGGTATCTGAACTAAAGCTCAAACATAGGTCTTTTCTGACTCCTGACAATTCAGAGTAGAGAAATGGATTTGGAGTTAGGAAAAATCTGACCCAGAAAATTGTTAGCTGTGTGACCCTGGGCAATACTTGATCCTGTTTGCCTCAGTTTCCTCATTTAAAAAATAAGCCAGAGAAGCAAAAGGCAAACCATTTCAGTATTTTTACCAAGAAAACCCCAATGATGTCACAAAGAATCAGACAAGATTGAAAATGACTAAACAACAACAATAACAACTGACTGTTATTAGAATATTGGTAGAACTTTTCATTTGAGATTATACCAGCATATATTTGAAAGTGTCAAAGAGTAATGGATACTCAGTTAAAAGTGAAAAAAAAAGTCCAAGTACCAAACCACCAATATTATCTCATTTATGTTATGACTGTCAATTATAGACTGGTTCAGTTTTTCAAGAACTAAAGTTGAGAATCACCACACAGTGGGTATAATAAGCAGATAAGGCAGCTAGAAAGTATGATCAATGGAATATCAGACTTAGAGTCAAGGAGACGAGTTAAAATCCTGCCTTGGATACTTATTAGCTGTATGATCCTAGTCATGTCATTAAAACTCTCTCAGATTCAGTTTCCTCATCTGCAAAGTAGAGATAATAATAATAGCATCTTTCTTCACAGGTCTGCTGTAAGAACCAATGAAATAGTATATGTGAGCACTCTATAGATGCTAGCTAGTATTATTTAGCAGGTAGCTGCTCATTGCAAATAAAGAGCTTTACTGGAAAGATGACATAAAGGAAGCCATTAGAAAAATGGATGGCTGAGGGAAAGATGCTCCAATTGCATATCAAGAAGGAAGAGTAACTAATGGCTTGCTATGAGTTTCAATGGTTCCCACACAATATCAAACCTGGCAAGGACAGGCTGCAGTATGCATCATTGGACAGATGACCAACACTGTGAGATCGCTACTCGAGTATGGAGGGGAGTGGGGCCTGAAAAGCTTAAAGTTCTTTGGAAGTCATAATATTTGAAAGCTGAATCCATAAGAGGCAAAGGGCTAGAGATCTAACTGTAGAAACATCAATGACTTTTATACGGCACAGAGAAATTTCCTGAATTTCCCCAATTTCAGACCCCGCTAAGTTTTATATATCTGCATATATATATACATATATTATGCATACATATTCATAAACCACAATATTATGTTTGTCTATACACCTATTAAATTTTATGTAAATATATATGTTCATTACTAATCTATTTCTATAATCTTTTCTCTATAATCTTTTTCTCTAGTTATTATATTTGTCACTTAAAAACACTTATATTTTTGTAAATGGTTTTGTTAACATAGCTTTTCTTCCCCACTTTAATCTCTTCTGCCTCCTTCCCCCCATTGGAAAGCTTGTCAAACCTGAACTTTCATTTTCATTTCTCTTGGAGTATATATCCTTTAAAAATGAAGATTAATCATCTTGAAACTATGTTCTTCAGTTGTCTTCTGTTTTTAAGTGATCTTTACTTCTTCCATCCAAATGGACCTCCTTTCTCCCTCTGTTTATCACTGGGTTTTTCATTTTAATTAATCTTCATTTTAATTGCCTCTGTGATTCATTGATTTTTCTCTTAGATTTTTTTCCTCTCACAAATTCCTTTCTCTTTTTTTCTGTTGTCATTTTCTGCTCCATTTTATTTATTTATTTATTTTTTATCTTGTTCAAAGAGTCATCTGTTTCTAGGACAACCTCTCATTCTTCAAAACAAAATGTGCTTCCAGGTGAGAGAGCCCTGAGAAAAATCTGGTCTTTCTCTGGAACTGTCTCTTTTGTGGAGTTGCATGTAAGGTATCAGGCCAAATACTTTATTTGACAAATGTTTCCTTCCATTCTCTATTCATTCAAAAGGATGAAGAGAGCACATTTTCCAGGTGAATGTAAATCACAGGGCTAGCTGGTCCATCAGCCTTGGTGTCTTGGATGGATGCTGCTCTGGGAATCATGCCCTGGGTTGAGAGTGGAGATGAGGTAGGACTTCATTTGGAATCCTGAGCAGCCCATACAAAGAAGGGAAGATAAGAGACAGATCTCCAGATGTTTACCTCTGTTTCCTAATTTATAAAATGATCTTGAGAAGGAAATGGCAAGCCACTCTAGTATCTTCAACCAGAATGTCACAAGGAGTCAGACATGATTGAAAAAAAACAATTGAACAACAAACAAGGACCTAGAACAAACAATTGAATTTTATAAGTTTCTAAGAACTAGACTATGGTCCTAGATGAATGAGGGGATCGTTAAGGGCAGGGAGCTAGAGTAAGCAATCAAAACAGTCCTTATCCTCAAAGAGCTGATATTCTACTGGATGGATATAATAGGTTCATAAGTAATTACAGAATGCTACATGTGTATATATGTATATATATTATATATATACATATATACACATGCATTGTATCTATGTACACAGATAGATGCACATATGTATAGATATCTATATTTTTATATCTATATCTATCAATCTATCTACCTTCAGCTATAAAAAAGCATAACAATATCACCTATTTCACAAGGATTGCTTGCCTATGTGTGGGAGAGTATATGTGTATAATTATATTTATATACACATCTCCATGCTTATACACATGTATATAAATGCAAAGATGATTTTTCCTAGTCGTTTGTATCCTTGAGAATGTCTTTAATACCATTTCACTTGTGCAAGTCACCAGTGGCCATATGGCATAGCCTGTTCACATCCACCCCTTTGAGCTATCTCAAATCTTATTCTTTTTTTAATTTTTTCTTTTTTTTTTTTCCAAATTTTATTCTTTGGAGATAGCATTGTTCCATGATCCAAAGCCACTTAAAATAGACACCATTTTAGTTGGTGTAGGAAGTCCCATCTTTAAACATTTTATAACCCATCTGGACTGTCTTGTCTATGGTCCCACATCTGGTAAGTGTGAGAAGCAGCTTTGAACCTACATCTGTTCAATTCCAAGTACTAACCACCAGGGAACACTGCATTAATGAGGAGCAATGCAGATGTTGCAATAAACTCAATTTACATCATTTAATAATGGCTACCATTTCTGGTCCCTTTTCAGATAAGCTTTATCAGTTCTTCTTTATGCATTTTCAGAAAGAGATAGAGAGTTTCTTTGGTTACAAAACCTAAAAGTGTTTCAAGTCTTACTACCTCTTACTGAAGATTCTCAAAAAAGGACAGAAAGTCCCCGATATTTCATCTCTCCCTTTCTTCTATGTTAAAACCACTACTCAACTGTGAGAAACCTTTCCAAAGACATTTTGTAGAGTAAGCATGAGCTGGAAAAGGAAAAGCAGTTCATCTGGTGACAGACTGCAGCATCACTGCAGGCGTCTGGAAGCCAAGATCCAGCCAATCACCAGAAAGAGGAGGACTCCAACCAGCTCAGGGGTGCAAAATGCACTTGGAAATCTCCCATCTTTGCTTTTGTCTATTGGTTGGCAACCAAATCAAGCCAATAATTTTTTGGCTGGCATATTAAAATCTGTAAACCTGTTTCCTCAGAGCAGCAACTGTTGGAGGTTTACTTTATTCCCTGTAGGAGCCAAGAACATATAAGATGAGAGTGAAATAAAATTTGGCCAAATAAAAAGCAAAAAGTATTCATTTATAAGTAATTTAAAAAGAGCAAGGAAGGACAGGAGGAAGGATGGAAGGAAGAAAGGAAGGAAGGAAAGGAGGGAGGAAGGAAGGAAGGAAGGAAGGAAGGAAGGAAGGAAGGAAGGAAGG
>JAJPUD010001875.1:87631-207174 GCA_023553655.1 Myrmecobius fasciatus
ATCTGAAATGCTAATGGGCTCAGAATCTTAAGGGCATCTCCTACACATCAATCTTTAGTTCTCTTTCCATGGCAACTGAATGTTATATTGGAGAATACAAAGAGGCTGGATTTGTTTAGAGTTTCTATTTGATAGAGGAAATTTCCTCATACAGTAATCTTCATTTTGGAATCCTATGTCCTTCTTATTTGTTGGTTCCCATGCCAGGAAAGAGTAGATTGTGGGTACTAGAATTCAGTGCTCCCAGAAAGAGTTCAAAAGGACTCTGTCCATTGCTTGTCTTATCACAAAATTCCCCAAATTACAATAATTCTTTTTATGAGTTTTTAAAGTATGAAGTACCTAACAAATGGTACTAAGGGCACTTAGGACATTTTCGTAAGGCCTATTTTTGTCTATAGGCCTTTACACTAGATTGTCCTCCAAGTCTGAAATACACTCAGTCCTCACTTCCACCTGGTTGAATTTCTAGCTTCCTTCAAACACTTGGGTGCCACCTTCTATGGAAGATCTTTCCCAATCTCCCTTTTCCTCTTATTTTTTAAGAGTTCTCCTTAAAATTATATTATTTTGGATATATTTCACTTTTTCTTGTTTGTATCTTTGTGTATGTATATATATACATATATATATATATACACATATAGATTTTGAGGGGAAAAACTTATTTTTGTTTCTGCATCCTCAATACCTTGGACAGTATCTTATGCAAAGTATGGGTTTTGTTTATGGAATTAACCTATTTTTTCCCAATTGCCTTTGCTCTTTTACCTTTTTTTCTCTTTTACATTCTGCAAAGACTGGTTTGGGCTTTTTGATTATAAGTTTCTCTTCTTTTCTATTTGGTTCTTTTTTATCTGCATTTAATTCAACATAAAGGGAAGGGAACAATAAGTCAACCTTCAATATGTGGAGCTCTATATGGGAAGTACTGTGTTAAAAACTAGATAGATAGATAGATAGATAGATAGATAGATAGATAGGTAGGTAGATAGATAGATAGATAGATAGATAGATAGATAGATAGATAGATAGATAGATAGATAGGTAGGTAGGTAGATAGATAGATAGATAGATAGATAGATAGATAGATAGATAGATAAGAGCATGATATGGCTTGACCTCATAGAGCCTACAGTCTATTTGGGAAGATATATTATATTTAAAAGAAAATGCAATGCTATCTGGAAAGTGCCCAAAGTATGGTGTGGAAGAGCAACTTCTATAATAATTTGAAGGCAGCAACCACCAAGTCTAAAGTAGTTAGTGTAATTTTTAAAGAAGTAGGATTTGGATAACCACCAGAAATTAGATGGACAGAAAGGATGGAGATAGATACAAAGCAGGGAAAAGCATAGGGCAAGTGAAAGCAGAACATTGTTGTTAAGAAAAATTGAATTCCTTACATTTGTGTTGAGTGTTACTATTTTTAGGTCATCTTTTGTCAGCTAGTCAACAAACATTTATGAAGCATCTACTGTGTGCCGGGTACTGTGTTAAGTTTGAGGGATACAAAGAAAGGCAAAAGTCAATTTTCAAGGAGGAAATAATATGGAAACAACTGTGGGTCAAAAAGATATAAAAAGGGTAAATCAGAGATCATTAGCATGGACATGGTATTTCACCTCACCAGAGTGAGTATTATTAATTAAGAGATTCAAAGAATGTTAAAATTATAAAGAATCTTTGAAATTCAACTCTCTCATTTTATAGATTAAAAAAATAGTTTAAAGAGAAGGGTAAGTCATTTTCCAAGGCCACAAAAAGAAAGTTATGGATCCAGGATGGAAGCCCAAATCTTCTCATACAAATTCTACTTCTCTCTTCACTAAATTACAACTACTTCAAAGTAGGAAGAAGGCTATACCAATGGTCGACTTGCTGTCTTTGCTCTTTCTCAGTACTAGTCACTAAACTTATGAAATCTGAGATCGATGTCCAAGACAATTACAATGCCCCCAGTTTATTTAAAAATCAAGCCACACTTGTTTCTGCTTTGGGCAGGTGAGTTAATAAAGGAATTTTTTAATATATTAAAGACTATGTGCTAAGAACTGTCCTAGGTGCTGAAGATAGAAATATCCTCACATTCTTTTATGTTCTAATGAGGAAGACAACACATAGAATAATGGGGACCACAGATTGCAATTTGGGTTTGCAAAGGTACAAGGATGGTGAATGGAGTCAGAAGGCAGTAGAATGTCACTCATTCTTGAAGGAATGGTAGAATTAATTTGATCACAATTCTAGAAATGGAGGGAAAAGGTAGCCATGCATGACAATAAGAAGGAAGAAAGAATAAAGCAAAGTAAGGGTGAAGCCTGCCTGAAATAGTGGGTCAGGGACAATGTAGTAGACCTCTGGATTAGGACTGCTACCTATTATTTGACTATTACCAAGATTTAACTTGCTAAGCAAGTTATTCCCCAATCTTGGCTATCATTTAATTGTCTGCAAAATGTGTGTGTGTGTGGGGGGTGTATGTGTGTATTGAGGGAAATAGGACTAGATAGTCTCTAAGATCCCATCTCATGCTAATGCATGGGCCTGCTAAATTTTATCAAGGATAATCATACAATGACATCTTTCCCCTCCTCTTTTGGTCATCCCACATTTAGTTTATAGTGAAAAAAATGGGCTTTTTGTTTTCTTCTTGAAATGTGTCCTAAGAAGGTAGAACTTAGTTATAAATAGGTATTATTTGTATGTACTGTACTTGCTATTCCAAGGACAGCTCAGGCCATTTTACCCAGCTCACCACTCTAGCATTTTCCTAGCAATATCCTTAGCTCCATAAACTTTCATAAAGAAAAGCTATGTTCTCATGTGTCTTTTCAAGTAATATTACTATTGGGTCAGCTGTAAAAATAGGGAGGAGCACGGGGCAGAAATCGATTCTACTCAGCACTTCTTGGTGATGATTTGGCCCAGAAATTCCTGATGCCTTAAGAAAAAAAATTGCAAAAAAGCAAAATTAAAATAATTTCTCATGTAGCTCCTTATAATTCCATTGATTTTTTGGGTTGGTGATTTTGCTTGCCTCCTTGCCATCTGACACAACTTTAATGATCAGGAAGTTAGAACCAGAGGGGACTTCAGAGCATATCTAGTCCAACTGGACTCAATCTACAGTGGAAGAAATGGAAGACCAAGGAAGAAGAGTTATTTATTTGTGTAGTAAATGTGAGAACTATGATTTTTTTGTTTAAAAAGCTTTAATAAAACAGAACATATGAGTAATTTTTTCTACATTGACCTTTGCAAAATTTTTTGTTCCAAATTTTTCCCCGCCTTCCCTCCACCCCTTCCCTAGATGGCAGGTAGTCTAATACATGTTAAATATGCTAAAATATATAATAACTCCAATATATGCATGCATATATATAGTTATCTTGCTGTGCAAGAAAAATCAGATCTAGAAAGAGAAAAAAACCCAAGAAGGAAAACAAAATGCAAGGAAATATTCACAGAAAGCATTAAAATGCTGTGTTGTGGACCCCACACAGCTCCCACAGGCCTCTCTCTGGATGTATATGACTTTTCTGGAACAATAGGACACTGGTTTGAATCACCTCATTGTTGAAGAGAACCATGTCCATCAGAATTGATCATCATACAGTCTTGTTGCCTGTAATAATGAATGTTGGAGGGGATGTGGGAAAACTGGAAAACTGATACATTGTTAATGGAGTTGTGAACTGATCCAACCATTCTGGAGAGCAATTTGGAACCATGCCCAAAGGGCTATCAAATTGTGCACACTCTTTGATCCAGAAATGTCTCTACTGGGCCTCTATCCCAAAGAGATCTTAAAGGAAGGAAAGGAACCCACATGTGCAAAAATATTTGTAGCAGCCCTTTTAGTAGTGGCAAGGAACTGGAAACTGAGTGGATGCCGATCAGTTGGAAATGGCTGAATGAGTTATGATATATGAAGGTAATGGGATATTATTGTTCTATAAGAAACAAGCAGCAGGATGATTTCAGAGAGGCCTGGAGAGACCTATATGAACTGATGCTGAGTGAAATGAGCAGAACCAGGAGATCATTATACACAGCAACATCAAGATTATATGATGATCAGTTCTGATGGGCACAGTGAGGTGTTTCAGTTCCAATGGTCTTGTGATAAAGAAAGCCATCTGCACCCAGAGAGAGGACTGTGGGGACTGAGTATGGATCACAACATAGTATTTTCATCTTTTTTGTTGTTGTTTGTTTACATTTTGGTTTTTTTCTCATTTTCTCCCTTTTTGTTCTGATTTTTCTTATGCAGCATGATAAATGTGGAAATATGTATAGAACTGCACATGTTTAACATATTGGGTTGTTTGCAGTATAGGGGAGGGGGGAAAAGGGAAGGAAAAAAATTGAAATACAAGGTTTGCAGAGGTGAATGCAGAAGTGAATGTTGAAAATTATCTATGCTTATGTTTTGAAAATAAAAAGCTTGAATCAAAAGGTGAGACTGATCCAATCAATGTAGGTTCATCCACCCCAGTTAGAGAATTCTATTCAGATTCAAAGGATATTGGAAAAAAGAAGGGAAAACATTCCTCACTCCATCATCAATGGTCCCTAAGAGAGCTGCCTAGGGTCACACTATTAGGAAGAGTTCTATAAGGATGTAAATCCATGTCACTCATGCTAGAATTATGACAATACCATGCCAATGCTCCCAAAGGGGATTCAAAATCTCCTTCCCACTGATTTATTGAAATGCCCTTATGAAGTGAGGTAAATGCTATTATTATCCTCATTTTACTGATGAAGAAGCTGAGATAGGGTTCATTCAATCATGGTCCTGGTATTCATCCTTCATTTTTTCAATGAACTCTTTTTGGAATGGAAATATCAAGGGCTAAGAAGTTAAACCTGAATGTCAATGTATTCCCTTCCCCCCCCCCCCAAAAAAAAAACCTGCCTGACTAAAACTATAGAATCAGGGTTTCCAAAGCAAATGGTGCTCTCTATGGTACTGAAATGCCACAAACAAACAAAACAATAACCCTCAGTGCCAAAAGAAGGGGCACATTTCATTACTTTTTAATTTTGTTTTATCTAAAGTGAATTTAAGAAAACAAAAGGCTGTTCAAGAGATGTAGGAGGATAACCAGTTTTCAGATAGGAGCCAGAGATTTAATGGGTACTGGGATATCTCCACCTTCCCCCCAAAATAAATAATGTCTGTCTGAAAGCATGCAGAGAAAGTGGGGCTGCTAATTGATAGACTCTAGAGAGAGGACAGCAGAGAGAAGGAATGGATTAAGCCAATAGGAAGGTTGAGGATGGCACTGGGGAGAGGAAGACTAGATACATTCCCCTTAATTTCCAAGGAGAGAGATATAGTAATAGAGATGAAGACCCCTAGAGACTCATCCTTACTTTGTCTGAGAAACTGCAGTAAATGAGGTTTAGAGCTAGGAGATGCCATTAAGAATAGAAGGAAGCTAGAAAGGAAGGGGATCACTTTTCAGTCTACTTTCAACCAGTAGAACAACAAAGGAAAATAGGGGATAGAAGAAAGGGATTATCTAGAAGGGTGAGATTCAGCCAGAGAAACCCTCGTATGCAGTTTTATAAGCATGCATTTCTTCATTTTAGGGACATAATTAAGATTGGCAAATTGGGGCTCTGTCCAGGGTACCAAAACGTAAGCTGACAATACTTGTGGGTCTTCATCAGTTGAAATAACTAGTCACTGACACTGATGAGTTAAAATAGGATAGGCATTCTTATATAGTGAATAGAACTAGCTTCAGGGTCAGGAAAAGCTGGGATCAATTTCTGCTTCTGATACATAAAGCCTTTGTGACCCTTGGAGTTTTCAAAGTACTTTACATATATTATCTTACTTGATACTCATAGAAACCCTGTGGGGTAGGTATTATTCTTATACCCATTTTACAGATGAAGAAACTGAGGCCGAGATGAAATGACTGGGTTTAAGTTTTCCAGTTACTAAATGTCTGACACAGTGTTTTCTTGAATATAAATTCAGTGATCTATGCACTGAGCAACTTTACCATCCAGGAAATGGTCTCAACCAAGGACAGTTGGTAACTGTTCTTCACTTTAGAGTCTTGGAGTTGCTTAGGGATCCTGAGAGGTTGAGGCTAGCTCTCTATTCACTAAACCAAACTCCTCTTGTGTAGTTGAACTAACTTGCTTGATAGTTCAATTTATTATTCTTGGGAAATAGATACTTTATAAGCTCAATTAGGCACCCTTTAAATTTTCGTGCCCCAGGGCAGAGATTACCAGTAGCTGCATCTTAGTTATGTCTTTATCTGTAATATCACAAGTTTGCACATTTGCAAGCAAAGAACCCATTTCCGTATCCCAGGTGCTATCATGAAGAGACAATTGAGGCAAGAGAAAAAAAGGCAAAAAAGAAAACCCTAAATATGCTGAAGTTTCTTGTGTCACAGAAGTCACTGATCTCAGGGTAAAATTTGATGTCTTGGAATCCTTCCCAATTTATGTCTTGTTGGTCCCTAGCTTCTTGGCTCTGATCGATGTTCTGTCTTCTGGACCCCTTGCTTGTCCCTGACATAAATACTATTAATCAAGTCGTAGTAAAAGTGTGAGTCAGTATTTCTACTAAAAAAAGTAGTAAATTTCCAGGACAAGAAATAATTCTCGTCAGCAGCCCTCCATAGCCCATTATTTACCTCTGTGCCTATAACTTATGCAGTATATGAAACAACCTCTTAACAATACTAGTAATGTGGTACTTTGCTCAATTAGATATACCCAAGAGTCCTGTCTCTTTTGTCTTAACTACATAGCAAAGGAGAGTTGATGAGGGAAGCAACACTAATATGGATATAGATACACACACAAGCATACACATTGCTTTTAGAACTTTGGGAACAAAGCTTTGCTTTTGCACATGTTTGGACCTGTCGCCCGCTTTGAAAAAACTTTGTAGATGAACTCTTGATCACCTTGATTTAGAGGTGATACTTAAAGAATCATGAACTAATGGAGTCTTTTCAACAAATTCATCTAATTCAATAGATATGTGGATTGTCTACTCTGAGCAAGACACTTTGTTTTAGGGACAGAAAAAGAAAAAGGCAAACAATTTGCCCTTAGGGGACTTTCATTCTACTCCAGTGGGATGAGGCATCAAGTATGAAATTTACACAGCAAGTACTGGAAAAAGGAGGGAGAGGAGATGAAGGGAGGGAGGGGAATATGTATTTATTAAGTACTTACTATGTGCCAGGGCACAATGTTAAGCACTTAACAGATATTATCTCTTTTGATCATTTAGATTTTATATCATCAGCCATCTCTGCTTGGCCATTTTGCAACACAGATTCACCACAGAATCCACACTGTATCTTGGGAATAATCTTAGCATTTTCTAAAATCTTTGAATCATTTCCCATCTGTTTCTTAAAGTTCATTTTTGAACCTGCCAATGGTATGGAAGTTTCCTAATGATAATGAAGCTTCCTCAACCCCTTACAATAACATTTCTTTTCTTTTATTTTTAAAGCTTTTTATTTGCATAACACATGTATGGACATTTCTTCAACACTGATCCTTACAAAGCTTTCCATTACAAATTTTCCCCCCTAGTCCCCTCCCCTCCCCTAGAGGCAGGAAGTCCACTACATGTTAATTATATTAAAATACTTGACAAGTCGAATATATGTATACATTACAATAACATTTCTGATAGAAAGTAAGCTCCTTAAAGGCAAAGCCTTTGTTTTTGTCATTGAATTCCCAAAGTCTAGCACAGAACTTAATACTTGTACAGATGCTTAACAAATGAGAGTTGAGAGGAACTGAATGTCCTACAAGGCTGACAGTGATATCACTGACAGAGTGGAGAGAATATTCATCTAAAGTGATATTGTCTTTTAAAATTTCATATGAGCAAAGAGAGACTCCAACTCCACACAGAAGAAACAGCAAAGGAACAAGCACCTTCATCAAAGCCCAAGAAGGGAAGATGGGGATGAACAAAGTTAACAGATGTTAAAAGGAAGCAAGGCAGCAATGAGGACGGCTTGTGTGATGGTGACAGGTTGAAAGTATTTTTGTAATTCAATATTTAAGTCACTTACCCATCCTCAATGTGGGAGACATGCAGTCATAACAGTAATTGCTATTAACATTGAGCTTTAAAGCCTGCAAAGCCCTTTAGACACATTACCTCATTTGAAATACACATTACCTCATTTGAAATTCACAGCAACCTTCTGAGATAGGTGCTGCAGGTATTACCTCTAATGTACTGAGTCACAGAAGAGGAAAATGCTGGGTCTATGGTCACATAGCTATCCAATAGCAGAAAAGAAATTTGATCCTGGGTCTCCTTTTCTCCCAGCTCAATACTTTTCATTACAACAGACTGCTATTCTTTGTTTGCAAAGAGACTGTTCCTGATTGACCATTAATTGGGATACGCCTTTTTTTTCTGATCCAGCTCTCTCCATAAATTTTTCTCATCACCAACTTTCTGGGAAGGCTAAATGCAGAGCCACAGCAATGGCGTTTTTGTTCAGTCATTTTCAAAATAAAATATTTGTCTGACATAAATAATTACCTCCACGATGCTTTATTGGAAATGGTGTCAAAGGAGACCAAATAGGAAGTTGTGATAATCTAAATGGTGATGAGGGCTTGAATTAAGGTGATAACTTAGAATTGGTGGTCACCTAGATCTGTGTGAGTAAAGAGAAGTGACTGGATGAGAGAGATGTATGGGTAACAATACAAAGAACTGGCAATCGATTGTCTGTAGATCGAGGGAGATTGAGGAGTTGAGAGAGATATATAAGTCCTTCAAAAGAAATAGGAATGTTTGAAACAGGGAGAATTTGGAAGAAAGACAATGAGCCTGATCAGGAATATTGATTTTAAGATGTCACTAGGACATCCACTTTGAATTGTCTGTCTAGTCAGCAATTGGGGTGGAGTGAAACTAAAACCCAGATAGAAACCAGGGCTAGATATATAGATCTGTGAATTTCTGAACAGATATGGCAACTAAAACTACAAAAGCTGATGAGGCCATCAAGAAATAGAGTATAGACAAAGAAAAAAGACAGCTCATGACAGATTATGGGAGGTAGAACATAGATGATGAACCAGCAAAGGAAACTGAGAAGTGGGCAAAGAGGCAGATAAAGAACCAGGGGAGGATAATATGGAACACCAGAGAGGACAGAGTATCTGGGAAGAAATGAGACTCTTCTGACAAGGGTGTGACCTTCTAACAAGGGTCAGTTAATCATCTTGAACTTTCCATGTCCTATCAACAGAAATGGCTACACTCAAGTTCTTCCAAACAGAGTCGAACCCTGTAATCTTGTTGTATGCAGTATGGAGCTCATCAAATTGATCATGGTCTCCCTTTTCACACATAATATTTTAATTAAGGTTTACAAAATGTTTTCCTCCCCACAACATAATATATGTAATAAAAGCTATTTCCATTTCTATTTTACAAATGAGGAAACTGAGGATCAGAGACGCTTTGTGATTTCCCTAAGTCATATAATGAATTAAAAATCAGAAGAAGAATTTTAGATCTGTGTTCTCCTTCTATACCACCAGGTCCTGTTGCCAACAGCCTTTGAGAAACAGAAGTCAAAGCTATATTGCAATTATATATTACAGAGCAGAAAGGTGGTGTGAGGCAGTGTGGGAGAGCCACCCCACCACATTATTCAGTGTCCCACATAAACAAGGATGCGTGTTCTGGACAATGCAACCTCCCCAAGAGTTCTGGGACCCATCCTTCTAAAGAGATAACAGAGTGTGCCTAGATTGAAGCAACTTGTATAGAAAAGAGGCTTTGAGACCTAAATTTCTAGAAAGAGAAAGGAAAAATTCACTAAACGTCTCTGGGTCTCAGTTTCTTCATCTGCAAAATGAGAGATTTGGTCTCAGTTTCCACATTTGTAGAATAAGGAACTCAGATCTAATGGACTCTGAAGTCTGTTCCAGCTCCAGATCTATGATCCTACTGAAAGAATGGCTAGTTTCTCATGCCCTTTTTAGATCTAAGTCATGTGGGTTCAAGGTCTAGAAAATCAGGGGAGGACTAGAACAAAATCCAGAAGTTGTGACTTCTCAACTTACAGGCCCATATTTGGTTCCAAAGGATCTATGAGAATACAGACCTCTCTTAGCTTTGTACCCGGAATTGTCATTCATTCTCTTGCCGATGTTCTTGCTCTAAGGATCATGAAGTGTACACATGTGTATGCACATGATGTATGTGTGCAAATGGCTAGAGATGACTGACTTTGTGATGTCTTCCTCTCACCAAATGAAGGGTAACTGGGATGCCCAGCCCATTTTTCTTTACCCAAACTCCTGACTTGAATCCCTTCCAGTTTCTTTCTCCACCTCCTCACTCCCTTAAAAATAGAGAGTTATCTATCTCTCGTTCCTGTTTCAAAGTTGGCTGCAACAATGGAGATCATATCAGCTCAGAGTTTATATGCATTTACTCTTTGGAAATTTCCATGTTGTCCCCTAAGATCTTTCCCCCCATCCCAAGACCATGTGTTTCTCTAGTAGATAAAGTGGCTTTCTGGATTTGCCCTTTCTCTGTTGGAAAGAAATAACAAAAGGAGACAATTTAAGCAACTCAGTCACCTTGTTTAAGAGATTTAGTGCTGTGCAAGGTCATTAAAATGTTTGGGCATTCTCAATTTTAAATACTCACTCTTTCAAGTTTGCCCCTATTTCAACGTCCCAATTTGTTATTTTTAAAGTACTGTGTAGGGAGGAAAGTACTAGATTTGGAGAGAAATGACTTGTGTTCAAATCCCTGCACTGTCATTTATTACCTGTGTGACCTTAAACAAGTCACTTGCCTTCCTCTGGAATTCAACCTCTGGATGGTTTGGGAGTTGCTTTCTCTAATAAATGATCTATATCAAACTATGATCCCTCTCTGCCTCAGTTTTTTCATCTATTAAAAGAGAGAGAGAGAGAGAATTGGATGGCATAGCCTCCAAAGTTTCTTTCATTTCAAAAATCAATGGTCCTTTGACCTACCTGGGTTTCTGGTTACCCACATGTACAATAGAGACTTGGAGCAAGTGAGCCCTGAGATCTCTCCTGCTTCTGAAACCTTTTATTCTATGGATTTGATGTAATTCTATGGATTTGATGTAATTTGATCATAAGTATATTTATAAATTACCCATTGGATACAGAGCACTATGCTATCAGTATGCTAGCAGGTAGACATCAGCTTTACGTAAAGATATGGCCCATGCTTCCTTGGAATTCATAGTCAATAGGAAACAAATGAAACTAATTAGAATATAAAATAATGCATAGTTGTTACTTTTATGCTCTTTAACAGCACGGTAACATTTTATAGCATAATATGCAATTATTATTTTGTATTGAAGCTACCTAAATTACAGAGATTAAAAAATTACTTTATTATTAAAATTAGTTTTGTGAGTTTGGAGAGAGAGGTTCATTTAACAGATACTAGCCTAAAAGGAGGATTTCTAGGACAATTTTGTAAGTCAATAATAGTCAATCAGTAAACATTTTTAAGCTCCTACTATGTGCCAAAGGTAGCTAGGTAGCTTTGTCCAGTGGACAGAGGCTAGGACTGGAATCAAGAAGATCTGATTTCAAATCTGACCTTAAAAATTTACTAGCTGTATGACCTGAGGCAAGACACTTAATTCAATGTGCCTCGATTTCTTCATCTGAAAAATGAGCCGGAGAAGAAAATGGCAAAACACGCCAATATCTTTGCCAAGAAATGGGGTAATGAAGAGTCAGACATGACTAAAAAATGGATGACCAACAAAGCTATGTACCAGGCACTATGTTAAGTAATGGGAAAGAACTTGATTCATTTGGAAAGATCTATTTGATTCTAAGGTGATAAATTAGATTTTGGAAAAGTTTATCATTTTGATACTATCCAAATTCTACTTCTGTGCTTAAGAAATAATCAGGTTTCCTTGGAGCTTAGTTGCCATAAAACACATTTGAACCCATTTTCTAGCTCATTTCCTATGAAACAAACATCCAGGGATTTAGCACTGTAACTTTTGCTGCCTTCTTGTTGTGAACTCCTATATAATTTTTATCTTTGGGGAAGAATAACTGAGGTCACATCTGTTTCCAAGCTTGGATGACAGCTAGATAAGCACTTCAATCCAGCAACATTTTTGACTGATTTTGCTCTTTCCTGAAATGACCATCAAAATGAGGTAATTATGGATGTCAGTGGAGCTTGATGCACCTTACAGTGTGAAACCACGTGGAGAGAAGCATTCAACCCAACAAGACAAATGGCAGGCTGTCTTGGATGGAACTGACTGAAGACAATGGATTTTTCACTCAAGACCAGATTATTTCAGGCTTGCTGAGACACATGACAAGTGAATGGCTTTCCACTTTAGGAGCAAGTATAACAAGTTGGTTTTATTTATTTATTTTTTGCCAAAAAGACTCTTTATTAGGGGTGGCAAGGGTTGGTTGATTGACAGGCAAGCTCTGATGAGTAACAGGCAACATACAAAGTCAGACTGATTTCCTTCTCCTTGAAGCTCTTAAATCATCCTTTTCTGATTCATTTCCTTTGGTCACAATTTGAATTTTTGGGTTAAGATCTAAAATGTAACTTTAATTTCTAGGCTCTAAGGAACATATTGGATCCATTTCCCTCCTCTATTCCATTGCTCTGACCCAAGCTCTTCTCTGAGGACTGCTAGAGTCTCCTCCCTTCTAAGGATCCTACAGGATATGCTAGGATCACTGCAAATGGCAAAGTCATTTTTTTCCCCCTCTTGTCCATTGACACTTCAAGGTTTTCTACTGGCCTTACATATACTCTATCTCCTTTGATCTCCTGGATGTGGATCTCTGAAACAATGCGACATAGTGGGGAAGGCACTTAAATTGGCAGGAAGGAAAAAGAATTGGACAAAAATGCCAAAGGTGGTTCAGTTCCTTTGATTCCATGGTAATGATGGAGGAGAGTGAGGAGATGGATAAGGAAGGAATTTAGATAAATAAGATGATGGAGAAGGAGAGGGAGAGGGAGAAGGAGAAGAGGAGAGGAGGGGAGAGGGAATAGAAGGAGTGGGGGAGTGGAAGAGGAATAGAGATACTTTAAAGCACTTTTAAATACTAGTTATGATTATTCTTCAAAGTTCTGATAAGGAATTTTTAGATTTTGCATTAGGGAGATCTGTGGCAAGGATGCACCAGTAGTTTCCTACTATAATATTTGAATGCAAAAGGACTACCAAGGTTACTAAAAGAACCAGAATTGAGGGAGGCTTAGTCCAGAGCAGGGGTGGTTGGAAAAAGAATTACCTGAGTTGGAGAGCAGAAGGAAAAGTAGGAAAGTGATAGTAAATACTCAAAAGTATTATAGACTCTGAAGGTGAGGATTGTGGGAAAGCAGCAGCAGCAGCAGCAGCAGCAACCATGACCAGCATTTATACAATGCCCTGAGGGTTGTAAAGCCTTTTACACAAGCAATCTCATATCCTCACAGCCTCCCCGAGAGGCAGGTACCCTTCCTATATCAATTTTATGTAAGTAAGAAAGTTTAAGCGATTGGCCATCTGGGGCAGTGTTCAGACTCAGCAGGTCTTCCCACCTCCCAGATCAGCACTTTACTCACTGGTTCCCCAGCCATACAGATTTCTTGTATCTCCAGGTGTCCTAATATGGACTGCTCAATTTCTAGAAGCCTTATGCTTCTAGAGTCTTTAGGGCCTCTATGTCCTTCCCAGTTGCTGGACAAAGGGAGCCATCATCCTGCATTGGCTTGGGAGTTTATGTCGCACTGCTGACTCAGGAACCATGCATGAGAAGAAAACTTTGGTGGGATGGGGTCCAAAACAGATCACAAGGTAGTGAGCTTTTACTGCCCCTCTTCTGAGTTTTGGAAAGCTTCAGCCATGAGACCTTTCCCTTTCATCTTCTCATTGTCATTCCCCCCACTCCCACCAAAGCAGGAGCTTTTCCACAACCAAACTCCCAAACCTTCCTTTTGGTGGTTAATGACATCATCAGAATCACCTGGGCAAAGCCAGCCTCTGAATGCTAACTCTCTCTGTCCTCAGTGCCATAATGCAGCAAAACTCACTGGCATTTTGGTAGCTGTCATAAGACACCAGGAATGTTTTTTTTTACCAGTCCTACACTGAGAAATTACAATAGTTTGTCCCCACTGCCTGAAGGGAAAAAAGAGGCTTTTCACATCATGCATGAAAAAACATATTCCCCAAGGCTCCCTCACACCTCATTTCTTTCTAAATTGCAAACAGAATTAATGGCAGTTATAAGATTCTTGGCTTTCAAAGTCTGACATGTTTGTAGGGCATTTTTTTTTCAGATTTCTTGAGAAATAATATGATTATATTTGAGATGAGGAGATTTGAGAACTGAAAAATTCTCAAAGATACAAGAACATAGGGGCTGAAATCTAAAGATATGTCAGACCAGACTAAACCACTTTCTTCTTCACTTTCTTTGCTATGAGGATCCCTTAAAACAAAAAGGAAATGAACTACCCCAGGAGGTTACAGATTTCCTACTGATGACTTCATCACTATTACTGGTATCCTTCAAGAGGCAGTTGGATGGTTAATAGCTCCAGAGTGCATAGAGTGCTGGAGTGGAAATCAGAGGGACCTGAGTTCAAATATCACCTCAGTCACCTACTAGCTGTGTGACCTCAGGTGAGTTACTTAATTTCTGCCTGCCTCAGTTTCCTTATCTATAAAATTGGGAGTGATAATGGTACCTACCTCCCAAGGGTGGTATGAGGACTAAATGAGATAACAATGCTTTCCAAACCTTACAGTGCTATATAAATGCCAGCCAGAAAAGATCCTTGATCAAGTATGATTTGAATTAGTTGGTCAGAGGTCCTTTCCAACTCAAGGATTCAGTGTTGATTAACATTACCTTAATGCATTAATTAATTATTGCATTAATCTCAAAATGCAAAACCAGGCAAAGCAGAACCTGATGGAACACATATATGAACAAAAGGGACAAATAATACTGGCTAATTATCAGCATATTCTCAGCACTTAGCCCAGTCTCTGGTACACAATAGGTGCTCAATAAGTGGGGCAACTAGGTGGCTCACTGGGTAAAAAGGCAGATCTGGAGTCAGGAAGACTCATGTTGCTGAATACAAATCTGGCTTCAAACACTTACCATCTGTGTGAATCTTAGTAAGTAACAACCCTATTTAGCTCGGTTTCCTCATCTGTAAAATGAGCTGGAGAAGGAAATGGCAAACAATTTTACTATCTTTGCCACAAAACAACCCCAAATGGGATCACAAAGAGTTAGATATAACTGCAACTGCTAAAAAAATAACAATAAATATTTATTAATTTACATACGCTGTCCCTCCAGGAATAGTAAAAAATGATGAATGGTGTAAAGCATAGTGGATAGAATGGAATCATGAAGCCCTAAATTCAAATTCCAGTAGAGATGCTGATAAGTCATGTGACCTTTGGCAAGCAAGCCATGTTAACCTCTGGGCATCTTAATTTTTTCACCTATGAAATGGGGATAGCAATTACACTAAACCTCACAGTGTTTTTATGAGGTTCAAGTGAGGAAGGACAGTGGTGTTGTGGGGAGTGTACTGAATTTGGAGGTAAGGGACTCACTAATCTTTCTTTCCCATAAGTCAGAGGATCAGAGTTCAAAGTCCTGCTCTTCTTCCTACTACCCATATAGGACTTTAGACAAACCACTTAAACTCTTTGAACTGCATTTTCTTCCTCTGTAAAAGGATGACATTGGATTGGATGGTGACTACTTTCCCATTTAGCTTTAGGTCTATGATTCTGCACAAAACGCTTTGCACACCTGAGAGCATCATAGCAATACCAGGTATTTTTATTCAGTCCATGTATTTGTGTGGAAAGACTGATTCCATTAAGTATTTCCTTTATTTTTTCATTCAATTAAGAAACATTTATTGAGGGCTTCTATGTGCTAGCTTCTATGTTAATAATATCTTTGAAAGAGCCCTGCCATTAAAACCCAAAGATTTGCCATCAGGTTCTGTACCTCTTACTTATTATTGATATAAATCATTAGCCAATTCCCTCCCATGCTTCAGTTTCCTCCCATATGAAATAGAGGAAAACTAGTATTTTACTCTCTGTCCTCAAAGGGTTGTTGTGAAAAACCCATAATGATGAATTTGAAGTCATCTTTAGCTTTTGTTACAATTGCTTTATTTTTTTCCTTTCTACCAGACATAAAGCAAACACTTACAGACATGAACATTTCAACATACATACAGCTAAGAAAAGGAAGGAATCATATAATGATCCATTGCCATATAATATGTTTGATGAAAGTGGCTGAAATATGTCAGAGTGGGACTATGATCCAATGAAAATGTAACAGGAAATTTTTGTCCTGTTTCTCTTTAATAAATTCAATAAATAAATTTCTCTTCAATAAATAAAGTCAAAAATCATTTAATGAGCACCTGCTATGTACTGGGCTTTGCACTGGCATGATAGAGAATGATATAGGGCATAGAGAAGTAGTCTTGGAGTTAGGAAAGCCTGTGTTCACATCCTACCTCTGACTGTGTGATCCTAGACCAAGTCATAACTTTTCTGTCCTCTAGGCAACTCTCAGTCTATAAGTTATAAAAAGAAGGTACCAACCTGCCTTTGTAGATGGAGTTTCCTCACCTGGGAGATGCCTATACATATGCAATCTCAGGTCCAGTCCCTATGGCTAAGGCAGAGATAATCATTCAATTTAACCCAGCAAATATTTGTTAAGCATGGAGAGGATTAATTAATAGCATAAAGTCATCAGTGGAATATTCATTCACCAAAATAGGTGAATGAATATTCCTTTACCTTTGGGTACTAGTCTTATTTTGGTTCTAGAAGATAAAGCTGTCTTCTCAGGAATCAGTTCTGTCCAGAATGACTAACTAATCTGAATTGTCCTAAGGAGAAAGGCTAAGGACTGAGCACAGTTAGAAAAAGGGAAGCTAGAGACTCAAACATATACCATTGTAAAGTAAATAGGTCATAGGCAGTTCTAAACACTGCAATCCAGGGTAGTTAGATAAGAATAAACAAAAGGGTTTATAGAATTCCTGTAGCATCAGAACTGTACCCATGGTTTCATCAGTCATTCTCCCTGATTCTCTCTACATTTCCTCCCTTTTTCTTGGGGAAGGAGCTCAGCCTAACCAGGATGCATACAGAGAAGAGAAGAGCATCGAAAACTGACATATCAGAGATATGAGGATGGAATCATCAAAATAATAGCAAAGGAATTATCATAGAGGTAGGAGTAAAACCACAGGAGAGTAGAGGGTCACAAAAGCTAAGGAAGAAGAATATAGCCAGAAGGAAAAGGTAGTCCAGAGTCTCAAATACCACAGGGCAATGGTGTTGGGATTCAATGATCCTGAGGTCACATTGGTACCTTGGACAGGGGCATTTCACTAGAGACTAGTGAATGGGAATGGGAATGTGAGCCAGACTGCAAGGACGGAGAGTCAATATCTCTGTCAAGGAAGTGAAGGAGGCCAGTATGTTGTTTTCTTTTCTTTTCTTTTTTTAATTTGGCAACATTATAAGTTAAGTTCTGAGAGCTTGAGGGATGGCAGGGTTAAGAAATGTTTATGTATGAAAAGGAAGACCTGAGCAATTATGTAGGTTTAGGAAAAGTAGTCAGTAGAGGAGAGGCAGATGTGGAAGGGTGGTAGTGGTGGTGGTGGTAAATAGTTGATAGAGCAAGGTCATGGATGAGAAAGGGAGAACTAGATAGGGCTGATTAGCTTTCAAAAGGAGGGTCTCTTCTTCTTCTAAGATCCAAAAGAGTAGAAGAAGAGAACAATGAGGGCACAAGAGGAGTGGAAGAAAGGAGGGATGAACTTCAGATCAGCTCAACAAAATAATGGAAGAGGCAAAGCCTTCTGATGAGTGAGGGGAAAAGGTAAAATTGTGGAAAGAAAAGGAGGTGAGAAATAAATTAGAGGGTCACAACATCATGTTAAAAACATGATAGGAGAAATAAGTGACATAAGTGGAAGAATGAGATTGTGCACATAGAGGGTCATGGAAAGAATCTTGGAACTAGTGAAATTTTGAGAAATATTTTAAAAACAGAGCTCTGATCATGTCATTCCTCAACTGAAGAGGTGTGAGGTTTCCTATTGCTTCTAGGATAAAATATCAACTCTTCTATTTGGCATTCAAAGCCCTTCTCAATCTAGAGCTAATCTGTCATTCCAGATTTGGGTCCTTTCCCTTTCCTCTCCCATGCAGTCAATATTCTAGCTGATATGGCTGCTGGTCTTTCTTCATATGGGACGTTCCATTTCCCACTCCCAGGCTTTTTACCACAGACTGTCCCCTAGGCCTATCATAAATTTCCCCCCTTCTTCTGTTTTTGTTAATCTTTGTATCCCTACTTCTGACAGAATGACTGGTACATGGTAGGTACTTGATAAATGCTCATTTTCCCCCATATGATGGGAGTTTCAAAAACTTCTACTACCTACATTAAAAGATTGTTATTAGTAAAGTGTTTCAGCAACTTTATAATGTTCTAAAAATGTAAGTTACTATCATGAAGATAGTGTGATGAAAACTGATGAGACCTTTATGAATTGTTCTTGACAAATGAGTAGAGCAAGGAGAATAATATCTCTAATGAAAATACTATTAGAATTAGCAAAAGAACTCTGGAACACTTTATACTCTGATTAACACAATGACAACAATGTTTGACAACAAAAAATATTCTTGACATCAAACAAGAGAGAAGGAAAGAAAAAATGAGGGAAGGAAAGAAAAAAAGAGGAGGGGAAAGGAAGGAGATGAGATGGGAAGAAAGGAAAGAAGAGAAGAAAGATTTTCAGACAAAACTATTATGGAATCTGGTTTTGCCAACCAAAATTGCCATGCAATTATGTTTTAAGGGCTTTATTTTTCAGGCTTTTTAATTACTCAATGGGTATGGTAGTGGGAGGGACAGCTTAACAAAAATATGTGCTTGTTAATTGAAAAAATAAAAAATACATTAATAAAAAAGACACTGTATACTATAACTTTATTACTAATAGATTCAATTTTATACATAGACACAGAAGAAATCTGCCTAACTGGCACAATTTTAGAAGGAATAGAATATTGCCGTCCCCCTTTCATATACCTTGCTTCCCTATTTAATGAGTAATTGTTCAAAATCCTTCCATAGGGACACAACCTTTCGGGACCTCAAAAATGATAAAACAATAATATTTAACTTTTTAGTCTCACTTGGACCAAATTTTCATAGGAGAATATTGACTGGTGAAAGTGACAGAATAAATAGACTAGAAAAATGAGACTTGGATTACTGAAAATGAACTTTGCCTACTTGCCAGTTTTGCCTCATGCCCCAACCCACTCATTGACATCACATTAATCTAGTTCAGTCACAAAGTTTCAGTGTTTCTACCTTGAAAGAGTAAAATCTGACCAGAGACAGAACTCATTGATTTTTCCAATCTTTCCCTGGTCTTTTGTAAAAACCAACAACTTTCATGCTTTGAGCCACAAAAGTGAGAATATGTGTGGGACATGCTTTCATTGCCAATGATTCAATGAGCAATGAAAAGTTTTGTAGAGAACACAAGTAAGTCTTAGAGTATCTGTCATCAAGAATAACTTATGTGGAAAGGGTGATATGAAAGCCAGCATCTAGGCAATATATCTCTCATGTAATAAGAGCCAAAAAATAAGGAATGGAGGACCCTAGTGCTGCATGGTTATCCATAAAACAGAAGGAAGCCATAATAGCTCTAAGGAGAATTTACAGACAAACATGGACAGCAATTACACTAAACCAGAAATTATGGATGAGATGAAATCTGTCCTGGTGGAAGGCATATCAACACCAATAGGACCATAAATAAATCCACTGAAATAATTTCCTTGAAATCCAATGAAATATTAAAGGATATTTTCACAGTCATATTGTTCCAACCATTGCCATTTTGTAATTAGTAGTGAAAAAAGTGTTTTAATGAAGAATTATCAGATGATTCAAATTCTGCCAGTTGCAGTTTTCAAATTATACTCCTTTTCTCCTATTTCTTCCACCTCTTCTCCTCTTTGTTTTCATTTAGAAAAAAGTTCATTTTTACTTTTAAATTAAATGCTCTTTTCACTAAAAAAAGTTTCAAGGTTTCTACCTTAATAGAGTAAAATCTGACTAGAGACAGAGCTCATTGATTTTTCAAGCCCTAACAAGGTCCACTAGGGATTCTTATGACATCCTCACTGTGGTCTTTAATATTTTCATTTAAACCCACTGATCTGATAACATGCATTGGCACTAGGTTAAACCCAAATATAGATTTCTAAGGTTTCCCTGCAATTCTCCAGGGAAAAGATCCTGGTCTCTAGTTAAACTTGATGCTAATTCCAGCAGCTAAATTATCTCATTATTGCATTGCTGCCAAGTCCAACAAGATGCGATAGCATCATTTAAAGAAGGCATATGCACAAACCACTGCTGTTTAAGAGTTTGGGATGAGTCAATCAGATTTCTCAAGATTTAATGATATTAAAACAAAAGTCATAAAAAATTCCAGAAGCCCCCTCTTACCTAGGAGAAAATTTCCAAATGCCAACTCTAACCACGGGCACACAGCCTTAGCTGCAGGCTGCAATGTCAATCCTGTCACTTAAAGGGAGCTGGGACTAGCAGGAATTATGGTGCCAGAAAGGTTCATTTTCTAATTAGATGTTTTTCCTTAGAATGACCTTAAAAGAGAATATTGTCTGCAGGGATAGCATGGTGCAGTGAAGAGCATATCAGGTTGGGAAGCCAAGGGTTTAGCTAATTATCCATGCTGTTTTGGGTAGATCATTTAATCTCTCTGGACCTCAGTTTCCTTACCTGTAAATCAAGGGGTTGACATCCATCGGCACTGGATGATTCTGGTCCATTAGAAATGAAACAGATGCAACGTTTAAATTTATGGTTTTTATCATTATTATGACCAGGGTTCTCAGGAATCATGACCCTTCCTTCCTTAGGTTCTCTTCCTTGCTGCATCCTACCTCCTCCTCATATCTCTCCTCTTCCTAGGAGCATGAGAATCAGAGTTTTAAATATTCTTCAGAAATTGTCTCATGCAAATTCCACCTATCACAGATGAGGAAGGCCAAATGATGTAAGTAGAAGAACAAAAGTTTGAAACCATGCCTTCTGATCCCCAAGTCTACTGGTTTTATCCATCACTCTGGAATTTCCTCCCTTTTAGATTTTTGTCTTGCTCAAACTTGACTATCTAATAATCTCTCTCTTGTCATTCCCTTCTTTTCTCTACAACAACCTAATCAACTATCTCTCATCCCATCCCCACCACACATAACACATAAACAAGAATACATGCAGCCAACTTTGTGAGTCTTATCTCTCCTTGGTGTTAAACAAAAAAAAAGTCCTATTGTGCATAGGTGTGTATCTGATATACAATCCCTCACAATCTTATCTTCTGGAAATGTCACTAGCAATGTGTCTATTTTAGCTATAAGCAAACTGAGAGTGAGCAGCAAGCCTTTTCCTCCATAACCTTCATATCTAGGTACTGCACACATACTGGTTTCTCAATAAATATGGAGATGGGGAAAAGGCACAAAAGTCAGGAGGAAATTTTCCCTCCTAAGTTTACTGAAAACTCTTGTCTTGTTAAGAAAGGAGATGAGAAGAGAGAAGAGGGAATGAAAGGAGAGGAGAAACAATTCCTATTTTCAAGGAACTTTCAGCATAATACACAAATTCACTAAGATCACTCAGACAATATACTTTAAACACCTACTATGTGCCAGCTACAATGTTAAGTGCCATGAATACAAAAAGAGGAAAAACATAGTCTCTGCTCTCAAGAGACACTAATAAATTACTTTTGATGCTCAGCTTTGTTTTCCCCTTTACAATGTCATTCTTCCCCCATTAATTAACGTACAACAGAAAGGCCCTTTTCACTTAATGGCCATTTGAAAATCACCCCCTTTCCATTGAAAGTGTTAATGACCACTTGAGTTGCTGCTTTAAGATAACATTGGAACAGCACTTTCTCCCTGCCACTTGCTTCCCTGATTAACTCATATTGTAGCAAGCTGGTGATCATTTGGTATTCCTTAAAGGACTTTGTTCAGTGCTCAGGAAACATATGAGAGAAAAATTTTTGACATGACAAATTGACTGCTCTTAACTAAAATTAAATACACTCACCCCATGTTCCTACAAACCTCATTCATCACCAGCATACCTTGCTGATTGCCTCAAGGATTTCAGAGAGTATTCTTTCATGGGAAATGAACAGCAAACTGTTAATCCAGCTAAACAAATCAAACCCGGAGTTTCACTGGGAGTGTCACACACATTTTTACATTAATGCAAAGCAGGAAGATGGATTGGATGACTTTTGAAGCTCATAGAGTTTCCCCCCAAAATCACTAGTTTTTTTCCTCTCTCAGGTTAATAGGTGCAGTTGGATTGTTGTGTCTGTCAATGAATGCTTTGGTTCTAAGGATTGGATATTTAATGAAAAACAAGAAAAAAATGAGTTTATGCTAAAAGTTTGAAGACCTAGCTCTTGCCCTAATTAGTGGGGTATTAGTGTCTTTGACTGGGAAGTAGTCAGATAAACCATGTGAGATTAGCTAAATTATAAATGGCTACTTCATGTACTATAGAAAAATTAACACATAAATATAGATGCTTAGTTATTGACATGGAAACTCTACAGAATAGTATTTAAAAATTCACATCTTGCAAGAAAACTCTAAGAGATGCCTCTTTAACCTTGGGAAATTTGGGATAATTCTAAATTTTAATAGCCTCACTTAGTCCTGAAGTCATTTCATCTAGGTAATCAGCTTAGTGAAGAACTGATTGAACTTAAATTTTGGAAGATCCTCCTTCTGACGTTCACTAGTTGTGTGATCTTGAGTGAGACAGATTCTCTATCTGTGAAATGGGGATAATAATAGTATCTACCTCAAGTGGTTGCAGTGAAAATAAAAAATGAGATAATATGTGTAAAACACTTTTAAACCTAAGTTATTACTCCTTGTTATTATTATGTAGTTGTCCTGAAAACATACTTTTTTGACACTCTAAAATCATAGATTACCTCTCCTCAGCATTTACACTCTACTAGTATTGATTTTGACTTTCTAACATCAATCATTCCTCTGAATTTAACAAATATAGCTTCTGAATTTCCCTCTGTAAGAGGTAGATACCTTCACGTTGATATTTCTAAAAAAATAAAGAATCTTCTAAATTGCAAATAGCAAAAAATACTTGTTTATTATTTTGGAGTGTATTGAAGCATCGAAAAATATACTTTAAATTAATAAATTCTTCTTGTTACCAACATAATCATTACAATGGAAAAAAGATAATCTTGCAACTTGAAAGAACTAGATATGATATATAATTTATTACCCATTTATAGAAGCTAAATGAGCTTTCCAAAGAATCCAATGTATTTATCTAATTCATAATGGTCTTGTAATTTCCAGATGTGATCCAAAGCTAAATTAATTAATTTTTGAGACTCTACAATTTAGTATTCTCTCCCACTTTAAAATCATTGAACTATTAGATAGCACAGAGGCATTCACATGAGTGCCAATTATACAAATTAATTTCCATTGCATTTTCTGTTGAGACTTTAGAAGGCAATATCCTGACCTTCTGTTTAGTACTTAGAAGAATAACCTGATTAGGGAAGTGATATCTATAAGGTCTGGAAAAAGCCCTATTAGGTCAATGTATGTCTGGTTGAGTTTAGTGCTCCATAATTTCAATTTGTGTTTTAATTGCTGGATAGACTGAACAAAAGATGATATACTGTAAATGGAGGTCTCCATTGTGTGTGTATGTATGTATGTGTGAGTGAGATGGAAAATTATATGTGGAAATAGTTCATGCTATGCAGTAGAGCATATAATTAAATGTAACAAGCTACAGAATCGATGCTTTTCCCTTTCTCTAGCCTGTGACATCTGGAATGCTCGAACTGAGTACGTTTCATACTTAATTGTACATCTGGTGCTCATTATGAATCTATGCCACAGGAGCACAAACATCAGCCAGATTTCTGCTCTATGCTCTTCTATATTTCTTGAAAACTTGTCCTTCCCTCTCCCCCATTCCCACCATTCCCACCACCACAAGAATAGAAAGCTCTGTTCAATTTAACTGGAAATATGGCAGATCTATAGAAATCCACTAGATTTTCTCTTAAAATAGCATCCTATAATGATACATTCTGTATCAGTTCATAATATGGTGATAGATAGCTTTTATCTAATCTGATAATTTTCTGAGGAGAAAATCTTGTATAATAACATGTGCACAGAGTGGTTAATTTTTTTTTGATGCTACAGAAGAAATAAATTATCATTTCCATTAAATTCCATAAACATTTCTCAAATATGCTTCAGTTTCCTCATCTGTCAAATAGGAAAGTTGGGTGAGATGATGACTAACCTTCCATTCAGCTCTGAAGTGCAAAATATGTGGTTCTCTGAAACCACTGTGGTGTGAGGTAGTTAAGTGATGACATAGAGAACTCCTTGCATTTAGGAAGCAGGAAAGCCTGAGGTGGAATCCTGCTTCAGTCATTTACTAGCTGGAGAGTCTTAGTCAAATTTCTCTCAGACTCAGTTTCCTCATCTATAGAATGGGCTAACCATAGTGCTTTCTTTTCAGGGTCATTGTGAGGATCAAATGTAATAGTACATAGAAAGGGCTTTCTAAGCCATGAGGCTCCATTTAAATGTTAGCTAAAATGACAGCGTGCAAGTTTTGCTAATTTTCCTAGTGTTTCCATAAATATTTGTTCCTTTGGATATTGGCCTTAATCTGCAGCCTTTTCAAAACCAATGATCATTATGATGACACTCATAGAGCCCTTTCAGGTCTGAAAGCCCCTACTGTGCATCATCTCATTTGATCCTTACAATAACCCATGAGGTACAAGTTCTATTATTATTCCCATTTTCTAGATGAAGAAACAATCCAAATTTACAAGGCATGAGATGGCATTGAGAAGCAGAGGAGGACTCAGAGGTCAACTAGCTCCATCCTTTTGTTACAGAGCAATCGAGATGACACAGGGAAAGTGCTTTACAAAACTTAAAAGAGCCTTATACAAGCCTGCTATTGGTGGTGGTGTGGGTGCTGTATATAAGGAAACTGAGGCCTGGAGAGTGAGATAAGAATGGGGGGATGAGATGATGATAAGTGAGATGATCAAACTGCAGGTGTGTGAGGTGATGGACAACACCTGTTAAGGTAAAGGGCAGATGTGTGAAGGGATGGAAGCAGGTGTGTAAAGTGATGAAGCAAGTGTGTGAGGTGGTGGGCAGGTGGGTGATGGGATAGAAGAAGGAAGTAATGGGAGCAGAGGTCCTATGATATAAGAGGTATGGTTCTTTTCATGGTTCTGCCTCTTTCTGCTTCCTCTCTGGTCTACAAATCTTTGATGTTGAATGAGAAGTAAATTATTACATATTCATGGAAACTCCATTTGTTGAAATTATTTACAAGTCTACAAGAAATTAGGGCTAAGATAAGTAAGCCAAAGCCAGCCAGGATAACCTTCTTACTCATCTGTGTACACATCACTCTATGAAGATTCACAGCTGTGATTGTTCAGTCAATGGACAATAAACATTAAGTACTTACTAAGTGCCAGCCATACAATCTGCATACAAGGTGAATATGAAATAATTATGGCATTAGAATTAAGGGGGAGTGAGAAAGGCTTCTTGTGGAAGATGAGGTTTTTCTTAAAGAAAGCCAGGGAAGTCAGTAAGTGGAAATGAGAAGGGAGAGCTTCCCAGACATGGTGGACAGCCAGAGAAAATGCCCAGAGCCAAAAAATGGAGGGTCTTGTTCAATCTCCACTTAGAGATGGATGAGAAATGTTTCTTGATCAGGAAGCCTTCTGGCCCTCTATCCGTGGAGAGGTGAGAGTTAACAAGCATGACAGAAGGAAAGGAGTTCATAACAAAAAGCTGGAAGGAAAGCCGTTGGCAGAATTTGTGTTTTTGTTCTGCAGTGCAGGGGGAGGTATTCATTTTTAATGAGCACTAAAAGAGATGAATCAGTAAAGATGCATGAATGGTCAGAGTTGGAGAAAGAGCTGGTCCTTGAGCAATATATTCACAACTGCCTTCCCCCTAAGGAGAACCCTACCTGACAGTGCTAATTGATCCCTTTAGAGGTATATTTGTATGGCACTAATCCTATGTTTGTTTACCATTTGGGGGCTCATAGCTAGAGTATTTAACCATTGGGTAATAAATTCTCTATGATGAGAAGTCATTGAAGAGGAGTCTATTTGCATTAGTGGAGGGAGGTTCCTTGTCTGGGACTTTTCTCTATCAGGCAAATAACAGGTTCAATTCCTATCCAGAATGCCCTCATATAATGCTTGAAAAAATAAATATATAGTACTTAACATTAAGTTCTTAGAGGCCAGGGTCAATAATGGTCTTAGAGTCAGTTAGGAGACCTGGATTCAAGACTTTGATTTCTCTACCCAGCTTTGATACCAGTTGGGTGCTTATGGAAAGCCTTGTAGAGTACCATCTTCATCCATATTATAAAATGGGGAAAATATTGACATTATCCGCTGCATCTCATTGAACCAGATTTGTGATTTAATAAGCAAAAGGAGTTCAGGGGAAGGAACTTCTACCTTGGGTTTGGGCAATTTATAGTTTGAAGAATTACTTGGGGCACCAAGAGGTCAAAGTTCCAAGGTCAAACAGCTAGTCTATGTCAGAGACAGGACTGAACTCAGATCTCTTTGACACAGGGGCCATTTTTTCTATTAATGGATCTCCTGCCATTTCATAGGACTGTTATGAGAAAATGCTTTGTAACTCCCAAAGTGTTATATGTATTCATTAGTAGTAGTGGCCATAATATGCTTATAACTATTAAAAAACTGGTCAATTCCCCACATTTAATTCTACAAATTGAATAGTGTTTTAGGAGAGTGGCAGAGAATGTGTTGATGAGAGGTAGGAAGGAGAGAAGAAGACCAAAGGAAGCCCAGGGAGAACTAGTCCTCCCATTTTTTTTTAGTCCAGACCTGGGATTTCATCAGAGAACTGTGTTTTTTTTTTTTTTTTTTGTAAAGAAACTCCTGCTAGCAATACAGATAACCACCTCCCTTGCAAGAGTCTTAGACAGTGGTGGGGAAGACTATAAGATTAAGAGAATGACTTCTCCAGGGTCACACAGTCACTTTGTGTCAAAGGTGGACTTGAAGCTGGATCTTCCAGGTGTAAGGCCAGCTCTCTAGCCGCTGTCCTTCTCAAATATGCTATGTCCTTATCTTCACCGACAGAATTTAGAGCTGGAAGGGATCATCACATGATCCTTATAGATCATTAAATATAGATACACAGATCATAGATCATTATGTAGATCATTAAATCCAATGCCCTAATTTCACAAAGGAGAAAACTGAAGCAGGAAGTGATCTGCCCAAAGCCACATGAGTAGTGAATGGTGGAGCTTGCATTCAAATTTGATGTTGTTGACTGATACTAAGACAAAGCAATGATGTTTACTGGGTTGTGTTTTTGTTTTAAGCAGAGTAGTGAAAGAAAAGATCACTAGATTCTTGAGAGATCCACAGGATAAAAAACAACTTGTAATAATTTAAAATCATGCTGAGAAAGTGACTGAAGTCCCATTGCCTTTGACCCAGGGAGCCCATAGCTAGATCAAAGTCAAAATATAGAAGTACAGTTTGCATATACAAGAAAAGAGAAATAGCGGCATTTTTGGTGTAGTAAAGAATTGGGGAAAAAGTCATTTTCCACCGGTTGGGGAATGGTTTGATCAATCACAGCATCTGAATGCTTTACTGAGCTGTAAGAAACAATCAGCATGATGAAGAGGGGAGCCCATAAAGACTTACATGAACTGATGCAAAGTGAGCTAAACAGAGTCAGTGAAGCAATATCACAATGACCACAACTATGGAAAGAGAAAGAGCCAAAATAACACACTCAAAATGCAATGCTGTGAAAAATATGCTGACTGAACTTGGCCCCAGGAGGAAATATGGGAAGAGGTGGGGATTCATGAGAGACTTGGGCAATATATTGATTACATTTGCTGAGCTGGGATTTTTTTCCATCTCTTTAAAAATTCTTTGTAATAAGGGATAGATTTCTGGAAGAGTGAGGGAAAGAGCTTTGTTAGAAAACATACATGACATAAAAATAAAATATCCCAATGAAAACTAAAAAGAGAAAAAAAGAAAACCTTGTTGATTTGTTATAAAGCTTCCTATGATTAAAAAAAACAAGAATAGTTTTTAACTATTCTGAATTCTGGAAACATTGAACAGGCTTTCAGTATCTTGTTTCTATTTGTATTTTTTATTGATGCTTAAAATGTCAGTTCCTTAAGGTCAGAGATTTTTTTCCTTTTTGTATCTTTAGTGTCTGAAATATATGAGGCACTTAATAGATGCTTAATAATTGAGCTTATAAATGACTTGTTAAGGCTACTTTTAGCCAAGTCAACAGAAACAAACCATTTCCTGAGAGCTTAGACTCAACACAGCACCCATGTACAAAAAACATGGTAAGCAAACAAAAAAAAAGCAAGCTATGAAATTTCTTGGGGGTTCATGAGAAATAATTCATGTGTTCTGGAGTCACTTAAAAATCAGGACCATACTTTTCTTCCTGACACTGAAAAGTCCCTTCACTGTCTAGCCTGAGCCTTTCTTCATATTTGTAAAGATGTTTATACCTAGTTGGGCACTAGTTTGTATAGCAGATTTTCCAATCAATAGCCAGTAATAATTAGATATGCCTGAGTGTATGTGTTGTGTGTGTATGAGTGTGTGTGTGTGTGTGTTTCATGACTGGCCCTAGGAGGCTTTGTTTGCTCATCTATTCGATTTCACAATCCCAAATAAAACACCCACTCTATCACAACACACCAAAGGCACCCTGCCAACCAAGTGGGCAGTCCTAGGATCCCCGCTGTGGCTGTTGCCTGAGAAAACAGGACTGAGGCAAGAGGGGGAAAACGCTTGCCCTGTCCCCCTAACTTTGGCTGTCCCACATAAATCTCAGCCATCATTACTGTTCCTCATTCTCACCAATGATGGCCAAGCCCCTTACCTCCTTCTCATTGACTCCCTTTATTCTGACCTTCCCTCCTGTGAGAAGTTTAGAAAAAAAATAGCCTTCTCCTAATTCTCCCCTTTAGAAGCTGGCAAAAGATATTCCAAAAACTCATAGAATGGATAAAAGAGACTAATTTAGAAAGTTAATGTGTACTTTGCATAGTCACTGACTATAAATCCCCAAGTTAATTACACATTTGACTTTTGGTAATTTAAAGGAAAACCCATAGATAGTGAGAGCTCAGGTTTACTTGGCTTTTAAATTTAGAAAACAGGAGGAGGCATTTGTAGCTGCCTGGAAGGAGGATGAGTGGGAATTCAGGATCTGCTAACTGGCTCATTCACTCATTCTCCTCCCACCTTGCTCCCAGCTCCTTGATTGTCACCCTCTTTGCTATCCCTTAAGCTCCCTGCCATTTTCTCCTGAGTTCTTTGAGTCCCTCTTTGTTATACTTTTTTGCTTGGGCAGTTCACTCACTCCCATCATTTCTATGCAGAAGACTCCGAAATTATTATCTTCCAGTCCCCTTCTCTATTGATTTCCAATATATATATATATATATATATATATATATATATACATATATAGTAAATATTATATATGTAAATATATGTAAATATTATTTCAGTTGATTTTCCCAAGAATCAATGAGGTTAGATTCTATCATTTTCATCTTTCAGATGAGGAAAGTGAGTTCTAGCTTAAGGTGCTATAACTAAAAAGCATAAAAAAGTAAGCTTTGAACCCAGATCTCTCCTGACTTGGAGTTCAGAAATATTTCCATTTTATCAGGCTGCCTCACAAGGCCACAGCTCTAGAACTGGAAGGGATCTCAGAAGCAGTTCCTTATTTTATAAGTGAGAAAACTGAGACCCAGGAAGATGAAGTGATAAAGACACTCACTGAAGCATCGAAGGGGAAGGTTAAAGCCCTCATCCAGTAAGCACTTGTGCCAGCAGGCAATGTAGCAGTCAATAAGCCTTTGCTAGGAACTTCCTATGTGCCAGGCATTGGGAAGACAAAACAGACACAATATATGCATATATAGGTAGGTATAGGAGAAAGAGAAAGAGACAGAGACAGCCAGATGGAGACGGAGTCAGAAAAAGCTAGAGAAAAGATACACAGAGGCAGAGATAAAGACAGAAATGGAGGGGAAAGAAGGAACAGAGACAGAGAAGATAGATAGAGAGGGAAAAAGGGGGTAGGAGGGGAAGAGAAGGAAGAAGAGAAAAGAGAGAGGGAGAAGAGAGGAGAGAGAAATAGAAACAGAAACAGAGAAATTGATCAAAGATGCCTGGATCATGTCACTAGCACCTGGGGAAGGAACACATTCAGGAAAGTATCTAAGCCCTCAGCCTTGCCAGGATGTCCCACCATAAGCACTTCAAATTGAACTGACTGTGAAATCGGCTCAGAAGCAGACAGCAAGTCTTTCCTTATTTAAATTTCAAATTCAGGCTTTCCTAGATCCACTTCTTCTGAAAATTGATCTTCATGCTAGGAGCCCTCTCTTTCTATGTAAATCCCTTTCTTTACAAGTCATAATACTTCAATACATTAATGGACCTAGTGTATTTGGAGTTAGGAACTGTGGATTCAAATTTTAGTCTTGTTTCTTACTATGTGTGACTTTGGGCAAGCTTTGGGGCCTCAGTTTTCTAATCTGTAAAATGGGCTAGTTGACCCCTGGAGCCCATTTCACATCTACATCTTTGATCCTGTGACTCCTATCATTTCAGCTACGGAGGACTCTCCCTCCAATAGTATAGATTACCATCTATCCACACCTTTTCAAACTGATTTGTAAGTCTTGTCTATATTCTCCCATAAATACCCCACAAGAGTCCAATTAAGTTGCAAAAGTCTTTCACTAAATCAGGGAGTTTTAATGTGGTATCAATGAATTTGTTTTTCATACTTTATAACTATATATTATTGGTTTCTTTTGTAAGTTTACATATTTTCTCTTATTTTGCATTTAAAAATGAGATTCTGAGAAGGGTTCACTGGACTGTCTGCCCAAGGGATCCAGCTCATAAAAAGGGTAGGTGCCCTTGTTTTGTGCCTTTACATTGTAGCTGGGCAGCGCTTCTATTATTGCTCATTCTTTCTGTGTTATCAATCCAGCTCTTTCCAATCATATAACTCCTTATAAATTTCTTTCACAAAGCTTCCTTCAATGTTATTATTTGCCCATTTATCCATACTGCAGTCCATTTCCACCAAACAAAACACTTCTCTGCTGCCCTTGGGATCACCAAAATCTCTGCTCTTTATCCCAAAGGCAATCCATCCCATTCTTTCCTCTTGGATTTTTATTTAATAAGGAAAGTACCTTTGTGAAATTTGGCAGCAGAGATTTCCAATCAGTAAAATCTAAGGTAAGTCAATATTCTGGACTAAGTGTTCTGGTTTTTTTATTTTTTATTAATACTTTTTATTTGCAAAACATATGTATGGGTAATTCCTAAACATTAACCCTTACAAAGCTTTCTGTTACAAATTTTTTCCCCCCTACTTCCCACCCCTCCCCTAGATGGCAGGATATCCACTACATGATAATTATGTTAGAATACTTAAGAAATCGAATATATGTATAGTTATTGCATCATTTTTTGTGCAGGAGAAATCATATCTACAAGAAAGAATAATCGGATAAAGGAAATACAATGCAAGCAAACCTCAATAGAGAACATGAAAATGTTATGTTGTGGTCCACATTTCACATCCCTCTCTCTGGGTGTATATGGCTCTCTTCACCGAACAATTGGAACTGGTTTGAAGCATTTCATTGTTGAAGAGAGTGATAGGACTAAGTGTTCTGTAAGTGGACAAGCGCATCATGAATTGGAAATAAGAGTCTCTCTTATCTAGCTCTGACTGACTTGTTCTAGCATATGAAACATCTCCTCTGTGCTTCAGTAACACTTTCTGCTTATCAATCATTCAGGGGTCTCACCAGAACATTCGAGTTAATATTTGTGATTGATAGATTTTGAAAAGCTCATGATTACCCTCAGAACTCATTAACTGTATGATCCTAGGCAAATCACTCAACCTCTCTCTGTCTGTTTCCTAATTGGTAAATTGGGATAATAATAGCACCTATCTCTTAGGGTTGTTGTGAAGACCAAATAAGATAAGGAATATAAAGAGCTTTGCAAATCCTAAAGTGCTAGCTAAATGCCATCCATCACCACCACCATCATAACCAGCATTACTACCGTGGCCTATGGAAGAATCACTTCATTTTCACAATCTGTCCAGTTTGTTTTGCACTTCTCTAATGCATTTGTTGAGTAATAATGTCCCTAATAATTATTCATGTCTTATTCTCTTACTGGAATAAAAGCTCCAGTGTCTAGTCTACTCTTTATATCCTCCTCATTTCCTAGTATAGAGCTCTCTGCAGTCCTTGATTAAAACCTAATGTTCTTCAAAGGAAAGAATACTTAGAATCACAGGACTATCGCTTTAAAACTGGAAGCTATCTAGATCAACTCTCTCTTTTACAGCTGGGGAAACTGAGGTTAAGAAGAAAGAAAGAACATAATCAAATTCTCACAGGTAGTGAGCACAAAAAGTTTTAATATCCTGCCTTTGAAGCTAACCAATTTAACTCATTTGTGCTGTATCACATTCATTCTTACAGAAGAGATTTCTTTGTTTTATAGATTCATTTTACTGACACAGTTTCCAAAGAAAAAAAAATTGTGGGTGAAATTTAAGGTGGAAGTAAATAGGAGGCAGCACATTGTCAATAGTAATTAGCATATGAGATATGATAGAAATTTGTCACTTTATTTATAGAAATATATGAAAAGAAAGTGGGGTCTAGAGCTCATATCCACAAGGAGAAGTCACACAAGATGGAAATTAATGGTTGGGTGGTATCAAGAACTGGTAGACGGAGTTATAGCATTGAAGTAATAGAACCATTCACATGGACATGTGTGACTTCAATTATTCTTGCTACGATTTCAGAGAGGCCTGGAGAGATTTACATGAACTTAGTGAAACGAGCAGAACCAGGAGATCATTGTACACAGCAACAACAGTATTACATGATGATCAATTCTGATGGACATGGCTCTCTGCAACAAAGGATTGTCTCAAACCAGTTCCAATTGTTCACTGAAGAAAACCATATACACCCAGAGAGAGGGATATGAAATATGGACCACAACGTAACATTTTCATGCTCTCTATTGATGCTTGCTTGCATTGTGTTGCCTTTCTCTGATTTTCTTTTTTTTTCTTGTAGATAGGATTTTTCTTGCATAACTTGTCAAGTATTTCAACATTATTAGCATGTAGTGGACTTCCTGCCATCTAGGGGAGGGGAGGGGACTGGGGGTAAAATTTGTAATGGAAAGCTTTGTAAAGATCAATGCTGGGGAACTACCCATACATATGTTATACAAATAAAAAGCTTTAATTAAAAAAAGAAAAAAATTATTCTTGCTATAAAGCTGTTATTTTTAAATTATGGCAAAATATCAATATGTCAATGGGTCAAGTGTCTGTGATTCCATTCATGTAGTAACTTACCAACAATGCAGATAGTAACCATGTATACCAGGGGTTGTCAAACAGTAGTCCAGAAACTTATCTTTTTTTAATTGATAACTTGATTAGTATCCTTTTGAATACTAAGCATTTTATTTTATGCATTTAATAATTTTATGCTGATGAAGGATCAATAGGGCTCATCCAAAGGATTATCACACACACATACTCTTGTAGAACTCCTTGTCTATAATCTTAGTCTTTGAAAATACCATCAGTGAAGTAATCATCATTTTGCAGCTTGGAGACAAACATGTCCAAATATAGTTAAGCTTGTCCTTAGAAAATAGATATACAGGGGCAGCTAGGTGGTGCAGTGGATAGAGCACCAGCCCTGAAGTCAGGAGGACCTGAGTTCTAATCTGGTCTCAGATAATTAACATTCCCTAGCTATGTGGCCCTGGGCAAGTCACTTAACCTCAATTGCCTCAGCAAAAAGCAAAAAAAAAAAATAGATATACAGTCCATCCATGGGTGCCTAATTGAAGGCTTTTGACTGTGGTAAACATCTGGAAGTCCTATGAGAACAATTGTGAAGAGGCTTTTAAAACTCTGAAGATTCTAGGTTTTTAAAGGAACACATCTTAGAGCTCATCTATCTAACTCCTGGTTTTATAGATGAGGGAACTGAGGAGCACTGAAGCAAAGTGAGTAGTCCAAAGGCATACAATTTCTAAGGACCCAAGACTAGAGCCTTCAGAGACCAAAGGCAGTGCTCTTTCTACTGCAGGATGCTGCCTTGAGAAAGATTCAAATAAGACCTGAATAATTCCTTATCACAAAACTACAAACCAGGTTTGGTAGTGCAATGTCCATGCATTCTGATTGGGTTATCCCACCACAGCTGATTAAGGATGCTTTCAATTTCTCTTCTGTCATTAAAGTGAATAGTGACAGATTTTAGTAGATTTTTAATTGAAATTCCAGACAGAAAGAAATTGTGTCTTTCTCTTTCCTTAGGCAGCAAAAACTTAGTGAATGGAGCCTGAAATCTCTTCTATTTTCCCTTCTCTTCTTTCTCTTTCTCCCTTTTCTTCTTTCTTTCTCTCTTCTTTCTTTCTCTTTCTGTTTCTGTCTTTCTCTGTGTCTCTGTCTCTTCTTTTTTCCCTTCTCTTCTTCCTTTCTTTCTTTCTCTGTCTCTCTTTGTGTCTCTTTCTGTCTGTCTATCTCAGCTATTGACCTGCTGAGTAGACACAGGTCACATGATCTCTTCAAACCTTTCATGCCATAGAACTAAACAAGGTAAATATTCTTTTTCTACTTCTCTCTTAGAATGTTGTCTGAATTTGTGCGTGGTTGTTCAAGGAAAATACACTGGGTTAAAATGGGATTGGTGAGATTATCCTAACAACATCCCTGCCAGACAGAGAGGAAAATGCTATTATTTTCACTTGGCAAGGCAAGAAAATGAGCCACAATGAACTGTTTTATACCACTATCTTTGGGCTACCTTGCCCTTCCCACTCCCACATCATTGTACCAGGAATAAAAAAAAAACAACATTTTGCTATTTTCCAGAGGAATGAAAATTAAATGTGAAAGGGTGGAATATAGATTGATTCCCAGGCTGAATTTAAGACAGGATCCCCTCAAAAAGGTAGCTTACTGATTTATATCAGTTTCTCTGAAAATTGCACAATAACTCCCTTTTCAACAATAAAAACAGACCATGTGGGTCTGTGGGCAGAGAATTGTAGACTTCTTACCTAAAAAGGCATAAAAAATCACAAGGTAACTCAAGAAAAAGAGACGGTTATAAGCCCAAACTCTCTGGCAGAAAAGAACCCAGCTAGTAAAAGGTGTAGTCAAAAATGACTACTTTTCCTTCTGTTTCAAACACGGTTTCTTATCTGATGAGTGATTTTCCCCAATTGCTTTCATAGAACCATAACTAAAGTAGGACTGGGCACAGTAACTGGCACATAGTGGGTGTTTCTTAAATTCAAATTGACTGACCCTTAATATTTTTTTCAGTTTCAAATACAGTTTCTTATCTGATGGATGAATGATTTTTACCATTTACTTTTCATAGAACTATACATATGGTGAAGCTATTGGGGCTTTGTCTCAGATCACTTTTCATCTGATGAGCTCTGAGTCCTGCCTTTCTCCAAACTGGACAGAGCTTTTGCAGAAATGATCTTACAGTCTCCCAGGGTCTTCCCCCTCAGAGTCAACATCAGGGCCTTCTTCTCTAGCCCATCCTTGGTCAGAGGGTATGTTTAGTACCAATACTGCTGATTATACCTTTGTACTTATGACCTTGAACTTGTGTTCATAGTATTAAGTGACATTCAAATCTCTGACAAGCAGGAGAGTTTTCTCCTTTCCCTTTGTCAGCCAGACAAATTAAAGACTTTGGAAGGTTGGCATGTGCCATCTCCTTTACCAGTTCCAAACTGGCTGAAGCAAACCTAACATGTGACCCCCTTTGTTCCCACCACTTGTCAAATAAGAACTAAATTTCAAAGAGAAAAAAAAAAACCAAATTAAGCATGATGAACTTTTGGATAGCAAATGAGTTTACTACTCTCAACAAGAGCAAATTGAGATTTTAATTGAAGTCAGGTGAAGTCTGAAGTATAGTGGATTAAACATTGGATGTAATGCCCCATGACACTGAACAGATGTTTGCATATGATCTGGAATTTTCTGGGGCTCAATCTGTAGCTTATTTTCTAAAACCTCAATCACTCAATTTTTTGTTGTAAGATTCTCCTATCTCTATTTCTTGGACAGTGTTTCTCCATTTTGGTCAGTGTGACCCCTTGGATGACTGCTTTTATCTCCTGTCTTGGGGAAATAGTGCAGCCCCCAGACTTTTACATTTTTAAAATTCATTTGTTCTCAAAAGGGAAAACATCAATAGGAACACCATGAAGAACAATAGTAATAATAGGCTGCTTTATGTATTTTAATACTGATCTGAGAACAATAAATCTTAAAGGAATAGTGCCAGATTTGAATAATTTGTCTACTTCATTCATTCTGTATGTAAAGTGGGAAGCAATCAGCTTATTTCTTGATAAAGCTAATGAATTCGCTATTCAACCTGTTTGACATTATATAGTATAGTCCTTTCTTTGGTACATATTAAGAGAACCTCCACATGGAACTGGAAATGTTTATTAATATATTATATATTGAATTTCATAGACAGCAACTACCTCCTGATGACTGGTTGATTAAAGTTCAAGAGAACAGATCTATTTTAAGAGATTTCATCACTCACCGCTTCCCAATAAGACTTATAAAAGTGACCTAAAAGTGATCAGCTAGTTTTGTTTCTATCTCATTTTTTATTTTATTGTTCTCTCTAATTTCCTGGCATTTGTCTCTGTCTCCCTATCTTTCCGTTTCTCTTTCATGCCTTGAAAAGATACAGAAATGTGGATCTTCAATATTGTGTGTTCCTCTGTATGTGCAAGCTCACATGTGTATAGTTAGGGAGGGCACCAGGTACCATAGGCAGTTTCTTCTCGTTCCAAGGCCACTTGATGGTAACTTGTAGCAAAAGAACATAGTGTTAGAGGCTGACACTTACATCCATGTAGTCTGAGAGAAAAGTTTGAAGATTGTTTCCCTGAACTCCAGCTACCAGTATAGGGGAAGTCAGATTTTGATACAGCGTGATCCCAGAACCTCTTGTGAAAGCCAAAGGAGGCAGATTTTCTCGGAATTGCTTTGGGAATTTTCAAGTTTAGGTATTTGGGGTTTGAATCTTTTAGAAAGAGAAGAGGATTTCCTGATGCTGTGTACTCTTTGGAGAAAAAAAATGATGGTCCACATAATTCCTGGGCAGTGCTCTCCTTAGAAACCCAAGACAGTGTATTACCCAGAGAAACTCAGTCCTGCTGAGGGGATGGATCACTTAGAAGCCCTCCAGAATATATTTACTTTGATAAAGGAGAACAGGGTAAATGATAGAGTAGAATCAAAAGTCTAGAAGTGATTATGTATGATTTTCCAAATAAGAGAGGTTTTATTGAAATGACCACGTATACCCTCACTGGCAAACCCAAATTTAGTCTCCTTCTGCAGGGTGTCTGATGACTAATTTGAGTATTCTCATCTATTAGTTTGTGGTTCTTTTAACTCCTATGAGTTTTTTGCATCTGTGCATTTCCTATGTGATAAAAATAAAAACTGTCCTGTGCCGGATATGCATTTGAGATCATGAGTGTTTGTATGGGATTTCCAAAGAACCATTCATTCTTATTTAAGCATGAGGTAATATTATGTAGGAAATGCTGGACTTGGATTGTCAGAGGCACCTGAGCCTGACTTCTGACATCAGACATTTATGAGCCATGTGACCCTGAACAAGTCATATAACCTCATTCAGTTTCAGTTTTCTCACCTATAAAATGAGGATAATATCAATATCTATTTCAAAAGGCTATTGTGAGTATCAAAATTAATACCCTAGGTGACCTTAAATCTAAGCATGATGTAGGACAATAGAGAGTAAAGGTCTTGGAATTCAGAATGTCTGAGATTAGTGTATCTTTTTTTATTTGTTAGGTGAAAGTTTTCCCCATTTGATAAATGATCAAAGATATGAACAGTTTTTAGACAAAAAAAAATAAAAGCTATCTGTAGTCATATAAAAATTCTAAATAACTCTTGATTGATTAGAGAAATGCAAACAAAACAATTGAAGTAATAGCTCACACTTATCAGATTAGCTAAGAAAAATGACAAATGTTGGAGGGGATATGAAGAAAGAGGACACTAATGAACTATTGTTGAAGTTGTGAACTGATACTTCTGTGGAGACCAATTTGGAACTATGCCCAAAGGGCTATAAAAGTATAAATACACTTTGATCTAGTAATAACTGCCAGGTCTGTATCTTGAAGAGATTTTAAAAAGGAGGTGGGAGAAAAGAAATTATTTGTACAAAAATATTTATAGCAGCTCTATTTTTAAAAGCCCAATAGTATTTTATTTTTCCCAATTATATGTAAATATAGTTTTCAATGTTCATCTTCTACAGTTCTCTCTTTGGATGTGGACAGCATTTTCCATCTTGAGTCCCTGGAATTGTTTTGGATCATTGCATTGCTGAGAAGAGCTGAGTCTATTATAGGTAATCATCACATAATGTTGCTGTTATTATGTACAATGTTCTCCTGGTTCTGTTCACTTCAGTATTAGTTCCTGTAAGTCTTCCCAGGTTTTTCTGAAATTCACCTACTCATTTCTTATAGCATAATATTATTCTATTACAACCATATACTACAATTAATTCAGCCATTCCCAAATTACCAAGAGCTGCTAGTTCTTTCTGTGATCACTAAGAATTGGAAATTGAGAGGATGCCCATCAATTGGGGAACAGGAATACAATAATCCAAGACAATCCCAAAAGACTCAATTAAAAAATGCTATCTGCCTCCAGAGAAAGAAGCATTGCTGCCTGAGTATAAACTGAAGTACCCTATCTTCTTTCTTTCCTTTCTTTTCCTTCTTCCCTTCAGTGATCCAAGACAATCCCAAAAAACTTTGGATGGAAAACGCCCTCTGTATCCAAGAGAGAGCTACGGAGACTGAATATGAATCAACACAAGCTATGTTCACTTTTTTTCTCATGCTTTTTACCTTTTGTTCTGATTTTTCTCTCCCAACATGATTCATAAGGGAATATGTAAAAAAAAAAGATTGTACATGCATAACCCTCCAAAATGTTGTTTTACATATAACTGGTGAAAATAAAAAATGACTAAAATAAAATAAAATAAAAAGTGATGTTTTTTTTTTCTTCCAGAGCTTAGTAAATTAACTCATGTTTTCTTGTTCGCTTTTGTTACACTCTTAGCTGTTTTCTCTTCATTGTTCACTGATCTCCAGGAGGTATTGGATCTTAACACTTTTCCCTTAAGTCTTTTTGCCTCCAAACTTTTTTGTCTGGCATGCAGTAATTTGTAGAGGAACGTCTGAACTCAACATTTGTGAAATAAAGAATTCTTTCATAATATGAATAATCATCCCTTTCATTTTTCATTTATACATTTGGTGTTTGGTATACTGGGTTCACTTAAGATGCAGTGCAAATACTGAACTTAAAAGAATGCCAATTTAAAAGACCTGAGTTATATACCACAGTTTCAAACTTGTGGACTATGATTCTGGAAGGACAGCTGATTTATACCAAGGAAGTTCATTCATCACTATGTGAATTCATAAATAAGCAAACATCCCTCCTGCAGACTAAATCACTCTAGTACATGTGTATACATCTATATCTTTATATATATATATATATATATATATATATACATACATACACACATAAACACACATATATGCATATACATATACATTTATATATTCCTGTTATTATTCTTTTTTATAGGTCATCTGACTCTTCTTATCCCCAGTGGGAGTTTTCTTGGCAAGGATAATGGAATAGTTTGCTATTCCCTTCTCCAGTTCATTTTACACATAAGAAAAATGAGGCAAACAAGGCTACAAGGTGTCACATAGCTAGTAAATATCTGATGCTAGATTTGAACTCAGGAAGCTCATTCCTTGTGACTTCAGGCCTGGCACTCTCTCCACTTCACTCCTAGCTTCCTAGCCTCTTATTACAATTTAACATTTTCTTTAATTATTTAATACCATGATTTTGAGATGTCTATAAGCTTCACCAGACTAACAAAAAGGGTCTATTACAGAAATGATTAGGAACCCCCAACCTGGAGGATGAGAGTAATACTGCTGGAGATGACTAAAGATAATGGAATTCTATAATCTATGAAGAATTGAAATTTAGAATCACTCAAAAGGCAATGGAAAAGTGCAGAGTGGTATGGACAGATGGCAGTATATTACGAAAGAGAAACTTCAGAGAAGAAACCATGTAAAAGAAACAGTTAAGGAAATAATGGAAGAGAAAAAGATGGCTTGGTCACATGGAGAGTGAGAGGGAACCAATCAACAAGCATTTATTAAGTGCTTAAGACCTCAGCAGTAGTTCACTCCCACCATCCATCTCCTGAGCTCCTACTCACAAGCTGCTGATCAGAGACGGAGGAAGTCATACAACTGTGCTGAGTAGGTGCATTATAAATTCATGCTCCCCAACAGTAACCTTAACCCTAATTTCTATTCTTCCCTCATTCATTTCCTAGTTCCATCTCTATTAAAGATTTTCCAAACCTTCTGTTCTCTTCTCAAGCTTCCCACTGCTTCCCCTCCTCTCTCTCTTAGCTGAGGACCTTGTCTCTTATTTTACTGAGAAAATTGAGGCTATTCAGAGTGAGATTGTCTTCTTCCTTCTCATTGTCTCAAAACCCTTTAATATCATTCCCCATTTTACCCCAGTCTCTGATAGTGAAGTAGCCCTTTTCCTTGTCAATACCCTTCTCCTTCTCTATGTTCCATTCCCTTCATTTGAATGTGATATCCTCTGATCTTCTTTGGCAGATTACCACTCATTTGTCATGTCTATTTTGAATTTTCAACCTTTCCACCACCTCTAACTCCCTATCTAATGCTTTCAACTGCCGAAGTCTCCATCATCCTTAAAAAGATCTTTGCTAGATCCCACTATCCTGTCAAGCTATCATCCTATATCTTTCCTTTTTCAGTCATATTCCTAGAAAAATCTATCTATATTTTCTACCTACACTTCTTTCCCTCTCCCTCACTACTAAACCCTTTGCAATCTGACATACATATTCATCACTATACTGAAATCACTCTCTGCAAAATTACCAGTTATTTCATAATGGGCTAATCTTTTCTCAGTTCTTAACCCAGCCATTTGGCCCAAATTATTAAAGAGTTTCTTCACTTGTGAATTTCTTGTACTTATAAAATAACTAGTTTAGTCCCTCTCCCTATTTCCATATATCTATATATGTCCTTGTTATCTCCCCTATTAGAGGGTAAGTTTCTTGTCAGAAGAGTTTCATTCATTATATTTATATCCAGTGCTTTACATATAACTGTTACTTGTTGATTGATTGTATTCTTTATGCCAAGCAGTGTTAAGTGCTGGACAGCTCCACTCATATACCCACCATTTAAGGAACATTTCCAATATATTGAATGGAATCTTCTGTCTAACTTATGGAATGGTACAAACGAATTTCAGAGTGGGCAGGTCCATTTCTTTCCAACTAGATGAAGAGGAACTAAAACTACAATTTGTAAAATACACACACACATACACACACACACACACACACACACACATATATATATGTGTGTATATATATATATATATATACATACTCCTTTGATATGGACCAGCACCCCATAGCTTTAGAGAATTACTTAGAGAAGTGGTTTCAAACTCTAATAGAAATGGGATCACTGAATTGTACATGGGGAGTTGCATTGTGACTTAGAAAACCACATATTAACATTATCCATATTTTATTATATAGTTATTTTGTTAAATATTTTCCAGTTACATTTTTAATCTTTTTTGGTCCCATTTGGGACTATTATGAGTTACATATTTGCTACCTCTGGCCTAGAGTACTGAGAAGACAAGTGATTTGGTCACTTAGTGATAGTGTATGTCAGAGAAGCCTCAAATCTATGTCTTCCTGGCTACTTGTCCAGCTCTTTAGTTATTTCATTTTACCAGGGAAAATTTAATTTTTTTTATGTCTGTCCCATCCATCATTCCTTCTGAATATATGGTAATATTGCACTTAGATGCTTTCAATGAATACTAGAACAATTTCTTTCCCAAGGCACTGGAATAACAGATAAAATTGCTGAGCTACTGTCAGTGATCTGTGAACAGTTGAAGAGAATGAGAGCAGTGCCGCAGATCTGGAGAAGGGCAAAATCCTATCAAAAGAAAAGGTGTTGTCTTCACTCTAGGCTGGTGAGCTTGTCTTTGATTCCCAGTACAATTCTAGGTGAACTTTTAGGGAGAAAAGAAGAGATCACTAAAAGTCAGGTCCTTCCAGACTACCTTCAGTACTTCTTTTGACAGGCTACCTAGATTGATAGAGAAGAGTAATACTGCAGACATGGTGAACCTAGAATTCAACAAAGTATTTCAAAACTTCATGCTCTCTTTGGGGGGAGGGAAGGCAAAGGCAATAAGCATTTATGAAGCACCTACCATGTGCCAGGTTCTTTTCTAAGCACTTAACCCTAGGAGATAGATGCTATTATTATGCTCATTTTGCAGTTTAGAAAAATTAGAAGGGCAGAGATTAAATAATTTTCCCAGAGTCAGATAGCTAGTCAGTATATGAGACTGGATTTCAGTTCAAATCTCAGTGATTCCAGGCCCAGTGCTCCTTCCACTATTAAAGATCCTTTATAAACATGATGATTTGTGGTTTGGATGGGAGAATGGATAAGTGAATTCAAAACCAGTTGAATGACTGGCCCAACAGTGCTCATCAAGGGGTCTGTGTTTTTGGAAAGAGGTCTCTAGTGGAGTGCCTACCATGTCATTTAACTTTAAAGGAATCCACAGTAACATTCTAGGTCCTGTCTTTTTTGAAAACCTCTTCTCTCACCACTTTTGTTCCCTTCCAGAGATTATAGCAGCTGGAAAGCAATCTCACCCTTGGGATCCTCCTGACTGAGAAAAGGGAATTTTCTCTCTTCTCATTTCCTCCCACTCCCATCTCCTGGAACCAAAGTCTTAAATGTATTAATCATTTCACAACAGTGCTATCTATATTCCTCTGTAGTGCTTTTTTAATGCTAAAGATTTAAATGCACAAAGAGCTATGCACTTTGGAGAAGTGACATACCTTATAGGGGCAGAAAAAAATGCTGTAAGGAGAAACATGTCTCTTAAAACCATTCGTGTTGGAAAATCCATCCTAGTTCTGTTCTCTGTTCCCCTAAGATAGGATTACAGACTGGAAAATTCCAGATTCTCCAAAAGCAGATCTTAGAAATCTTTTCAGATCTATGATAAAGCACCATAATGCCTCCATTTCTAAGACCTTGTATACCAACAAGTAGGTGAAAGATTCATAATAAGAAACTGAACAAATCAAAGCCTTCTCACTCTACAGTTCCCTTCTTTACATGAGATGTGCCAAATTCTCTCCTGTGATAAATTCAAAACAGAATGAGGAAGAAAAGCTAACTGGAAATTTATGAGTCCCCAAAGAATCTCAGGCAGATTTGTGTGCAGAAAGGAGGTCTATTTAAAAGACCATCAACTTCTTCATTAAGGCCTAGTTTCCATTCACTGTAATTCAAAGACCCCAATAGATTCTCCTAGGAATCAGTTTCTAACTAAGCAAAATGTGACCATTTTCCACTTTAGCTCATTTCCTATTGTTCTTATCTGCATTCTTGGGTATTAAGTTCCCTTTCCTTTTCTGTCTCTTTTCCCTGGCTTTTTATAAAGATGTTTTCATCTTATTTGTTTGTTATTTATTTACTTGTTTGTTCATCTGTTCTTCATTCATTTAAAAAAAGAATGGGCCAAGGGCTATAAAACTGGGCATATCTTTTGATCCAGCATAGTTGCTACTGATGGGTCTGTACCCCAAAGAGATCATAAAAGAGGGGAAAGGATGCACATGTGCAAAAATGTTTGTATGTGTTCTTTTTGTGGTGGCAAGGAATTGGAAATTGACTAAATGCCCATCAGTTAGGGAATGGTTGAATAAGTTATGGTATATGAACTATTCTTCTATAAGAAACGATGAACAGACTAATTTCAGAAAAGCCCAGAAAGACTAACATGGACTGATGCTGAGTGAAATGAGAAGAACCAGAAAAAACATTGTACCCAGTAGCAGCAAGATTGTGTGATGATCAACTATGACCGGTTTAAGTTTTCTCGGCAATACAGTGATCTAAGACAATTCCAATAGACTTTGGAAGGAAAATGACATCCACACCCAGATAAAGGACTATGGATACTGAAAGTGGATTGAAGCATATTACTTTTATCTTTTTGTTTTGTTTTGTTTCTTGCTTGTAGTTTTCCTTTTTGTTCTGTTTTTTTTTTCTGTCCAAGATAATTCAAAGGGAAATATGTCTATAAGGATTGTATATGTATAACCTATATTAGATTGCTTGCTGTCTTGGGGAAGGGAAAGAGAAGGGAAGGAGGGATAAAAAAATTTGGAACTCAAAATTTTACAAAGATGAATGTTGAAAATCACCTTTAGATGTAATTGGAAAAGTAATATACTATTAATTTTTTTTTAAAAAATTAGAAAAGAATAAAAAATGGTACTCCCATCTTACCCCTATTAATACCAAATTTAGTGTAGACATGAATCAGTTAGTAGCCTTTTTTCAAGTTAGAACTCTCAAGTTCCAAAGATTTGAAAATTTTGCTAACCTCAGTTTCCCTAGTAGCAGGAATTGTAGGTGCCATTACCTCTGACTATTTCACTTCTTTTACCTGGACCTTGGAGCTAACCAAATTTGCTATTTTTTTTGTCTTTATCAGAACTGCTAATGTCTATGCAGCTATGTCTTAAAAAACTGATTATTGTTGATGATAACATGTGGGATTTTCCCCTCAAGAATGATCATCGAGCTATAAGGTTTATAATAAATCAGAAGCAGATTAGTTAGATGTTGATTTGATTTCAAACTTACAGTCCTTTTTGCTAAATCAGAACAAAGTGAAGGTTCACAAAATTGGACCTAACAAAATTGGATTTGTTTCAATTCACAGGCTCCAGGTGCACTAAACTGCTTTTCTTTTTGTCTCTCAAATGAAGGCCTAGATTTTCCAATTACATTATATTCTTTATTTCTATTTCCAAAGGGCTTCTATTCTACACAAGCAGGGTATAAACAACATTTCCCTTTCCTATTGTCTCTAAGCCAAGGATCTCAAACCAAATCTATCAGCCTTGTTTTGCAGGAAGAAAAAGAACAGGCAAGCAGAGATCAAGTAATTTGCTCCCATGGAGCAAAAAGCAAGAATTCCATAACCCACTATTTGGCCTAAATTCAAGTTTCAGCAACTTAAGGAACAAAGTAATCAATTGGAAATGATATGTGACTTTCCTCTTAGTGAAGGGAGGTGTCCACTGTCTATTCACTTCAATGGATTTTGTTTAAAAAAAAGGCACTGAATCAAAATGAAACACGTCTTGAAATTTACAGATATATGCAATGCACAATAAAAATAATTGCATTTTTTAAAATAAAGAGTCTTTGTGATATAAACCAAGTTTGCCATGGCAATCCAACTGTGCTGGATATCACCAGTGCTTTCTTTTACTAGGAAATGGATAATTTCAAGTAATATTGAACCTGAATTTGTATGTTGCTGGCTGCACCAAGAAGGCATGAATCAGGAGTAGATTAAGGAAATAAAGACAAGCAGAATGATACAGGAGAATAAGACTCAGCTTTGTAGCCAGAATGACCTGAGTCTAAGTCCCATTTTTGACTTATACTATCTGTGTGACCCTGGCCAAGTCAGTTCCCAAAGCATCTAAAACTATAAGCCATAGATTAGGAGCTAATCTGCATTGGTAGGAATTTCCTCACTGGATGCTCCCTTCCCTAGTGAAATCATAGATCAGTTAAATTGTAATAAGAAATTGATATTAATCAGGATTCATTTTATGTCCTGGACCCTTTGGTAGGGAAAACGTATGGACCTCTTCTCTGAATAAGACCTTCAAATGTCTAAAATAATAAAAATCAATAGGGTTGCAAAGGAAATCAATTGAATATGGGTATATTAACACAGTGAAATAATAGGTTTTTCCCATCCAACTTCATAGACCATGTAGAAATCTCTTCATGGGAACTTCAAGGGTCCCTGGACCCCAGTTTAAGAAACTCTGCATTTTATAGTGCTGTAAGATCATATACAAATTTTCTTTATGTCATTTTAATCTCTGCTTTACTTGATAATCGAATGGGTCAGCAAATATAAGGACTTTGAAAGCACCAGCTGTCTCTACTCTGGTTATTATATCTCCAGTCCCTGGCTCTTATCAAATGCTCTGAGGCTTTTCTCTTTTTGTTCACCAAGGTCATTAACTACTGATATTGTGTGTTGTGTGTCTCTCTTCATAATGTTTATCTTCTTATGTAGATTTTGGTAGAATATTTCCTTTGAGGTCCTTCCTTTCTAGGCTTAAAGCTATTTTCATGCCCTGAGGGCTATGGTTCCAAAGCAATGTAGCTCCCAATAGTCCTAGATAGCTAAGGACAAGGAGGTCGCAATGGGAAAAGCTCTGCACTGGAGTTTGGGAACCTCTGCTCAAAGTTCAAATCCCAGCTCTGATACTTCCAGCCCAGATGACTAGTAATTTAGCCTTATTTCAATAAAACCCTTTGAATAAAACTCTTTGAAAAGACCAGAGCTCAGAGGCCAGAAGAGAATGAGAAAATCCCAGGTTCCTTGGGAATGGAAATAGTGATGACCAAATTTTTCTTGTCAACAGAGCACCATAGAATCCCAGAATGACAAAAGAGACAGAAAAGCCATAAAGTAAGAACTGGCAGAGACCATTGAGATTATGAAATCCAAGCCTTTTATTTTTACATGAAAATTGTGATCCTCAGAAAGGAGTGCCTTGTACAGGATCACACAGCTAATCCAGATCCAAACCCAAGTCCTCTACCCATTTTTTTTTCAACTATTCCATGTTGCCTTAAATACTTATCACCATTATTGTTTTCCACAGAAATTTATTGAGTATCCAATTAATTTCATTTTTGTTTTGTTTTGAGTTCCCTAGGGGGAGGCAGTTTAATCATTTTATTAACAAGGTCAACTGGTTACTAAATCATTTTTGTTTTGTTTATGGGATTTCAGCCTTGTATGAATTAGCAATACATATAAAACTTGCCCTTGTTTAAGACAGCCTAATGTTTAGGAAAAAATCTACTTTTTATCTCCCCAAAACACAATGACTTTGCATTAGAAAATGATATCTTTTTCTTTACAGATAGATTGCTATGTATTTTTAAATTGTGATCAAGAGCTAAAACCATGATGTCATTTATTTCTCCTTTCCCAGAAGGATGTGATTTTTCCCAGAAACACACTGAGGTCATGAGACATATTTCCCTTCATTGCTACTCACCTAACCAAAGAGACTTACTCAAACAATAAGATGCAAACCTAGAACCTTTCAGGATATCTAGTCCCTCCCCCCCTTTTGTTTTTTGCTAATGAGGACCCTTCTCGTGCACTGTTAAGTTGAAAACCACACATGGTCTTTTCATGGTGAATATTAGGGGAACCTCCTATGAAAAGTCAGAGCTGACCAAAAAGATCCCAGTGGCCAAAAGCAAGAAAGTGAACTACCCTAATATTATCACTTAGGCAGATGAAATTGTGGTCTTGGCAACAGATAGCCAATACAGAAATAGTACTAGGGGCCTGGGCAAGCACCCAAATCATAACACCCGTTTCCACTCGATACCAACTCAGCCCATCAGTGGAAATAATCACAGGGCCTGCTGAAGATGCAGGTGGTAAATGTTGCCTGCAGAGTCCCTGAATATTTTTTCCTTGTTTTTTGTTCTGATGGCAATATGAAGACTAGAAGTTAGGAAAAAAACAGCCTTGATCGTTGCAGAGAAGGAAACTTTCAAACTAAAGGCAATAGGGAGGCGTGTAATTAATAGAGCCAGTGAATCAATGAGCTTGTTGAACACAAGCTCAAAGAGTCAAAGGACTACATATATAAATTATATCTGATTGCTTACCGTCTCGGGGAGGGAGGGAGAGAAGGAAAGGGGGAAAGGAGGGATAGAATTTGGAGCTCAAAACTTTAAATTAAAATATTAAATTTTTAAAGAGTCAAAATGCTAGACTCTGAGCTAGTTGATACATTTACAAAGGCAGAACTAAAGCTAGTTGTGCTCTCAAGTTTGCATTTTATTAAGGGAGACAATATATGCTCTTATAACACACACACACATACACAAATCCAAGGCAATTTGGGGATAGGAGAGGGATGGCATGAGCAGCTGGGGGGAATCAGAAACAACTTCCTCCAGAAAGTAATAGATTGATGGATTCTTAAAAGAAAGGAATAATTCTTGAGATAAGAGGTGGGTGGGAGCACATTCTAAGCACAGGGAACAGTCATTACATGAGCATGGAGGTAGGAAACATGGAATGCTGTGTAGGGAACAAGAAGACCACCATTTAACTGAACCACAGTCTACGAGGAGGGGGTTAATGTATAAGGAAACACTATATGGTGCTTGATTCCAATAAGCACTTAGTGCTGCTCAACTCAGTAGACAACCATTTCAACTCTAACTCTTCTCTGTTCTTGAATCCCTGCCTCAAACCCCCCTCTAAGATGACTCCCAACTACCTCCTCCTTTCTTCACATGAGAAAAGCTGGAGAAAATCTCACACCCTGGTTACAGTAATTCATGTTGTCCATTCTTAATAGGACCCTCAACTGCACTGAGGCAGTCTTTTTATTCCTCCCTAATTGATTCCTTATCTCACTCTCTACAAAAGCTATTCCAAACCTCTGTCAATCTCAAGTATCATCTACTTCCCAGCATGCCCCCTGCCATCAATGGAAGACCTAGACTCTTACTTTGCTGAGAAAATTGAAGTCATTCAGCATGAATTACCTTTATTTTTTCTTAATCTTAAAATTTCTTGACATCAAGGTCCCTCTCTACTCTTTTTCCATCTCTGAAAATGAGGTAGTCTTTCTCCTTGCTTAGCCAACCCCTCTACAAGTACACTTGAACTCACTCTCTTGTCTTTTCCAGAAGTTTGAATAGTCTTTTACCACTACTCTTCCTCCTTCTTTCTTTTTCTTCCTCTTCTTCTCTTTCTATTTCTCCTCTATCTTTTCCTCTTTCTTCTCCTTCTTCTCCTCCTTCTATTCCTCTTCCTTTTTTCCTCCTCTTTTTTCCTTTCTTCTTCCTCCTTTTTTCTTCCTCTTCTTTTTATTCTTCTTACTTCCTCTTCTTCTACTCCTTATTATTTTTCTTCTTCTTCCTCTACTCTTTCTCCTCCTCCTTCCTCCTGTCCTTCTTTCTGTTCCTTCTCCCTTGCCTTCTTCTTCCCTCTCATTGTTCTCCCTCTCCTTCTCCTTCCCCATCCCCTTCACTTTCTCCTTTTCTTTTAACTCCTTCCTTCCCTACTTCCTCTAACATACTTAAGTCTTCCACAGAGCCTACTATCCTGAGACTTTTCATCCTATATCTCTTTCTTAGTCAAACTTCTTGAAAAATCTGTCTGTATATTAAGTTAAAAAGTTTTTGTACAAACAAAACCAACGCAGTCAAGATTAGGAGGGAAGCAATAAATTGGGAAATCATCTTTACATTTAAGGGTTCTGATAAAGGTCTCATCTCTAAAATATATAGAGAATTGTCTCATATTTATAAGAATTCAAGCCACTCTCCAATCGATAAATGGTCAAAGCATATGAACAGACAATTTTCAGAGGATGAAATTAAAACTATTTGTAGTCATATGAAAATGTGCTCCAAATCACTATTGATCAGAGAAATGCAAATCAAGACAACCCTGAGGTTGTGCCCAACCACTACACACCTGTCAGATTGGCTAAAATGACAGGAAAAGTTAATGATGAATGTTGGAGGGGATGTGGGAAGGTTGGGACACTGATACATTGTTGGTGGAGCTGAGATACAGCCATTCTGGAGAGCAATTTGGAGCTATGCTCAAAAAGTTATCAAACTGTGCATACCCTTTGACCCAGCAGCAATTCTATTGGGCTTATATCCCAAAGAAATCATAAAGGAAGGAAAGGGTCCCACATGTGCAAGAATGTTTGTGGCAGCCCTTTTTGTAGTGGCTAGAAACTGAAAACTGAATAGATGCCCTTCAATTGGAGAATGGCTGAATAAATTATGGTACATGAATATTATGGAATATTATTGCTCTGTAAGAAACGACCAGCAGGACGATTTCAGAGAGGCCTGGAGAGACTTGCATGAACTGATGCTGAGTGAAATGAGCAGAACCAGGAGATCATTATACACAGCAACAATACTATATGATGATCAGTTCTGATGGACATGGCTCTCTACAACAATGAAATGTTTCAAACCACCTCCAATTGTTCACTGAAGAAAGCCATATACACCCAGGGAGAGGGATGTGAAATGTGGACCATAACATTCTCATACTCTTGATTGATGTTTGCTTACATTGTGTTTCCTTTATCTGATATGTCTTTTGTGTAGATATGATTTTTCTTGCACAACAATGATAAGTTTGGAAATGTGTATACATATATTTGACTTGTCATGTATTTTAACATAATTAACATGCAGTGGATATCCTGCCGTCTAGGGGAGGGGTGGGGAGTTCGGGGGAAAAATTTGTAACAGAAAGCTATGTAAGGGTTAATGTTGAAGAATTAACCATGCATATGTTTTGCAAATAAAATAAAATTTAAATACATAAATAAGAAAATAAAATTAAAAAAAGAAAAGAAAAATCTGTCTGCACTCATACTTTCTATTTCTTCTTCTGTCATTCACTCTTCTACCCTTTGCAATCTGACTCCTTATCTCATCACTTGACTACTTTCTCTGAAATTACTATTTATCTCTTAATTGGAAAGCATTTTCTCAGCCCTAATCCTTCTTTGCATATGTTGCCTTTGACTCTGTTGACCACTCCTCTCCTTCTGGGTACTCTCACCTCTGGATTTTCATAGCGTTATTGATTCCTGTTTCTCCCCTGGTCAGTCCTTTTTAATCTCTGTTGCTGGCCCATTATCCATATCATGATCCCTAATTGTAGAATTTCCCCAGGGTTCTGTCCACTTAGCAATCAAAGTAATTCCCTTTAAACACAGTGGCTTTCTAATAATAATAATAGCTCAAATTTATATAGCATGTTAAGGTTTGCAAAGTGCTTTAAAATTATATTATTTGACCCTCACAACAGCCCTGGGAAGTAGTTTACTACATCATCCCCATTTTGTAGATCAGGATACTGAGGCAGAAGTCCTTAAGGAACTTGCCCAGTGTCATGTGGGTAGTAAGTATTTGAGAGTAAATCTGAACTCATTACCTTATGAGTATGGTCCTCCTCTAGACTTTTGTTTCCTCTTCTATCAAATAGGGCTAATACAATAGATCCTTAGTAGGAATCATATGAACTACTTTATGTAAAGATCTTTTGGAAACTGAAGGCAAGCTGGATGTAAAGTAGGGGCCTTTTACCTCCTTGGATGAATGAATGATTGTTCCGATGACAAGATAGAGTTGCCCTGTAAGGATGTGACAGAGGGGGATTAATAGCAGGGTGTTAGAGCCATAGGAGTGAGCTAGGGACTCAGCTGGAGTTTCCTTTCTTTGATCTCAGCAAATGGGTTCATTTGTGGATGAGCTCATACGTTGCACTCACTTGAAAGGGTCTGTTAACAGAGGAAGATTAACTGTGTTTGGTCTCAAGACATCAAGCACAGGGTGAATATTCCTGGTTTTATTTAGAAAGAAAATTCTTCATAGACTCATATACCAATATTGTGACTTTAAAGATATTTAAGTGTAACCGATACCCCAAACCTCGGTCCCTTTCATAACATCTCTAAAGAAATGAGATAATGTTTGTAAAAAGTATAATGTCTTGGGGGCAGCTGGATAGAGCACCAACACTGAAATCAGAAGGACCTGAGTTCAAATCTAGCTTCAATCATTTAACACTTCCTAGCTGTGTGACCCTGGGCAAGTCACTTAACCCCAATTGCCTCAGGAAAAAAAAAAAGCACGATGTCTGACACAGAGCAGGTATTATATAAATGTTTATTCCCTTCCCTGCTCTCTTTCCCCTTCCTTCCACTTCTGCCTTTCCCCTTTCCTCTTTTTCTTCCTTTTCCTTTTCTTGTTGTGAATTCTCTTACCCTTATGAAATTTCTCCCTATTCTTTGGCTAAACTTAGATACTCTTCTCTATTACTTCTGCCTGTCAGCAGGCAAAACAAATCTCCATAATTCATCATGTCTGAGGTCAGTACTCAAATAGTTGGAGACATTAGTCACACCCAAACTGACTTCTCTGCTCAGGGCCAAAAATGCTCAAGTCCTGGAACTGATCCCTGAACAAAGTAGTTTCCATATCTGTCACCAACCTATAAACTTCCCTCCGAATTTTTAATGGCTCTTTGGAAGTATGACACCCAGAAATGGGCACAGCATCTCCTGCGTGATTCGACTAGAACAACAAACACTCCCTCGCCCATTTTGTTGACTCTGGACACTATGATTGTCTTCATATAGCCTTAGAGTGCATTTGCTTTGAAGCTTTGAAGGATGATATATTTAGAAATGAAAGGGAATTCAGAATCTCTCTATCCCCAATGTTATAGGCAAGGAAACATCTCCAAGAGGTGAATCGGGGTGCCTAATATCATATTGGCAATAAAAAAGGAATAAGGATTTGAATACAGGTCGCTGATTCCAAATTCATCTTTGTCTTCATTATATATTTTCATGGGTTGCCACATCACTCTAGAGACAAACTTCCAGTCTCCTTGAATCCCAGAATCTTCTTATTTTACATGGATTGCTTTTTAGTCACATCTCCTTAATCTGATGGACAGCTAGATAGTGCAGTGAATAGCATACTGGGCCTAGAGTCAAGAAGACATCTTCCTGAATTCAAATCTGACCTCAGACACTTAGTAGCTTTGTAACCTAAGTCGCTTAACCCTGTTTGCCTCAGTTTTCCCATTTGTAAAATGAGATGAAGAAAATGGCAAACCACTCCAGTATTTCTGCCAAGAAAAGCCCAAATGGGGTCACAAAGATTGTACATAACAAAAAACTGAATATACACTCTAATATCATATTTGTGCAAGTTTGTTTTTGTGAGTGGTGTTGTCACCATCACCAAAATCTGAATCTGAACCCCCATGTCAAGAATAGCATTCTGAGGCATTCTCCTCAAGATATCTTAATCCCATGGGAAGATCAGAGGGTCTGAAATCTGAAGGGCTGGGTCAGATCTTGCCTCTGACTCTTCCTGCCTGTGTGATCTTGGGCAAATCAGTTCACATCCCTCTAGAAATCTTCAAGTGCAGATAAATGTTAGCTGTTATTACTTTTTAGATTACATTCTGCTTGAGCTCAGGGTCCACAAGTTAAGATTATAGGATCAAATATCTTGATTTATCGCTAGAAGGGATCAGAGATGCCATTAAGCTCAATACCTCCATTTTAAGAAGAGGAAACTGAGGCATAAATTGGATAAGTGGCTTGGATCAGGCAGGACTCCAACCCAGGCTGCCTCAAATCCAGCACTCAATCCACCACTATTTTTTTTGAATCTCTATATTCCTGCCACCTAGCTTGGTATTAAATGCAGCCTGCGTTTAACAAATGCTTGTTGAGATGAATTATTGATGCTCAGTTCTACCTATTGCAAAAGAGCAGTCACTGGTACACTTTGCAAAATTATGTGACCTGCTATTGTGGTATAGTTGGCTCCTTTAATCTTGTTGTAGCTTGAAGAAATTAAATTAGAGAAATAATTGCAGTTCTTTGGGTCATAATCAATGCTCCTGTCATTTTCCCTCAAGAAAGAAGGCTCCACAATTCATCTTACAAAAAGTGACATCTCCCAGTCAAATGGAAGCATGCAGATTGCCTGCCAAAGATGGATATTAAACTGTTATTTTCATGTCTGTGGGAAGCAGAACAGCTCAGTGGCATCTATGATTTGACAGGTTTTGTTCTGATCCTTTAAAACCTCATTTTATGTTTTCTTCATGGCTGAAAACTTGGCCCTAGTTTTGGCAGAGTGATGTAAAGAGCCCTGACCTCAATGCAAAAAAGCTGAATCTGAGCCTTGGTTTAGACACTTCACTAGCTGGACAATGTTAGGCAAGTCAGCAAATTCAGCTCCATTAATTTCCATTTCATCTGTACGATAGAGATAATAATAATCACACTCCTGACTAAACTTCGTTGTTGTGTGGATAAAATGAGCTCTTTCTGAAGAGCTTTGCAAACCTTAAGGCATTATGTCAATGCTATTTATTACTTGGACTCAGAAAAACTTGGGTTCAAATCCTATCTCATGAAAAAGTTGAAACCTTTTCTAGTCATATGAAAAGGTTCTCTAAATCACTATTGATCAGAGAAATGCAAATTAAGACAACTCTGAGGTACCACTACACAACTCTCAGATTGGCTAAGATAACAAGAAAATATAATGATGAATGTTGGAGGGGATGTGGGAAAACTGGGACACTAATTCATTGTTGGTGGAACTGTGAATGGATCTAACAATTCCGGAGAGCAATTTGGAACTATGCTCAAAGGGTTATCAAACTGTGCATATCCTTTCATCCAGCAGTGTTTCCACTGGGCTTATATCCTTAAGAAATCTTAAAGGATGGAAAGGGACCCACATGTGCAAAAATTTGTGGCAGCCCTTTTTATAGTGTAAAGGACCTGGAAACTGAGTGGATGCCCATCAATTGGAGAATGTCTGAATAAATTATGATATATGAATGTCATGGAATATTATTGTTCTATAAGAAATGACCAACAGAATGAGTTCAGAGAGGCTTGGAGAGACCTACAGGAACTGAGGCTAAGTGAAATTAGCAGAACCAGGAGATTACCTGAAAGATTATATGATCAATTCTGATGAATGTGCCTCTTCTCAATAATGAGATGATTCAGGTCAGTTCCAATGATCCTGTAATAATGAGAGCCATCTACATCCAGATAGAGGTCTGTGGGAACTGAGTGTGGATCACAACATAGCATTTTCACTTCTTTTATTGTTGTTTGCTTGAATTTTATTTTCCTTCCCATTCTTTTTCCTGTTTGAGTTGATTTTTCTTGTGCAGCAAGACAATTGTATAAATATATATGCCTATATTGGATTTACATATATTTTACCATGTTTAGCATTTATTGGATTAGTTGATATCTAGGGAAGAGATAGAGGGGGAGGGGGGAAATTTTGAACACAAGGCTTTGCAAGGGTCAATGTTGAAAAATTATCCTTGCATATATTTTGAAAATAAAAAGCTTTGATAAAAAGTCCTATCTCAGACACTTACTAGCTAGATAACCCTGAACAAGTCACTAACCTACACTATATTTCACTTTCTTCATTTATAAATAAAGGGATTGGACTTGATGACCCTTTCAACTCCAAAACTTTACTCCTAATAAATAGATATCACTCAGGCTCCATTCAAAGACTTCCACAGTAAGGAAGAGCTTCTTAGTCCCCAAAGAAGCCCATTTACTTCTGGACAACACCAATTGTTAGGAAGATGTCCCCCTTTTGGATCAGTAGTAGCACTATTCTAAAACTAACAGCACAATGCCAAGAGTTGACAGTGTGAAGGAAAGTCGTACCTTGGACAGAGCCCTTGGCCAGGTCAGAATGGCAATGTATTTTTGGAAGGGAGAAATAATTGCCCCAGACTTCCCCTCAAAGAACTGAAAACGTCTAAGTGAAAATGATATGCTAAAATCAATTTTGGATGCAATAAATACTTTTTAGGTATGTTAAGGGTCAGAAGACACATGATCCATCATCATTTCTTTTTCCCTCTACTTGTTGGAAAAAGGGGAAGGCTTTTGTTTTAATAATTACTTTTTTTCTTTTTCTGTTTTTTATAATAACTTTTTACTTTTCAAAAGACATGCAAAGATTATTTTCAACATCCATCCTTTGTTTCACATTTTTCTCCTTCCTTTCCCTCTTCCCTCTTCCCCTATTCAAGAAGCAATCCAATATAGGTTAAACATGTGCAATTCTTCTAAATATATCATTTATCATGCTGCACAAGAAAAATAAGATCAAAAAAGGAAAAACTGAGAAGTAAAAAAAAACAAGCAAACAAAAAAAACCTAAAAAAGGTGAAAATACTATGTTGTGATCCAAATTCAGTCTTCACAGTCCTCTCTCTGGATGCAGTTGATTCTCTTCATCACAAGTCCATTGGAATTGGCCTGAATCACTTCATTGCAGAAAAGAGCCATGTCTATCAGAATTGATCGTCACATAATTTTGTTGTTGCCATGTATAATGATCTCCTGATTCTGCTCATTTCACTTAGCATCAGTTCATGTAAGTCTCCCCAGGCCTCTCTGAAATCATCCTGCTGATTGTTTCTTATAGAACAATAATATCCCATTACATTCATATATCATAACTTACTCAGCCATTCTCCAACTGATGAGCATCTACCCAGTTTCCAGTTCCTTGCCACTGCAAAAAGGGCTGCTACAAACATTTTTGCACGTGAACCCTTTTTTATGATCTCTTTGGGATACAGACACAGTAGACACTGCTGGATCAAAGGATATGCACAGTTTGATAGCTCTTTGGGCAAAGTTCCATATTGCTCTCCAAAATGATTGGATCAGTTCACAAGGCCACCAACAACATATTAGCATCCCATTTTTCCCACATCCCCTCCAACATTCATAATTATCTTTTCCTGCCATCTTAGCCAATCTGACAGGTGTGTAGTGGTACCTCAGAGTGGTCTTAATTTTCATTTCTCTGATCAATAGTGACTTGGAGCACCTTTTCATGTGACCAGAAATAGTTTCAATTTCCTCCTCTGAAAAATGTCTATTCATATTTTTTGACCATTTATGAATTAGAGAATAGCTTTTCTTATAAATTTGAGGCAATTCTCTATATTTTAGAAATGAGGCCTTTCTCAGAACCCTTGGAAGTAAAAATTTTTCCACCAAGTTTTACAAAGGATTTTTTCTCCTAAAAATAAGATGGAAGAGAAGAGAAAAGCGGAAGGTGATACTAGTGAGTCATGACAAGGAGGGGACAAAGAGCAGGCAAGACAAATTCCAGCCAGTGCCACTATTTTGGCAAAGGCCAATCTTTCTGGTCCTTAGCATTTTATAGCGTCAGGCAGAGAAGTGGGATAAGAGTTGCTTGCATTTTGTGGTCTGATTAAGCCTCTTCTAAAGCCCTATCATAAAAACTGGCCATCTAACCCATCTCTCCAAGGAAAATTGGGTACCATGAACAATGTTATCATTTTCTCTAACCAAAGGAGAAAGCCCCATTTTCCATGGAGGTCTTAACAAAATCCAGATTGCATTTATAAGGACTGTACATTCTACTCAGGCTAGAGAGCTTGATCATCAATGGCAGAAAGAAATATTTTTTAATATTCTCTGTGGAAAAGTTTTAGTTGGGAAGAAACACTACCAACAAAGGTATTAGAATAATAGAGAGGTATCCTGAGCCAGAGGAAACAACTCTAGACTTGGTATCAGGAGACTTGGTGTTGAAATCTGGTTCTGCGTTCATTCTGCTTTTGCAGAGTTAGTCTCTCATACACTCTCTGCTCTGCCCAAACTGGCTTCCTGCTGCTTCCAGAACTTGGTGTTCTGTCTCTCCTCTGAGTTCTTGCACAGCCCCATCCTCGTACCTGGCACATTCGCTCTTCTTCCCTTGGTCTCTTACCATCCTTGGCTCCCTCCAAAATTCAGTTCAGTTCATATCCTTTGGGAAGATTTTCCTGATCCTTCCCTCTAGGTGTTGGAGCTCTCTCTTCAAATGATCATTTTTACACTTAGTCCTTTACATGTTATATTCCCCCAGCAGAAAGTAGATATTCTGAGAACAGGGACTATGTTTTGGTCATCTAGGCAGGACTTTTCACATAATGCCTGCCTACCATATACAGATAAGATTTTACTCAATTATGTGACCTAGTTAAAAAGTCCCTTTAATTCTTTGGTCCTCAGTCTCTTTTTTTGTAGGCTAGACTGACTAGATGATCTCTAAGGTTCCCTCAAATCTAATTTAGATCCCATGTTTCTGTTCCAGTCATTATGAAAAATGCTATAAAAGTACAAAAATGTTTTAGTAGCATAATTCTAGGCACATAGGAGCTATATTTGTTGACTTGATTAGTAAATTCAAAGCAGGGGGTATGGTTAGCCAGGAGATATTGGAACATTATAAGAAATAACAGGTTAAGAAAATAAAAGCAGCGGTCATTAAAGGAGTACATTTGGTTGAAAGTCATGGACAAAGCCTTAAGATAACTAACAATCTGTCTAGAGCAGAGGGAATAGGTACTGATGAACAAAAAACAAAATCAAATAGCAGCTCGTCTGACCCTTCTCCAATGTGGATGTACTAAGAGAATATGCCGGGAATTTACATTTAAAATAGCGACATCAAATAAAGGAATGTCCACAAACTCTAATTAAGCTTTCAAAAATCAGAGTCCATGAAGGAATTTCCCCTCCTCCCCTCTTTTATGTATTTTTTCACCAAATGCATAATTTCAAAACTTGTCTAGAATACAGGGCTTATTTTTCCACTTCTGTAATTTCATCAAAAGGCTCAGCAGATCAAAAATGGTATCCCCAAACCACAGTACATATTTACATTTCAAGATTACAGAAAAATGGCACCGAGCCACAGGCTGATTCCAGAATCCAATCCCCGTGCTTTACACTCCTACCCCCACCCCTTTCAGCCTCCAGCACATACAGACTAATAAGAGATGAAGAGTTTCCAGTTCAAGTCAACAACCACCAAGCCTTAGGGGGTCTTGCTAGTCTGTGTGCTTCTCTCCCCTTCCTTTTCATATTTTATTGCTTTTCTCAATAGGCAGCTATGACAATACAAGGCTCCTTGCCCAGTGATCTTTCAGAAGGAGAATTTAGAGAAACCAGGTCTTTACTACAATATATTTAGTTTACACAGTGGTCATGTATTGTCTTAAAGTACAGGGATCTCTGTTTAATCTTGCCTCCAGCCTACTATCCTTTAGGAAATCCAAATTACCGAAATGAATGTTCATTGTCATTGACTACCATCATAAGCACCTTGGAGGGAGCGATATTAAACCTTCAGAAAAAAAAAATATAGTTTCAAAAGAACCAAGTAAGGGGGAAGAAACCATTTGTAGACAACCCAACACAAAGAGAATAGACAGTAAAAAATCTCAGTTTTCAAAAAGTAGCAAAAGATAACGCTTGGATTCTAGGAATATTTTGATTTTAGCCCTTGAAGAGTATAAAACAGATCATTAAGCAGGAAAATTATAAGTATTTAGGAAAATAGCAACAAAAATAATAACAATAATAATGGAAAAGAATACAGGGAGTAAGCATGGGTTGACTAAGAGCTAAAATGATTGATTTATGATGCTGGCTTGTGTTCACACAAGTCAAAAAGGATAGATTTAGGTTATAAACATATATATATATATATAATATATATATATGTGTGTATATATATATGTACATATATATGTGTGTTTTCTTATTACATACTATTGTGAAAAAATAGGACCTAAGTTTACAAGAGAAATCTTTTTATTATTTTCCTTTGCTCTTGTAATAATTAATTTTGAACTACTGGTATCCTCTGGATGACTAGTAAATGTAAACAATTTTTAAAGTTATTATATATACTCCATATTATATATTGCTCCATCCTCTACTCCTATGTTTTTTTCCTGTTTTTTCCTCTCTTTGCTTGGCAGATCAATTTCAGAGCCATGTAGAATCTGGCTCAAGCTTCACTCTTTACAACCTGATTTCAGACCGCTCCCCTTTCTATGTTCTATATGCCCTTCAAACTGGATTGTCCCCAGTTTTCACCCTCCCCTTTCCTAAAACTCCTTAGTTTTATTCAATTCTTTCATATCTTGAATGGACTCTTATTTTCATTTATTGGTGGAGCTCTGATTCACATCAGGTCCCTCTCCCAATTAAGCCTTTTCTGATTCTACACTCTCTTCAAATTTAATTGAGCTTTAGAGAGCCCATAACTATGGGATGACCCTCCTTCTATTCCTGTTTATGTAATACAAATATACACATATATGTATATATAAATATATTAAAAATATATAAATATGTATATATGAATATAAATTAATGTATATATAAATAATATATATAAATATACACATCAAAACAAACATGTGTGTATATATAGTACATATATGTATATACACATCCAAACACACACACATATACACACATGCACATATACATACATGTATACACATGCATGTATATATGTATATACATGTATATATACACATGTATGTATATACACGCACACACACACACACACACATATATATATACACACACACACATATATATATATATATATATATATATATATATATATATGTATATATACACCTATTGGGCTACCAGGTGGTGCAGTGGATAACATGAGGCCTGACATCAAGAAGACTCATCTTTCTTTATAAGCACTTAGGAAAACAGACTGAGTGGATTGGATTCCAAAATCAATCGTTTTAACTGACCTTGCTAGCTCTTAGTCAACCCATGCTTGCTTCCAGTAAACGCCTCTTTCTTTTCCATTATTATTGTTATTATTTTTGTTGTTGTCGTTATTTTCCTAAGTGCTTATAAATAATAAACAGACTATTTGCCTTTCTTTGTATCCTCATTGCTTAGCAGAGTGCCAGGCACATAGTCAATGATTAATAAAAAATAATTGCTGACTAACTTTCTGTTTTCTAAGTTAAGAATAACTGAAAAAATCTTATCAGTCATCTCTTTCATGAGCCTTCTTCATCTGCTTGGCAATTTTAAGCCCTACGGTAGGTGGGCCAGGCCTTAGAATTATATTGACTTTTTTTCCCCCAGGGTTCCAAATGTATTCCTCTAGTTCCTGAATTTAGATGCATGTCAAAGTTTTACAAATCCTCTGAAATGTAAAACTGATTTTTTAAATGAAGGTAATATAATGTACAATTGAAATGGGATTATCCTCCTTTTTCCTAATTTTTCATTGTTTTGAAATATGAATTAAATAGCCATGATGGCAATGGCAATGACAACAGTGATGGTATGATGATGATAATGGAAAACAAGTTGTGCTGGGAAGAGGGAGGAGGAGAACAAGAAGAACAAGTATGAAAAGAAAGAAGGAGAAGGAGAAGAAAGAGAGAGAAAGGAGAGAGAAAGAGGAGAGAGAAGGAGGAGGAAGAGGAGGAAGAAGAAAAAGAGGAGAAGAGAGAGGAGGAGGAGGAGAAAGAGAAGGAGGAGGAGAAAGAGGAGAAAGAGGAGGAGGAGAAAGAACAACAACAAGGACAATAATGACAAGAACAGGAACAAGAACAGAGGCCAACCTGGTCAGTATAATCATAATCTTCATAATAAAAGGAACAGCGATAAGAATAATAGCATTTATAGAGTGCTTTAAACTGGAGAAAGCCTTTTACAAATGCTTTCATTTTTGATCTCATAATGAGTCTTGAGATAAGTACTATTACCATCTCTATTTTGCAGATGAGGATATTGAAGCTTAGAGATTATGTGAAACCAGAGCCAAACAACCAGTATTCATCTGAGGGAGGATTTGAACTCAGGTCTTCTTGACTCTAAGTCCACCATTCATCCATTCACTGCACTAGCTAGCTCTGCAAATGTTCATTAGGATGGCTTTTCCTTAATGACTGGCCTTAGTTCATGAATTGGAACTTGAGATCTTCGCATTTCACTTAAAGAGAAAATTCAGAATCTGAACTGACAGCCAGAACTCCCGAGTTCTAGTCCCAGCCTTGACACTACTTAGTCATATGACTAGAGGAGGGGACTTGGTACAAGATAAAGAATCAAAGTATCTGGGTTCAAATTATCCCTCTGATGTTTCTTATTTGTGGGATGCTGGACTGATGCCTTAATCTCCCTTGGCTTGAGTTTCCTAACTGTACAAAGTGAAGGATTTGGACTAAATGGCCTCAGAAACCCTATAGTCTTAGCCCTATGATTTTTCTCAAGGCATTAATCTTTCCAGGACTCCATATTAAGATAAAATGATGATAAATGACATATAGAGGAAGCCTTAAGTTGTCAAAGCACTTTACATACATTATCTCACACTTAAAAGTGATCTTGTGAGATAGACATTACAATGATTTTTATCTTCATTTTAAAGAACCACAACCTTTTCAGACGCTCTCTTCAGGATGAACAGAGTATTAATATCAGTGCCTGGGCTCATGGATCTTCCCCTACCAATCGGATCTCTCGGAAGATGGATCTGTGTCTTAGAATAAGAGCAGTTTGGCAGAATAGAGAAAGAGCAGGAATGGGAGCCTAAAGATGAGTCCCACTGATGGTTTTGCCATTAATTAATAGAGTGACTTTTCCTTCTGTTCTTCAGCACTCATCTATAAAATAGGAGAGTAAGCCAACTGATAACTTCTCAGCTCCATTATTCTATCAAATTTTATGATTCATTGACTCCAAACTATATTAAGTAATGAGAGTGCATTAATAGTTAATAAAAACAATCAACAAATACAAATTCTTCTTAATTATATTCTACCAAAAAAGCAGGATGTCTTACAGAGGATGCTGAGTAATTGCTGAATTGAACACAATCGTTTCTATACACTGGTCTTGGTTTAATCTGTTGATTGACCTCAGTCCCTGAACTGATCTTTTATCCATTAAAAATAACTTTAGAGAAATATTTTCAACAAATTCACTGATCCAGCTAGGGATATGTGTCATTCTAAAGCACAGAATTAGAGCTGTCTTCTGTGTCACTGAAGGTGAGGTTGCTATGGAGATCATCACTGGGAGATAGTGGGACAGCATTTTCAGGAAAGTTGTAGGCTGGGATGGCATGTTAGGTTCATATTTTTTTTTCCAGCAGAGTGAAGGACTTGCTTCCTATTGATCCCCCCAAACAATCTTTTCATATTTTTATAAGGTCAGGAATTTTTATTTCTAGCCCAAGGCTGCCTCTTACCTTTGGGGAATTAACAAAATGGTCAGTGTAATTAGGGTAGGAATGACTTGGGTATCGGGCACAGAAATGCAGCACAAGTTTTCCACCTTTCACAGAATTCCAAATACATAAGACATTTGGTTTTTAATTTTTCTTCACTTATACAAGACTATAATGTGCTAAAAGCTGAAAAACTTTGCATATGCTATTAAAAAAAGTGTTCAAAAATGGAGCCATTTATTCAAAACCTTCATTTCTTCTTGTCAATACTCAAGTTTCACGTAAATATCTAAATGTCAGGCTATGATAATGCTGGGATGTGATCCAATAATCAGAAATACCAAGTAGAATTACTAGGTACATCGAACAGGAAACAGATCCTACAGAGTCAGCATTATTTTGAATGGAAACAGTCAGACATACTTCCCTTCAATTAAATAATCTGAGTTCATTCTGTCCTTGGCAGCAACATTTTTATATCATACCTCCTAAATTAATCTATATTCCATGCATTTTAATGGAGAAGTATAATATTTAAGCATAAAAATATTTCATTAAGATTTTGTCCTATGATTTTCATAAATCTCCTGAAAAAAAAACAGTCTACAATCTATAGTGGAAAGTTCCATGGCTCTAGAGCAGGAGATCTTAACAAGGTGGGGATAATCTAAGGATACTTCAAGGAGTAAATAAATAGATTTTAGGGCATCTGTGAACTTGAATTGGAAGTTACACTGAGCACAAATAACTGAAATTTATTATTTCCCTTGATTCTTAAAATCATGATTCTAAGAAGAGGTCCCTAGACTTCACCAAAATCTTTCCATGGTTCCATGACACAAAGATGGTTGAAAGCCCCACTCAAGAGTGAGAGGAACTCTATTCAAAGTTCCCCTCTACCATTACTCATGTAATCATGGATAAATTGAGCCTGGTCTCAGTTTCTTCCTTTAAAAGGAAAAGGGGTAGAGTAGATGGCCTCTGTTGTCCATGCCCTCACTCTTTGACTATATGAAACCTTTGCTATATAAAATTAAAATGAATGAATGAATGCCATTTTGAGGCAGATTGGTGACTCTCTGAAGGATAACCCTTGGTTATGTCCACTTCTCCAAGAGATCAGATCAAACTCCTTTATTCAAGATCTCAAGCCATGCCCAGTACAGAATGACAATCAGAGGGCAGGGGTGCTCCTGTAAGGATAACTAGCAGAGATTAACAGTCAAACTTATATCAGTTTAGCAATGGTTCTAGAGCAGTGTCAAGATCATTTAGGGAACACTATTATTCTGCAGTGCTGCCTCTCCAAGGAACACTTCCTGCTACCCATACTATCTAGAATGCCTTGCATACAATTTGCGCTTAATAAATATTTGTTAAAATAAATTGAATCTTAAGTTTAAAGGCACATGAAAATAATTCTCATACTACTGAGTCTTAGAATGTAATAAAAAGAGCTCAGGACCTAGAGTCAGGAAACCTGGATTTGATGTTCAATTCCGAGGTCACTTCTGTGACAGTTTTTTCCTGTATAAAATGGGGCAGTGCTACTTCACTGTATACCTCACAAAGTTGGTTTAAGGAACAAGCTTTATAAACCTTAAGAAGTTTTATAAGTCTAAGTTACTATTGTTATATTGCAAGTGGTCCTTCACGTTGGCGTGCCATGTGAAAGTTTGGGTGGTTCATTGTACTACAATGAGCATTCCCAGAAAATATATGTGCTATTGTCTTTGGGTCAATAATATTATCTATCTTTGTGGAGAGAATTATTGGGAGCCTGCTTGCTTAGCAATCCTTGGCAATACTAATCATCAGTAGACACTTCTTTAACTAAGTACTTGGAATAATCCTCTTCAATCAACTCCAGCCAAAATTGTAAGTTTTGAAAAAGACTGAGAAATCAGTTTTGTATGATCATAGAGCTAGACCATTTGGACCTTCTTGACTTAAAATGGATTTGTCCCCATCACATTAGCTAATGACAAAAATGGAAAATGAAATTTTGAGGGGAAAAATTGGAGCATCAGTGCATTGTTGGTGGAGTTGTAAGCTGATCAGACTATTCTGGAGAGTGACTTGGAACTATGATCAAAAGACTATAAAACTGTGCATTCCCTTTGACCCAATAAAACCTACATCTATATCCCAAAGAGATGAAAAAGGAGAAAAGTACCTATTTGTACAAAATATTTATAATAGTTTTTTGTGATGGCAAATAATTGAATTTTAAGGGATGTCCATCAAATGGGGAATAACTGAAAAGTTGTGATATTATTGCGATGGAATACTATTGTGCTATAAGAAATGGTGAGCAGGATAGTTTCTGAAAATTCTAAGAACTATATGAATTCATGTAAAATGAAGTGAGCAAAACTAGAACATGGTACACAGCAATACTATAAATGATGAAACTACATGAAAGACTTGGATCCATTGATCAAGATAATTATCCAATGATAACAAAAAAAGCTATCCTCCTCAGAGAAAGATTTGATGAACTCTGGAATTTGAAGTATACTTTTTTAAAACTCATTTGTTTCATTTTGTGTTTTCTTTTATAACATGGAAATGTTTTGCATGCCTTCTCATATATAATTGATGTATTGCTTGCTCTCTCAAAGAGGAGGTAGGGACAGAAGTGAGGGAATGATTCTGGATCTCAACTAAGTGAGAAGTTTTGTTCACATGTAATTGAAAAATATTGAATTAAATAAATGAAAATAATTTAATATCATTAAAGCATTATAAATATGTCCTCAATTCCACTTTCCTCTATTCAACTGTTTCTATGGAACTAATTTATCCTTAATATGTCTCACTTATGATCATTTTAAAAATCAGAAGTCATTAGCAACAATAGGTGGGACATACCCCCTCCCTTGGTGGGATGGAATTCCCTATGAAACTAATGGTCCTGTCTGAGGATAGAGGTATGCAGAAGTGCATAAAGAATCAAAATTGGGATGATTATGTAAAGCTAACTTTAAAATAGATTCTGAATACCTCCTCTGTTTTTAATAGCTATTGGTTAGCTATTTCTGTGACATGCCGGAAAGCACCCTTGCCTGGATTCATCCTGCTTGATTGCTCTTTTATAAAGTCTTCCTGAAAACTACATAAGACTGCCCCCAACTCACCAACAGGACCCATTCCCAAAGTGCCCTTTTGGAGGGCTCAGAAAATAGTCTTTTAGATAGCATTTTGAAGTGCTTCTTTGGTACCTAGTAATGTAGTAGGCAACGTGAGGCTAAACAAAAATCAGTCTCTCCCTACTCCCAAAACAATCTCTTTGCTGTCTGAATAATTGATGTACTTTATGTATGTTCATTCAGATTGTGAAGTAAATGGGAAAAAATGCACATTTTAATAAATATGGGGTAGAAGTAAAGAGAAAAAAATCCATTTCTGTTAAAATGGCCTCAATTTCAGGTCATTAATCTTTAAAGTCCCCCCCCCCTTTCATAAAATTCTAAGCTCCCTATCATGTCTTCAAAAGATTTGCCAATCAATTCAAGAATGATGAATGTCATTGTCATATTTGGATTGTTTGGTCATTTTTCAGTCATGTCCAAATCCTCATAAGCCTATTTTGGATTTTCTTGCAAAGATGCTAGAGGTTTGCCATTTCTTTCAACTCATTTTACAGAGGTGGAAATTGAGGCAAATGCAGTTAAGTGACTTCCCAGGGTCAGAACTAGTAAGTATCTGAGGTCAGATATGAATTCAGGAAAAGGAATCTTCCCAACTCCAGGCCTACTATCCATCCACTGTGTCATCTGGCTGCCCTATTGACATTTTGATAAAGATTAAGTAACTTGCAATTAAATACCTTCTCTTCTTCATCATAAAGTTCTTGGATCCAGTCATTTTCAACTGTCAAATTGTTCCAAGTTATGAGTCAGCTCAAAATTTGATTTTAGACCATGCAATTTTGACTAAACTCTAAAATCTCCTCAATATTGAGGCCATTGGTGATCAGAAATAGTACACAACTAATAGAATCATACATAATATATATAATTCAAGATATAAAGGATATTAAGTCCAGCTCTTTAGCCTTATAAGTGAGGAAGCTGAGAAATGATATGTTCAAGATTGCATAGGATATAAATAGTATGGATGGAATTGGAGTGGTTAGTGTAATGAATGGGTCTCTAAGCATCCAGTCAATCAGCAAGCAATTAGTAAGTGCCTCCTGTGTACCAACACTGTGCTAAACTACATTCAAACAACTATGTACAAAAAATATTCAGGATAAATTAGAGATCATCAATAGTAGGAAAGCATTAGAATTAATGTAGAAGGTGAGGTTTTAGCTGACAGAAAACTATCAAAGTCAGAAAATAGAGATGAGCAGGCAGTCAATTTAAAATTCAAGGAAGTAGAAACCAACAATAGTACTAATATATCTGAATGTAAGAAGGAGCTATGATTTTAACAGCCAAGAGAGCTCCCTCTACCAACTTGTTTGTAACATAGGTAAAGGAGCCTTTAGAAGTTCTCTGAAATCAGTACAGATTAAGCCTCAACAAGGGTCACAAAGCCAAGTTTTAGAAGAAAACTGAACTTAGGATCTGCTGACTGAAACCAAGCTTATTATTCTAAGCATCTATGGTATCTGTCATGAGCAATGTCATAAGTCACAAGTTTGATGGCACAGTGGATAGAGCACCAGCCCTGGAGTCAAGAGGACCTAAGTGTCTGAGGCTAGATTTGAACTCACTTTCAAGCTGTGTGATCCCAGGCAAGTCACTTAACCTAATTGCCTTAGAAAAAAATCCAAAGTCTACAAAGCATTTTCTTCATAATGACCTTGTGAGATAGGTACTACAAGTACTTTATACCCATTTTAAAGATGAGGAAATAGAGGTTCAAAGAGATTGTATCTTGTTGATGAATAGTATCATTACTAGCAAGCAGAATAGCAGATTTTAGCCCAAGTCTTATAAGGTTAAGTTCTTCCCATTACAGCAATCTGCTTCTCCTGGTACTTGTGATAGAGAACATGACGGTATCAGTAAAAGAGAGTCTCAGCAATCAAGAAAACATTCATCGAGCTCATCAACTGTCGATAGCAACAAGCAATTATCATTGGTCATTGCCAAAGGAAAGAATTGATTTTTGATCCCAATTTAACAGTAATGTTGCAACTAGATTTTGCAATGACTACATCTTAAAATTCTATTTTCCCTCAGAGCACTGAGTAATATACCTTACATAAAACAGGTGTCCCATGAATATTTGCAGATTACCTAAATGCTAATATGCCATGTGACAGGAAACCAAAGTTACCATATGCTGTCCGATCCATAGACATGCAGAAGAAATGTCTTGGACATGAATTAAACATACAAAGATGTAGAAGAAAGGGTGATGTGAGTAATATGCATCCCATCACCACCTTCTCAGAATACTGCCATGAGGCATTGAATGTTTGATGTCTCCCATCCTTCCCCCCCCCCCATTTTCTTTTACTTTCTGGATCAATCCTATAAGGAAAATTTTCATTTGGGATGCATAAATAACCAGGTGCCCACAAACATCAGCTACCTAATTTACTTAATATTGGGACAATAATCTAGTAGAAATAAACATTTTACGAAGATTCTGCAAGGCTCAGTGTTCACTGTCCAGCATTATTTGTTCACGATCTTTATCATTGTTCTCAGTCTTAGTCGAGTCAAAGATGGTGAATAGACTGGTTGATTCCACTGATAGCAAGATTTGGCATTTTACCAATAAGCATTTTTATTCAAGCTTTTTATTTTCAAAGCATATGCATAGATAATTTTCAACATTCACCCAATAAGCATTTTTAAGTTGTATTTAATATGCTAGGCACTATACAAAACAGGATAACAAAATGGAAAACAGTTCCTGTCCAACATTTAATTTTACATGTAAATAATTAAATACATACAAAATATATTGTAAAAATGTCCTGATTCATATTTTTCAGAATTCTTTACAAGATTGTAAACTTGGGAGAATAACTTGGTACATTCCTTGTCTTGCACAATAGGTGTTTAATAAATGCATATTTTTGATTGATTCAAGATCAAGATGAGGCATTCCATAACCTTTTTTCTGTTTCTCTTTATTTCCTTCTTTTAATTCTATATATATTTTTTGTATTTGATGTGCAATTGTAGATAATTTTTTAAAATCATTCTGTTAAGTAGTAGACTTGACACAGAATAAAAAGAAACTACACCAAAATCATCATCACTGATATAATTGATAAAATATATAAATCTATAAATAAAATCTAAAAATATAAATCTCCCCCATGGCACACACATTTCCTTGCTCATCAGAAAGACAATTAAAAGTTATTTTTATTTCTCAAGAAATTTTGATGAGATAAGACTAGTGAATCAAGTTTCAGCCATAGCAAAATTGTATAACTAAGTTATAAATGCTTGAAAATAGCAAGGTACTAATAAAAGTGCTGACACAACGCTAATTATACTGTCATTGGTCCTAATGTTAATATGCGCACGTGAATGTTCTCTTGTAGATCCATGAATTCATCCAGTAGCTATGTCTGGAACTGTTTCTTAGTTGGAAGTATCTAGCTCACCTCAGGGGATTCATTCCGGAAGCAGACCAAGTAGAGTTCTGTTCCTGAAGTTTCTGCCAGTAGCTCCTAGTGGAGTAACACAGGATTTCTTTTTTTGTTTTGTTTTGTTTTGTTTTCTCTTTTTTTAAATTAAAAGCTTTTTATTTACAAAACATATGAGTGATTTTTCTACATTGACCTTTGCAAAAAAAATTTTTTTTTGTTTCAATCTTTTCCCCTCCTTCCCCCTTCTCCCCACCCCTAGATGACAGGTAATCTAATACAGTAGCACAGGATTTCAATTCTGTAAAATTTTAGATGAGGACTGGAGGAAAAGCCACTGAGGCAGGGGAGATGGGAAACCAGAATTCTGCTCCTGCCCCCATTATCACCTGACTGACATCATTCTCCACAGCTGAGTTACCACATTTATGAAACAGAAATAAGGATATCTATCCCACCTTTGAAACAAAGCTGTTGTGAAAAGAAAAATAAAACGATATAAAAATGCCATAGAAGTTCAAAAGTTCACTCAATGATAAGTTACTATAAGTAAGATTCTTTAATGTCTCTTACATCAGCTTAATAAAGTATTTGTAAAATGCCCACTATGTGCCAGTCACTGTGCAACATATACAATGTACCTAGTACTCTGCTAAGTACTTGCAAAACAAAGAGATGAAAACCTCAGTTCTCAGAGTGTTTATAAACTACCTCCAATCAATAAACAAACATTTATCAAGCATCTACTGTATACCTGGAAATGTGCTAAGTACTTATACAAAAACAAAACAGCTCCTGCATATTATACTTGAAGGGATGATGATAACGTCTCCTTTCATAGCATGTTAAGGATTACAACATTAACAGATAACATCAGTTAGCACTTGTGTAGCCCTCTAAATTTAAGTGTTTTCTATACATTTTCTCATTGAAGACTCATTAAGTAGTACTCCTTGTATCCACAACTCCCAACCCTTGCTGTTCCTTTTTTTGGTCATTTTTTGCCAACTTGCAGAGTGTTAAATGAAACCTCAGGATTATATTGATTTGTATTTCATTTATTATTAATCATTCATAACTTTCATCTTTGTGAATATTTTGGAGTTTTTGAGAATTGCTTGTTTGTGCCTTAACCATTTATCTGTTGAGGAATGGAGACACACACACACACACACACACACTTTTCAAGTCTTTCAGTGTGAGAGCCATCCAGCATTATTTGTTTTTAATCCTTGCAATTCTCAGTTGAGTCTAAGAAGGTAAGTGGACTGGCAGGAAACAATGGAGTGTGATAATGTTGATGCTAAAGTTGATGTCTGAGAACAAAGTTCAGCATTTAGTTATTGAGTCTATATATTTGTTTACATATCTTGGATACCAAACCCTTACCAGAGAAGTTTAATAAGATTTTCCCATCCATTTGACCACTATCTTTCTTTTCCTAGATTTATTAATGTTGTTTGTGCAGAAGCTTAAACTTTCAAGATCTCAAAGTTATCTATTTGATCTTTTGTAATTGCCTCCATCTCTTGTTTGACTAAGAATACATCTTCTATCTATAGCTGGAGTTTAAAAACTGTTTCCTAATTTATTTATAGTGTGATATTTCATACTAAGCTAATATATCAATTTAGAATTTACTGTGGAGTGTGGTACAAGATATTGGTCTAAAACTAATTTCCACCAGATTGGTTAAAAACAATTGTTAGGAAAACTGGAAAGCAAACAAGGAGTTTTCACCTGGATAATTTATAGTTCCTTCTTTATCAAACATTAGATTATTAAATACTATTGTTCCTGAATCTCTCTTGTCTAGTGTGTTCCATGGATTTATCTCTCTATTCTTTATCAAACAGATAAATTTCCTAAACTGCTGCTTTATAATATAGTTTGAGTTCTGGAAGTGCTATTTCTTTATCCTTATTTCTTTTCATTATTTCTCTTGATATTCTGGATCATTTGTTTTCCCTAATGAATTTTGCTATTATTTCATCATAAGCCTATGTTCTCATGGGAAAGAGAGACAGACCATACAAGAGGGTATAACAACAAGATTCATTGGTCTTTATGATCTTCTCAAAGGTCACTGAAAATACATTTTTTTATTTTGAAGCTTAATGCCAAATACATTTAAGAAGCAAGAAAGAAAACTATATCACAAGATGGAAAAAAAGAAAAGGAATTTCCTGGGCTTCATAAAGGATAAAAAGATCAGGTTAATATTTTTTTTCTCTATATGGCTTTAGAGTTGTAATTAAATCTAAATATCACTCTATAGCAGAGGTTTTTAACCTTTATGATCTAGGACCCTTTGGCAGTCTACTAGTAAAGCCTTTAGAACCCTTTTCTGAATCATATTTTTAAATAAATAAAATAATATACATTCTGTTTGCCTTAGTTTCCTTATTTGTAAAATGAACTGGAGAAAGAAAAGGCAAATTACTCTAGTATCTCTTCCAAGAAAACCCCAAATGGGATCGGGATAAGACTGAAATTACTGAAATTAGCTACAGGTGAAAGAGAGACATAGAGACAGACACAGAGATACAGAGACAGTCACTGGCAATCAGTTCTTTGATTCCCCACAGATATCTGATTCCCTTTCCCCACCTCCTGGTTTTGTTTCCTTCAGATCTCACTTAAAATCTCATCTTCTGCAGAAGCCTTTCCCATTTCTCCTTAATGCTAGGGCTTTCCCAATATTGATTATCCCCAATATATCCTATACATACCTCATTGGTACCCAGTTCTTTCCCTGTTGTTTCCACCATCAGACTAAGAATTCATTGAGAGCAGGAACTCTTTCCCTCCTCCTTTTTATCTCCAGTACTTAGCACAATGATTAGCACCTGGGAGGCTCTTAATAAATGCTAATTGGCTGACTAATTAACTGATGTAAGAGGCTAGGTGTGCTAAGGGCTACAATGAAGAATTGGCTGTAGGTGGAGGCAACAATTCTCCTCACTTTTATCTGGAAGTGGGGTACTTCTTCAGCTGGAGAAAATATGAGTTGGTACAGAAGCACTCCAAAATCTGCCATGTATTGCCCTAAATATAATAAAATGGAAACAGTGGCTTAGCAGGTAGGAGCACATGAGGAATCAGGAAAATGTATTTTCTCCTCAGATGGATACAATACAATTTTAAAACAACTTCTCCAATCAAGTAAAACAGCTTTTCCCTTTTATGTAAATCATGTCCATAAACATTCAACTTTTTTTCTCTCAGCAAATATGTCACCTTTAGAATTCCATCTATTGTTTCCCAACTTCTAAGTAGTTTTTAGTCTTGGTAAAAGTAGCAATCTCACAATAAGGATTAAAGGAGCTCTCTTTGTCACAAGCTCAAAGGGAGGTAATCCTTGGGAAACCCGGCTTTTAAAATCTCTGTGCCTCCATTTCTTTTTTTAACCTTTTGAAAATTTTAATTGTTTTTTAGTTTTTCCAGTTACAGATAAATAAAATTTTAACCTTCATTTTAAATACAATTTTGAGTTCCAATTTTTTCTCCTTCTCCCTTCACTCCCCCCTCCCTAAGACAGTAAGCAATTTAATATAGGCTATATATAAGCAATCATGTAAAACATATTTCCATATTGGTCATATTGTGAAAGAAGAAATAAAACAAAAGAAAAAAAACAAAAAAAGTGAAAATAGTATGCTTCAATCTGCATTCAGACTCCATCACTTATTTTTCTAGATATGGATAGCATTTGTCATCATGGTCCTTAGAAATTATCTTGAATCACTGTATTTTTGAGAAAAGATAAGTAATCATAGTTCACTTCAAATCAATTCATGTAAGTCCAGTTTTTTCTGAAATCATCCTGCTCATCATTGCTTCTAGGACTACAGGATTCCATTACATTATTTACCACAATTGCTGCCCAGTCCTCCCAATTTCCAAGCTTTTGCCACCACAAAAAGATGCTAGAAAAAATTTTGTACATGTAGATCCTTTTACGTTTTTTAATGATCTTTTGGGGATACAATCCTAATAGTGATATTGCTGGATCAAAGTAACACTTTGAAAATTGGGCAGTCAGGAAGGAATAGGGAAAAAAGGATATTATAGTTTAGTCAATTTAAACATACTTCTTCAAGAACTAAAATGAGTTCTTGACTTGAGGTCCATAAACATGTGCTATATAAAAAATATGTGTTGTAACTCTTAGTTATATATGTTATATGTGCATATAACATATATGTAATATATAACTTTTATATATATACATATATATTCCCACATACCTTTACATAGACAGAAAAATATATTTCAATAGACTTAGTTTCCTTATTAATCTTATATATTTATGCATTTGAAAACATTTTTGATAAGAAATCCATAGGCTTCACTCCATAGGCTTCACCAGACCACTAATATGACAAAGGTTAAAGCTCCCTTTTCAGAGGTAATCAGGGAAACTACATTTGCTGAAAGTTACCATAGACAATGAAGCAATATCAAAAAAAATTACTTCATATTTCTCTGATAAAGGCCTCATATCTCATGTAGAGAGAGAACTGAGTCAATTTTATAAAAATAATTTGCAAACTGACAAATGGTCAAAGTTTATGAACAAGCAGAAGTCCAAGTCTTTCAGAAAGAAATCCAAGCTCTCAAGTCATAGAAAAAAATTCTCTAAATCACTATTAATAGAGAAAGGTGAATTTAAATAATTGTGAGGTACTACCTCATGCTTATCAGAAAGTACAAATGTTGGAGGGGATGAGGGGGAAAGAGGTACATTAAAGATCTCTTGGTGGAGTAATGAACTGATTCAACCATTCTGGACAGCAATCTGGAACTATTTCCAAAGGGCTATAAAACTGCATATCCCTTGATCCCTTTGATCCAGCAAAATCACTTTGAGGTATGTACCACCAGAGAGATCAAAGAAAAGAAAAAAGACATATATGAACAAAAATATTTATAGCAAATCTTTTTTTGAGGTGGCAAAGAGTTGGAAATTGAGGGAACTCAACTAAGGAATGGATGAACAAATTATAGCATATGATTGTGATGGAATGTTATAGTACTATAAGAAATGAGGAGGAGGGTAGTTTTCTAAAGTAAACTGAGAAAAATTCAGAGATCATTATGCACAGTACCAGCAATGTTATAATAATGATCAATTATGAAAGGCTTGCTACTCTGATCAATATGATGATCCAAGACAATTCCAAAGGATTCATGATGAAAAAAATGCTATCCACCTCAAGAGAGAACTGATGAACTCTGAGTGCAAATTGAAGTATAATTTTTCTGGCTTGCTTTATTATTTTTTTTTTTTGCTTTTTTGTGATATGGTTAACATAGAAAAATGTGTTTCATGATTTTTTTCATGTATAATTTTTAAAAGGTCTAGGGTCAAATGCAAATTCTATCTCTTACCTGTATTTCTTAAGTTATTTAATCTTTCTAGCTCTTCTTTTCCATTTTGGTAAAAATGAAGAAGTTAAATAATTTCTAAGGTCTCTTCCAGTCCTAAAATTATTATCCTGAAATTAGTGGACAGCAGAATGTCATGTAGAAGAAAGATCTAGCATGCCAGTTTGTCTAGAACAGAATACTTGAAAGAAAATAATATTTTAAAATAAGATTTTTAAAAAGATAAGTCAGTTGTAAAGGGCTGTCAATACTCCAGCAGAAGATTTTTAAAAATTCTATTTTATCCAGAATGCAATAGTTAGCTATTAAAGTTTTTTTTTTCAATAAAAAGAATGACAGGTTCCTATCTGTGTTTTAGGAATATCAACTTAGTGTCTCTGTGGAATACAGTTTGGAATTTGATTTGGAGGAAAGATAATAGAGGCAGGAAGAGCAATCAAAACCTATTACAATAACCTATGTGAAAGGGAATAAGGGCTTGGCCTAAGGAAAAAGTCATGTTAACAAAAGCAAGAGACACAAACAAACAACATTATGGAGGTGGAACCAATTAGATTGCTAGCTAATTGAAAATGAAGGATGAAAGGAAGCAAAGAGGCAATGAGGACTAAAATTTAAAAGCCTGATGTCTAAAAGGATGTTGATAACATCAATAGAAATAAGAAGTTTGGAAGCAATTAATCAAATTTCAGTATCTAACTCTATTGATTTTCAATCTTCAGAAAAAAAATTTATTACTGGTTCTCAAAGATAATTACTATCTTTAAGATCTCCAAGGGACTGTTTCTGAAATTCAAGGTGTCATTTAAACATAATGTTGCTTTTCAGTTATTAATCCATTATTCTGTAGAAGACAAATATACAAACCTAAAAAGAAATCACCTTTCCTAAAAAGATAAAAAAGAATACCCTTTCTTAAGCAGAAGTAATATTTACCATTTTGCTTTAGCAATGCCTAAAGATTTTAGCCAGTTATCAATCAAATCACTCACCCATTATTCCTGGCTACAGTAAGAGAAATCAGGACTGTGCTTCTTATCACCTCAACAATACTTGTAAAGTGTTGGCCATTTTTTTGGAGATGAGATGGGAAAGTGACAGAGGAGAGAGAGGCAATTTGACTAGCAGAGGAGATAATGGCTAGCAAGCCATGGAAACGGTATTCTGACAGAAAGAGTCAGCATAATTTCTATTGGGCTTATATCCCAAAGAAATCATAAAGGAAGGAAAAGGCCCCACATGTGCAAGAATGTTTGTGGCAGCCCTTTTTGTAGTGGCTAGAAACTGGAAATTGAATAGATGCCCTTCAATTGGAGAATGGCTGAATAAATTATGGTATATGAATGTTATGGAATATTATTGTTCTGTAAGAAATGACCAGCAAGATGATTTCAGAGAGGCCTGGAGAGACTTACATGAACTGATGCTGAGTGAAATGAGCAGAACCAGGAGATCATTATACACGGCAACAACAGTACTATATGACGATCAATTCTGATGGACATGGCTCTCTTCAACAATGAAATGTTTCAAACCACCTCCAATTGTTCACTGAAGAAAGCCATATACACCCAGAGAGAGGGATGCGAAATGTGGACCACAACATAACATTCTCATACTCCTTGATTGATGTTTGCTTACATTGTGTTTCCTTTATCTGATATATCGTTTGTGTAGATAAGATTTTTCTTGTACAACAATGATAAGTTTGGAAATATGTATACATATATTCGATTTGCCAATATTTTAACATAATTACCATGTAGTGGATATCCTGCCATCTAGGGGAGGGGTGGGGAGTTGGGGGGAAAAATTTGTAACGGAAAGCTATGTAAGGGTTATTGTTGAAGAATTACCCACACATATGTTATGCAAATAAAATAAAAATTAAAAAAAAAAAAGAAAGAGTCAGCATAAGGCCTGAAAACCAAAAAGTAAAAGGGATAATATCAAGAAGGACAGTTGGAGAGAATGATCAGCATTTGATTTAAATGGTTAATAACAGCCCCTTACATTTACATTGTCCTTTGCTGTTTACCAGACATCGCATCACCGGAGGACTGAACTAAATCTTTAATACATTGCCACATGATGGTATGAAATTGATTGTGGATCTTCAGAGATTCTACAAGCAGAATTCAAATTCTAAAAAGTCCTATCTAAGCAATAAAGGGTTCAAGTACAGGTCTAGTAACAGACTACATTTTGTTATCTGAGGACAAGCAAGCAAAGTTTGAAAAAGATTATAATCATATTTGCTTTAGGATGATGAATTTTAAGGACATGAAATTTTCAAAGATCTAGTAAGTCATAAAGAAGTTGCAATCTACATTGATGAAGAGGGCAACCATCCTGATTTTAAAAAACATCGAAAGTGTTTTGGATTCAGCTCTCCCACAGACAAAATCACAAATGATTGGATCACAGAATTCAAGGTAGAAATTTAAGGACCTTAAAAAATCATCAGCCCCAACCTCCTCACTTTACAGATGAGAAAATGGAGTCAAATAACCAGCCAAAGGTCACAACAGTCAAATAAAAGAGCTGGTACATGAACTGAAATCTTCTGGCTCTATTTCCATTTTGCCAAATACTTTTATCTACAGCATTTGATTTGTTCCTCACAGCAAACTAGGGAGAAGCTTATTTACATTTTGGATGAGGAGATTGAAGCTAAAAATGTTAATTTACTCTAATGTCTAATGAATGAAAACAATCTTCCAAATACTACTAACTCTATAAGGCCTAGTAAACCCTACTGAAGTCTCCCCAGTTCAAGCTAAACTTCCCAAAGTGCCAAATTACTTGTTTACATCAGGACTCTCCCTAACCAGTCACTCATCACAACTAAACGTACATATGCTTGTCATTTTAGAAATGTGCTTTCATTCATTCAGTTGAATTGTCCAAGGTGATATGATTAAAAAGTGGTGGAGTTGGGATGAGAAAACCTAGATTAGCTGGTTTCTCTGTTATTGTTTGACTTTTCGTAGACCTCATAGACCATATGTCCCTAGCATTTTATTGGCCAAGATACTGGAGTGATCCATTTTTTCACTTATCCATGTGGGGAAAATAGGCCCTTCTGATTTTGAGTTCGTAGGATTGCTTTAAGTGAGGCACAGTCTCCCTAAAAAATATCAATAAAATGATAGAAAGTCATTGGAATGGCTCTGTACTTTATTTTATCATTCTTCATGTCATTGTGTTATTTTTTGTGAGCTCTCAGACAAGGTCTTAACCTGAAAAAAAGTTATTATGGAAGAGACAGAAAAAGAGGCCCCCAAATGCAGCTCAATCCAAAGGCCATGGAATAGATCACACTGAGAACAGTGGTGGCAATATGGGCAGCTACTGTGAGCAAAGCAAAACTGGCCAGCTCATTCCAAATATCAGAAAGGGAACACAGGAGCACAGCAAAAGAGCTAGAGGGAACAGGCTCACCTGCTTGCAAGAGGACACATCTTATTGCTCTACCTCTCTAGCACTTAGCAGAGAGTCTGGCATGTAGGAGGTACTAAATAAAGGCTTGCTGACTTGGCTTGACTGCCTTGTATAATTCAGCCCTGCCAGAGTCTTCCAGGTTTTAGAACAGGGAATCATAACTAGGAATCCATGAACTTGTTTATTTTATATATATATATATATGTGTGTGTGTGTGTGTGTGTGTGTGTGTGTGTGTGTGTATAGACAGACAGACATATAGATAAACTGTATTTCAATGTAATTTGGAGGGGATAGGGGGAAAGGGAGTAAATTTGAACACAAGGTTTTGCAAGGGTTAATATTAAAAAATTATCCTTGCATGTTTTTTTTTTTTTTTGGTTTGGTTGTTGTTGTTTTGTTGAGGCAATTGGGCTTAAGTGACTTGCCCAGGGTCACACAGCTAGGAAGTCTTGCATATGTTTTGAAAATAAAAAGCTTCAGTAAACAAAAAGAACAGAACAGAACAGAGATTAGAAAGGAGAAGCATTGGACCAGGCGAGTGAATTTTTTACTTAACCCTGAAGTGATATTCCCTTATGTTTTTACTTTCTTTTTAGAAACAAGAAAAAAGAAAACCAGGATTAGCTGAGCCCAGAAGGCATTCCTTCAGTTAAGATATCCAACTGGCTTCATAATACCACTACTTTATGTCTGCAAAAAGCTAAATACTTTTCTAAGCACCTTCACATGGGTAGTCCAGGATGGAAATACATTGGCAAATGGATATTAGGTGCTTAGATCTCTCAAAGAGAATGGCATGATGACTTTCTGAGCCAGAAGGAGCTCCATTCAAGTCCTGTCTTATTGACTGCATGACCCTGACTAAGTCACACAACCTCTCAGTGCTTGAACATTGCTCTAATACTAATGAGTTGCAGAAAAGATCCCAAGCTGTTTTCATAAAGGGCTTTTCCTCACCTGAGACTTTTATATCTATGAAATCATAGGCCCAGTTGCCATCCTCTATCTCAATAGAACTTAATTAGCCAACAAGCACATCTCTTAGGAGAAACATTCATGTACTTCTTTTCAAACACAGAAAACAAATTTCTGACTAAAAGGATGCTTCCACAGACAATCGAGTTTGGATGGGCAAAAATCTGTAATTTTTTTCATTGAGACAGAGTATTTTTTCATTTTCAGGGATGTCTCGAGCTCTAATGCTTTGAGATAATTGGGCTGATTTTAGCATTTGAAAAGTCTTCCCCTCTCAGGTGCTTTTAGAAAGACATTATATTTCATGTCTCATACTGTGCTTAAAACCTCAGTGAACCTGCCTCCTTCCAGATAAAAGATTTGGCCTGGTTTCTCTTTTCTGTGTTAAAGTTCAATCCCCATTTCTCCCCTCAGCCATAATATGCCACAGAAATGTGGTCCTAATAGCTGTCACAAACTGGCCGCCTCCTATAGTTACACAACAATAGCATATACTTTTCCAACCCTAATATAAACCGACTTTATACTGCAATTGGAGATGTCACTAAGCTCTGCCCATTTTAATCACATCAACGTTCCCATAGCTACTAATGCATTTTAAAAGGTGGAAAAGCGTAGGGAGATTTTTAAAATTACAGAGACAGAAGAAAAAAGAAGAAGCATAAATAAAATATATAATAAGGGGAGGGGATGCTTTGGAGTCTTACTGCAGTTGATGGTTTATGAATGGATAACAGCAAAAACTTCACAGAACTTCAGACCCCCTCCTTGTATTTAAAATCTTCCCTCAACATCACACTGTCAACATGATGAAGGTGAATTAACTAAAGCATAAACAGGTTAAGAAGAAGCATGGTATAGTGGATAGCACTAGAAAGATGGAGATTCATGTCCTCAACATGACAAATGTTCTGACAAATTTTGGCTGTGTGGAAAATCTGTTCTTCTCAAGGCTCTAGGCAACAAGGAGTTACAAACAGGATGTCAACCCATATCACTAAAGGTTTGAAAGTTCCATGCACCAAGAAAATCACAGTTTTAGTCCCTACTCCCTATCATAAATAATCATGCATCAGTTTGAGGTGAGAGGAAGAAGGGTCAGGAAAGAAGAAATGGCAGTTCTCATATAATATGTCTGTTCTCTTCATTATTATCATCAACACCATGAACCGAGTCCTTGTCTTCTCATACCTGTGTGCTATAGGAAACCCTGGTCCCTTTTCCATCCAACACCATCTCTTCCTTCCAATTTAGACCAAACATTGAAACTACAAAAATCTTCCCAAATACCATCATTAGCATGTTACTGTGCTGGGAAAGCTGGAAAACAGGATGGTAGAAACTAGGTATAAACCTACATCTCCCACTGAATAATAAGATCAAAATGGGTATGATTTACCCATAAAGGATAATTCCACAATCAAATTAAGAGCATGAAAGAGTTTACCTGTGAAATTTATGGGGAAGGGAAGATTTTAAGATTTAAGGACCAAATTATAAATAGTGGAAATGGAAAACAGATAATTTTGATTATATAAAATTAAAAAGTTTTTTGCATAAACAAAACCAATGCAACCAAAATTAGAGGGAAAACAGAAAAATGGGGGGAAATCTGAGTCAAATGTAGGAGAATGCAAATTGTTATACCCCAATGGATAAATGGTCAAGGGACATGAATAAGTAGTTTTTCACACAAAGATATTAAAGTTATCTATAGACATATGAAAAAATGCTCTAGCTCACTATTGATCTGAGAAAGGCAAAACAACCTTGAGATTTCACCTCATACCTAATAAATTGACTAATTTGACCAAAAAATGATAAACGTTGATGAGGATGTGGGAAAAGAGAAACACTAATGCGCTCCTGGTAGAATTGTGAACTGATCCTACCATTCTGAAGGACAATTTGGAGCTACATCCAAAGGGCTATAAAACTGTACATACTCTTTGATCCAGCAATATAATTGCTAGGTTATCCCAAAGAGATCAAAAACAAAAAGGGAAAACGACCTGTTTGTGCACAAATGTTTAGAGCAGTTCTTTTTTGTGATGCCTAAGAATTGGAAATTGATAAAATGAAGTTGGGGAATGGCTGAACAGGTGACAGATGATTGTAATGAAATATTATTGTGCTGTAAGAAATGTCAAAGGAGTTAATTTCAGGAAAATCTCAAAAGATCTTCATGAATTGATACAAAGTGAAGCGAGCAAAATCAGAAGAACATTACACACAGTAACAGCGATATTGTACATTGAAGAATTGTGAATGACTTAGATATTCTCAGCAGTACAATGATTCAAGACAATCCCAAAAACTCATGAAGAAAAATGTTTTCTGCCTCCAGAGAAAGAACTGATGTTGTCTAAATACAGACTGAAGCACACTATATTTCACTTTCTGTCTTTTATTCAAGTCTTCTTGTACAATCCACCCCACCATTTGCCAGGAAGTAAAGAAAGAGTGTCTGTACACTGCAGCACTACTCATTCATAGAACTAAAGAACAGAGAGAAATAGGTAGAGTGCCATTGTGTCTGTGGAGCTTCAGCAAGCCCAATGGAAGAAGAACCAGTATCCACTGAAGCCAGTTCTGTTCTTCCAACCCATCTTCAAAGTCACTTGGGGACAGGGACTAAAGCTAGTTTAAAGTGAATTTCCCAATATGGAAGAAGGCTAAGATAACTTTGAAGTCCAGTCCCATAGAAATACAAAGATACTGCCATTAAATGAAAAGGAGTCAAAAAGAGAGTGATAAGGGGATATAAGGAAAAAACTAAATTAACCAAAATCTCAAGAGGAATAAAAATCAGGAAAAAACCCTGTTGGTTGGGTACCAACAGAAAAATCGTCATGGAAGATATTAATAATAAAGGGGGAAATATTCATCATTATAGTCAAATGAGTCCACATATCTCTGGATAAATATCATGAGAACAAAAGAAGTGAACTAATATTTGATAAAGTAGAGGATCCTGTAGATTCCCAAGAGAGCATGGAACTACAGCCAGATGTTCAGAAATAGTACAAAAGAAATAAGAATAATGAATGTAGACTATATAGGAGAAACAGAAAAAAAATGAATTCATAGTGATGAATCTCTCCAACGTGAGTGAAAAGGAGCAACACACATGCAATAGTAAAGGACAATCTAGTAGGAGGAAAGTAATAATGTTAAAAGCATACATGTTCTCTCCACAAATAAAACATATTGATATCAAAGAGAAGATATGTAGAGATAACTTAAGAATCATACATTTCCACAAAAATATGACAAGTTAAAAAAATGACAACCACAATGCAAGAAATTATAAGAAAATTCCCCAGAATTATTGAATAGAGAACACAAAATCCCAATCAAAAGGATCAACAGAAAATTTCCAGAAAAAAAGGAATAATAATTACCCCATGAGGGAAGCCCCAAGAAGTGTTGTTATTAAATTTAACAATTCCAAAGATAAACAACAAATTCTAAAAGTGATCAGGAAAAAGACCTTCAAGCACAGAGGAAAGAAAATTCAAATAATGTAAGACTATTCTGTACCTATCAGAAAATACGGAAAGGAATAGAATGTATTCTGTAGAAAATTGAGATAAAAAGGCAACCCAAGATGATGTACCCTATAAACCTAAGTGTAATCTTAATGAAAAAAAAATTGGTCATTCAATAAAAGAAAGACACTTAAATCATTCCTTCACAAAAATATAGATATGAACAGATTGTTTGCTTTGCAAAAACTCTCACACAACAGAAACATAAGAAAAATAAATGATTTAGATATTGAAGATAGCATTAATAATAAATTAAATTACCACAGGAAAAAAAGAAGGCAATTATAGGGTTAAAAGGATAACATAAGAAGAAAGGGACAATTGAGATTCATCTTTTGAAGCACACCTTCAAAAACATGAAATACCAAAACAACAGAAGAACAAATAGAGACTTGAAATCCATTCTCTGAAAAAAATAGAACTAGTTATAAAGAAATTTATCTTAATAGGTGTATAAAAACTGTCTATCAAAATACAATACCCATTTTGTGCCAAAAACCTAACAAAGGAAAGGCATCAAATGGTGATTCAATGTCATGAAAAGTACTCATCTAAAACCAAAAGCAAATATATTATGTAACAGAGATACACTAGGAGTTTTCCCAAAGAATATAGAACTAAAAAAACCCAAACAAACAAGGATGCTCACAGTCCTTGATATTACTTGATATGGTTCTAGAAATGCTAGTAATCTCATTAATATGAGATAAAAATGAACAACATAAAGAAGAACCTAAGGGCTGGGGGAAATCATTGTCATTTTGTTGAGTTGTCAAAATTAGTTCTGTGTAGAGCTTTGGAAAATGTTGGGGTGTTTATTTTGTTAAGTAATTTGCTTATATATGTCTTGCTTATCAACAATACCAACAAGTTATTGTTTTGCGGGTATGTCATAAACCATAGTCCCTAAATAACCAAACTTTTAAATTTAGTCTTTGCAGAGTTTGTGAGACTGAACTCTAAAGAATACATATATTTGAGGTTATCTAGAATACTTATGATGAAGTGTAAGGGAGTAGAGAGTTGACTCTCACCTGCCACCACCATTCCTTGCCACCTGAAGCACAATTCATGTAAGATCCTAGATTTTTAATGGGAAGGAACCTCAATACTCATCTCATCTAATCCACAGCTTTAATAAATGTTTGTGGATTCATTGATTGAATAAACAATCCTCTTAAAAGATAAGGAAGCCAAGATTTAGAGAGGATTTGTTATTGCCCAAATAATACAGAAAGTAAGGGACAGAATTCAGACTTTAACCCAGCATCTCACTTTGAAAATCCAGTATTGTTTTGTAACACCCAAAGCAGAAAATCCAAATAGAATTTTTAGCTCTAAAAAGAAACAAGAAACTCTTTGAACCAAAGAAACTTGATCAGAATATGGTTAACACAAGATTTGAGTTTGAGCCTGAAACAGAGTAAAAAAAAACTTGGTAAGAACATGGTTAACACAAAATTTGAGTTTAATCCTGAAACAGAGTCAAAAAAATCATTCAAATTTTGAAATCTTCTGAAGATAAATCCCAGGTATCAGCACCCATAGAAATCATGAAAAGGTACTTTCTAGATGATCTAGTACTTAAATATACATGCATACTTGTTTTCTCTTCTCCATATATCAAAGTCCATGCTTTCATCTTTAAAAAAATTGTCCAGGTGGAGCAGGAAATTCTCATTAGAAAATTCCTTCCACCAATATAAATCAGCACCTATTCTGCAACATCTAATCTTATGGATGGCTGGGGCACTGAGAATTTAAATGACTTGCTCAGGGTCACATAGCTAGCATGTCAGAGATGGCATTTGAATGCCAAGTTTCTTTGACTCTGTGACTGGCTTTCTACTATATGATGCTGCTATCTTACTTTGCCTTAAGATGTTGACAGTGTTATCTGTAAAAATTGCTATTTTTAAAACCCACAAACTTGGGGAGTTTAGAATATAGAAAAGGAAAAATCACCCTCCAAATCTGTAACTGACATTACTTCCTTGGGCAAGATGTAAATTTATCTATCAGCACCTGCAAACAAACATATGCATCCCTCACTGTGTACTTCTAATATTCTCAGTTGCCAAAAATAAAAATGATGGCTGCTGATTTTTTCATGTGCCTATGAGATCTTCAAGAAGTTCATATATTCTTCTGCGGTACTGTCTGGGGTTTGTATCATAATGGTAATCAACACAACCAGCTGGTTTGTTTTCATGTTTTATGTATTTTAATGAGCCCTCACCCATAAATGTGACTCCCCAAAGTTAGTTTTCTAAATTTTAACTAAGTGTATTCTCAGGAAAATATCTATCCTGGAAGGCAGTGAAATCCATAGGATGTTAGGATCTAAAAAGGCAGCTGTCCTTCATAGTGGGATTGACAAAGAAGACCAAGATCTTATTTCCAATTCAGGCTTAAATTTTCCAACAATAGGCTGGACAGTTTCTAAGCCTAGATACTCTACTAAAAATTTGGGGAAATGGTTCTAGTTAATATCCTTTGAGAGTTGTCCCAGAAATAAATAAAATCATGTTTGTGAAGTACTTTCTGTTCTTTGGATAATTTTATTGTTGTTTTTTACAAAACAAATAGCCGCAAGTAAGATCATATAGAAAATAATGGCATTCACACATTTTGAAAACTAACCTTTTCTCATTTTTTAAACCCCATCCCCAAAGAATCTCAGCGTGTATTTCTATCTTAAAATGACTAGATACTATATTGCAGAGGCAGACTGAAAACTAAGCTAATGTCACCAACAGAGCAGCAGAATAAGAAAATTAATGAACTTTCATAGTCTCATGTTTTCCTTTTCTGTGCCGAAAGTTGAATGATTATTAAAGAAAATTGTGATGTGGTCATCAAAAAACATTTTCCTAAGAATGCAATAGTTTCTTGATTGAAATTTAAAACCCAAGAAACCCAAACATTCTTATGAAGTTTAAATATACTTTCATTTATTAATGGCCCCTGAGAATCTATAATCAACATATATCTTTTTAGATAAACAGCAAACAAGTGTCAATGATAAGATGTGAAGGATAAAGGTGTTTCATGAATTTGCCCATTTCTCTTTCCTTTAGTCAATGGTGATAATTTCAAGTACCATCTTGAATTTATAAAGTAACTGTTTTCAACAACAGTGTCAAACAATCAACAAGGTTTAATTAAGTCCCTATTGTGTGGCAGGTACCATGCTAAGCTACAAAGACAAAAGACAGAAATGGAGGAAGATATACAAATTATTAAATACTTCCTAAAAGTCAGGAACTGTGTTAAGTTCTGGGAGTAGCATGTAAGATAATTTCTACCTGAAGGGAATGTACATTCTAAGGAGGGAAGATAAGGAGCTAGAGAAGAGGAGGGAGGAGAGGGAGAACGAAGAGTAAACACATAGAGACAATACTGTGAGCAAGGAGAAGAAGGAAGAAGCTGGAGAGAGTTCAGTTGAAAGTGAGATGAAGTACTCCCAAAGGTTATTCTGGAGAGAGTCACCAAAGTGGGGAAGAGAACCCCAGGGTAGAAGCTGCAGAGATTTAGCCTCCTTAATCAATCAGTAAGCTTTTGTTAAGCACTTATTAAGTTCCAGACACTCTTCTAGGTACTGGGAAGACAAATACAAAAATGAAATGCAAAAGGAAATCTAAAGACAAAGATGACTACATGTATAACATACAGCAGAATAAATACAAAGCTAACAAATACAATGAGTTTTAGACATGTTGAATATGTTATTGTTCATCCTTCATTCTAGAAGGAGACCAATCATGGCAGGAGGGTCATGTCTTGACTTTCAAGTAAATTGTATTTAAGAGAGGCAGAGTTGTACAAAGTCTTCAGTCCCACTCTCCTCCATAGTCATGGAAGTTCAGTAGCAAGACATAAACCAGGATGGTTGGTGATGATCTGGGATGCAGTGAGAGACCTTGGCTAAGCTCTTTTTTAGTTCTCAGTTTATTTGAGGCAACACCTATTCAGTAGATAAAGACTAGAGGTAATTGGACTACTCTGCTTTCAGAAAAGAATCAATCAGGGAGCTGTTCAATTTGAGATATCTCTTGGATATCCATTTTGAAATGCACAGTAAACCAAAAGAAAAAAGAAAACTTTCCTATTAGAGCTATCCAGAAGTGGAATAAGCTGTCTTAAGGTACCTATTACTGAACAATTGGTCAAAGATAGTATAAAGGGTATTTCTATTTAGGCAGGGATTGAACTAGATGACCTCAGAGATCTCTTCCAGAGGTCCCGATATTAAAGCTAGAAGTTGAGTTCTAAATTGCTCTTCTTCTGTCTTCTTTACAATTCATCTATATTCCCAGAAAATCTTTTTAGAGCTCTCTTTTGATCTTCAGCCATTGTTTTCCCCCTCTTCCTCTATTGTATAGAAGCTGCTTACAAATTTATGTAATGACCTTGGTTTGATGTTTTGGGATTCAAGAAGGTGATAATCAAACCCTAATGATGGAATCTATAATCCTTCATCCATTGGCTGGTCAAGTGTCCCTCAAAAGCACCATGGGATAGTGTAGTCATAAGATCCTGTTCTCATTCAGGCTTTTTCACTATTGCCCTGTGTGACTTTAAGCAATCAATTAATCAACAAGTACCAATTAAACACATACCATATTCTAGGTACTCTGCTAGGCATTTGGGCTAAGTCCTTTCCACTCTGTAGACCTCAGTTTTTTCACCTTTAAAATAAAGTGGTTTGACTAGATAAACTCTAATGTTACTTCCTATTTTAATATTCTATGATTCTAAGATATCTAGTTTTCTTGCAAAAACGCTTTGAGTTGATAATATTGAACAGGCTATGAGAAGAAAGACACATTAACACCATTCTAGTGGAGCTGTGAATTTATCCAACAATCCTGGAAAATAATTTGGAACTATGTTAGAAATGGGGCTAACTTTGTACTTGTTGACTCATAGATCTCCCTACTAGACAAATCTCTGAAGCAGGGCAACATCTCATTAAGTATACTAAAATATTTATAGCAGAGAACCAAAAAAAAAACCCTAGAAACACATGGCTGCCCATTATTTAAGGAATGGGTAAAAGTGATGGGATATTATTACTGCGTGAAAATGACAAATATGAGAAATTCAAAAACATTTCAGTATATTTATATGAACTAACACAAAACAAAAATGTGTAAAACTGAGAAAACTTACTCAACAGCAACGATAATAAAAGGAAAACAATTGTAAGAGATCTTAAAACTACAATTAATGCAATGGCCAATCTCTATTCCAGAGCAATGATAATAAAATCTATCTTCATACTCTCAGTTGACAAAATGGTGGGCAACTGTTACATACTGTGGCGTATGTTTCTACATGTATACAATGTATTGGTTTGTTTTCACTTCTATACAGTATATGCCATCCTTGGGGCTGGTATTATCTGCCTTTCATAATTATATTGCCAGACTCTGGCATATTATAATTATTTAATAAATGTGCTGATTGATTCATTGATTATAAGGAAGGTACTAATGGGAGTAGAGTAACTAGGAGATGTCATAAGGGTAGGGTTTTTTTAGAGCATCAGTAAACTATTCCAATGGCAAATTATTCCAGTATCTTTACCAAGAAAACCCCAAATGGAGTAATGAAGAGTTGAACATGAACATGAACAAAAGTACATAGAGGTGCTTTGATTAAATCAAGCTGAGAAAGGATTAAATTTTCACATATTCAAATTCAGGCCAAAATAATGTTTCATTGAACAATTCTAATATACTTCTTTCTAAGTAAGATACAAAAGTTGCTACATTATCGATTTATGAGAAATGTTATTTTTTTGAAGATGTGACACAATTGAAATAGTTCAGCTGGAAAAGAGTTAATGTGAGATTTTTTTTCTTCTCTTCTCCATAACACCTATATACCAAGATTAACAGAGTTTCCAAAATTGGTCCTTTAGAAGGGTTAAATTGGCCACAAGAGCTTGGGTCTGTAGAAATTTCCCAAAGCCCTATCATTATGGTACATAATGTGTACATGTCGCTCCCTCCCTTCAGTGCACATCCCTCTATAGTTATAAGTAGATTAGATTTCCATATCATCCTTATTATAGTCATGAAATTCAGAGGCAATTTATGAACTACAGGTAGTTTAATTACTGTTTGAGCTTTATAGATACCCAATGGTTTTCTATTAATTCTCCTTCAAATCTTCTCATTTCCACTTAGTTCTTGGAAACACAGTAAAAGATAAAGACTCTAGCAGGTGCTGAACACACAGGGACAGAGGCAAATTGAACTGAAACAGGTGATTGCTGGCTTTAGAATGAGTGCCAAGTCCCCAGGTAAAACAGTTTAAATGAGGAATTAATTTCACTGCACTGGAGCCACACATGGCAAAAATTGTTTTTCATTTTTGACTCAAGTAGCTGAACCTTCTGCCCTGTGCGTAACAAGCCACCTGGGGCTTGAGACTTCATTGACTTCTCGGTTCCTTTATCATCTTGCTCCTGTCTGTCCCACCTGTATTGCTTCATAAAAAAGAACATTGAGAATTATCTTTGTTTCTCTTCATTGAATTACAACCCAAGCCTTAAGTCTATAGACTACATTCACCTTAGCACTGTCCTAGGAGAGGAGGGAAAGAAACTTGCAAGACAACTTTTTGGAGGCACCCAATTATTTTTAGGTTGTTTTGATGTCTTTTGTTTATATAAAATTAACTTATGGATATACCCCCTACCCTTCTCCAGCAAGACTTTCATTATAAAAAAAGATTGTTGTTTCTCAAAACCAGCTGCACATCTACCAAATCTGACAGAATATACACAATACCCCACATCCAATTCCCTGCCTCTCTGAAAAGAGGAAAAAGATTCATTTTCTCCCCTCTTCTCAGGTCCATTTGGCCTTGTACTTTGTACTGTTCTATGTATTGTTTTTCCTATTTATATTGCTGTCATCATTATATACATTATATTCTTGTCTCTTTCATGCTAATTCAATTCATGGAAGTTTTCTCATTTGCCTCTGAATTTCTCATTTTTTCTTATATAAAAATAACATTCAAATAATTCATGTACTTAAACCTGTTGAACTATTCTCTAGGCAATGGACATCCACTTTGATTCCAGTTCTTTGCTGCCACATACACATTCAAGAAGTGCTGCTACAAGTATTTTGGTTTAAATGAGATCTTTTTTGTCTTTTGCATTTGAAGGTTTATTTAAATTGAATTTAAGAAATTTATAACCAGAGCAGCTAGGTGGTACAGTGGATAGAGCACCAGCTCTGAAGTCAGGAAGAACTGAGTTCAATGCAGCCTCAGACACTTAACACTTTCTAGGTTTATGACCCTGAGCAAGTCACTTAACCCCAATTGCCTCACCAAAATAAATAAATAAAAATTAAAAACAATAAACAAGACAAACTGGAGGACAGAAGAAGGGGAAATCAGTTTGACTAAGTGGAAAGAAATATATAACTACATAAAAAGAGGAGAAAAGGAATTAATAAATAAAACCTTAGAGGGAAAAAAATAACAAATGAAAAGAGATGATTAGAGGAAAGGGAAAGAGAGCCAGTGGGAACAGAGCCAACTTTTTAAAAATTCAGTGAAGTTACTCAAGGAATATAATATTGTGTTGATAGCAGAAGAGGGGGGAAATCATAACTTTGAAAGGTACTATTTTAGAGACAGAGGAAAATAAAACCTTAACTTATAATTAAATGTGAATAGATTGAACAAATCAATAAAATGAAAAAGTGACAGATTAGCTAAGGAAATAAAAGTCTGTTTGCTTATAAGAAGCACATTTTGAAAATGAAGACATATAAAAATAAAATTGAGGGGTTAGAAAAAATGCTATGCATTAAACGAATCAAAAAAAGCAGTTGTCATATGCTATCCAAAAAAGCAAGAACAAATATTAAAAAAAAAAGGGATGCCCATAGGGCTATAAAACAGTGCATACCCTTTGATCCAGTAATAGAACTAGCAGGTCTATATTGCAAAGAGATTAAAAAAGGGGAGGGGAATTTATTTGTATAAAAATATTCATAGAAGCTCTTTTTATAGTGGCTAAGAATTGTAAATTAAGGGGATGCCCATCAACTGAGGAATGGCTGGAAAAGTTATAGCATATTGTTGTAATGGAATATTATTGTGCTCTAAAAATGATAAGTAGAATGATTTCAGAAAAACCAGGAAAAACTTAAATGAAGTGATACAGAGTGAAATGAGCAGAACCAGAAGAATATTGTAAAAAGTAACAGCAACATTGTACATTGAATAACTGTGAATGAATTAACTATTCTCGGCAGTAAAATGATCTAAGATAATCCCAAAGGACTCATGATGAAAAATGCTATCTGCTTCCAGAGAAAGAACCTAAATATGGACCAAAGCATACTACCATTTTTTCAATTTCGTTGAGTTTGCTTCCACAAAATGACATATAGAAATGTCTTACATGAATGCACACGTATAACCTATATCAAATTGCTTACCTTCACAGGGAGTGGAAAGAAGAGGAAGGGAGGGATAGAATTTGAAACTCAAAACTTTTAAAAAATATTGAAATAGTTTTATGTATAATTGGAGAGGAATATAATATTGAAAAAGAAAAATAATATCCTCCCATTGTCTCTTATTAAGGAAAAAACTTATAATTGGGAAGGGCAGAGCAAATAACATTTAGGAAAAATCTAAATATAATATAGATGCTAAAAGTTTAACTAGCTTCTATTAATAAGTCAAATAAATTGCTTCCCAGAAAAATGGGAAAAATTAAAATTGAACTTTATTGTACTGAAAGGAACCATAGATAATATATCAAAATCAGGAATAAATTTATATTCTTTAAATGCTTTAACACCCAAATTTATAAGGAAAGCATTATCTGAATTTTAAGAAGACATAAATAGTAATACAATAGTGACAGGAAACTTTAATATCCCTCTCTCAGCTTTGGATAAGTCTAACAGAAAGATAAACAAAAAAGTAAAAGATGAAACTGAACAGATTTCTGGTGAGATAGAGTTAAAAGACTTTTGACAGGGGGCATCTAGGTGCAGTGGATAGAGCACCAGCCCTGAAGTCAGGAGGACCTGAGTTCAAATTTGGCCTCAGACTTCCTGGCTGTTTGACCCTGGGCAAGTCACTTAACTCCAATTGCCTTAACCAAAAAAAAAAAAAGAAAAAAGAAAGAAAGAAAGAAAGAAGAAAAAAAGACATGACATCTTCTAAATGGCACTGAAAAATATATATTTCTGACAAAAAAATGACTACTAGGTACAAACAAATGTAAAAAGAAATAATTAATGTCTTCATTTACAGATCATAAAAAAGGGAAGATAGTTTTTGCACTTTATGGTTTTAAGACAAAGCTATACAACATCTCTCACTGAAGTACCTGGAAGATATTAGGTGACAACCAAAAGTCTTTTGGTTCATACTTTCTTTTCTGATTAGTATGTGATATCAACATTTTGGAACTCTTGGGACAATTGATATCCCCAAGATCATAACTGCTTCCTACTCAAGTAAGAATATGACCACTTGACTAAGTATCTAAAATGCATATTGACTTGGGAAGGACATCTAAATATTTGGAGATTCCTTGACTCTTCCACCTCCCCAGTCTGGTATGATGGTTTCTGAACATACCTTTCACTTAAAAGGATTGAGCAAGTTTTCAGAGAATAAAGGAAAAAAAGACCTCTGTAATCTTAATACTAATTGTCCTTGAAGGTGTTCCAGTCTTTTAGATAAATGAAAATCCATAATGATTATTAGGTACAACAATGTAGGTGTATAAAAGGTAAAGATAGCAACGGGTCTCCTTCAGTAACCAAAAAAGGTAAAATGGTGTTTGTTAGTCATATCATTTATTTATATGACTCATTTCTAAAACTTAGCCCAGGAATATCATCCAAAAAGTAACAAAACTAGTTGAAATGAAATAGTGGAATTACACATCCCTTTGGTGGGGGGTGGCAGTGCGGAGGAGAAATAAAGACTTTATTTTTTGCTGAGGTCTCTATTCATCCAAATGGGTGAGTATTGAATTTTCAGATGACCTAAAGCTACAAACCAGAATGAGGACCTAAAAGATATTGGTAGCCTAGGAAGGTGGACTGAACCTTACCAAAAGAAATTTAGTAGTGATAAGTGTCAAGTCTCATATCTGAAATTAAGAAATTAACTTTGTAAACTGGGAAAGAGTGATTAGATAGCAGTTTGTCTGAAAAAAAATTTGTGAGAAGTGAAGGGAGATAGTGAATTGCAAACTAGATAGGAGCCAATAGTGTTATATGGCAACAAAAAAAGATAATGAGTCAATAAGTATTTGTTAAGTGCCTACTATGTTCCAGACATTGTGATACACATAACTACTACAATAACAATACTAACATTTATATTTCATTTACTATATGCCAGCTGTGCTAAATACTTTATAAATATTATCTCATTAGATCCTCCAAAAAAAATCCTTTAAGGTAGGTACAATTATTATTCCCATTTTACAATTGAAGAAACTGAGGCAAACAAAGGTTAAATGACAGCAAGTTGGTACAGAGGTTATGAACAACAGGTAGTTGGAAGGATGGTTGCTGCCCTCTACAGAAATAGGGACTTGAGAAAATGGGAGGGCTTAATGAAAATGATGATGACTTCTGGTTTGTACGTGTTGTTCGAGATGTCTACACTACAATTAGCAGGAAATATAGACAATCTGATTTGAGATAAGAGTTTAGGAAAAAAAAACTGAGGCTGGGCATATGGACTGGGCAATCATCTACATAGAAATGGCAATGAACCCCATGGGATCAGATAAAGTTATATGGAGAGAAACAATGTAGAGAGAAAGAAGTTACACTCATGGTTATAAAGGATGATCCAGAGAGGAGACAGGTATTCATTCAAGAGGTTTTCAAACGGTATTCAAACAGCTTCCTGTGATAGAGAGGAGATAATGCACAGCATGCTGCCCTGGTCAGACCATATCTAGAAGAGTGTCTGTAGTTCTTGGTAAAATATTTTCAAAAAGAACATTAGTGAGCTAGATGGCATCCAGTGACATCCTGACTATTTTTATTTGTTGAAGAGAAGGCTGGGTAATATTAGAGTTGTCCTCAAGTTTGTGAAAAGCTATCACATGAAAAGATGAGGCTTGTTCTTTTGGACCAAGAAGGACAGAACGAAGCAAAAATAGGAAGAGGTGGCAAAGAGACAAATCAGTTTTGATGGGAAAAATTGTTCTTAAAAAGGAAAGCTATGCATTTTATTTTCTTTCTCATTTTTTTCCTGTTTGATTTGATTTTTCTTGTGCAGCAAGATAATTGTATAAATTGTATAAATGTGTTTGCATATATTAGATTTAACATATATTGGATTACTAGCAATCTAGGGAAGGGGGTAGGGGAAAGGGGAAAAATTGGAGCATAAGGTTTTGCAAAAGTTAATGTTGAAAAATTACCATGCATATGTTTTGAAAATAAAAAGTTTTTAGTTTTAAAACATTAAATTAAATTTTAAAAAGAAAACTATACCAAAATGGGATGTCCTGTCTCCTGGAGCTAATGGGATATCCCATGCTCCACTCAGTGAAGGTCTTCAAGGAAAGTTAAATCAGTACCCAATACTGGATTGTTGTCTTGAAGATTATTAATTTTATATGAATTGGGCTGGATAGCCAATGAAGTCCCTTCCAGTTCTGGGATATTTGAGTAGGTGCATTAAGAAAAACTCTGTATCCCCACTTCCCTGGTCTAGAGGCTCCCTTTCCAGGAACTTTCCTGGAAGACTTTAATTGGCAAGGTTGTACATTTAAAAAAACATAAAAGGAGAACCTCTCTTTTTTAATAGGAAAAAATATGTTTGTCAGATGGCATTATGTCTAGACATATTAATTGTTAAATCTGTTGGAGGGGGGAAGGAAAAAATGACCAAAGGCAATTAAATTGTGTCACAAGCTATTAGCTTTTCAGTAGAGTGTTTTATTACCATTGCAAACTCAGTATCAAAGGTTCTTTTCTCTTCAGCCAATTTAAGGTATTTTTGGTGATGGGTAAGGTCTCTTTGGAACATATGATCTCATCAGGGTTACAGATGATCAGTCTGGGTCATTTTCTAATATTCTAATGAATATGTTAAAGTTTAAAACATATTTCCAGCGTATGTTTTCTAAAATTGGTTTATAAATATCAAAAAAGAATTCTGTTATTTTTTTAAAAGTGAATATAGCAGGGAAAGAGAAAAAGTAGGGAAATGGTACAATGAAGAGCTAGCGATCAATCATAGAATTCTATTTAGCAAGGTCTTAATGCTCTCTGGAGAACAGAAACTAAATGTGGATTTCATGACTTGAAAGAAAAGTGGTAATCTTTTCTGGAGCTCAAACAGGAATGATGAAAGTGATGGAAGAGTCAGAAAGTGGAAGCTTTAAGGAGAGGCTGAAAGAACTACAATGATTTCCTTTGGAAATGGGCAAGCTGAGGATAATGCCCTTCAAGACCACAAAGAATTAGGAGGCCATTGTAGTTTGGAAAAATATCTGCTTTTTATATTTAATCTTGTTTTGTCTAGTAAATTGTTTATGCTTCAGATACATGGCTTTTCCCCATAAGATACCATGTCTCCCCCCCCATGTCCTGTCTTTTTTAAAGAACCCCATTCCCATACCAATATCTTTAACCTTTTATGCTTGGAGTTTGACTAGAAAATTGCAGTCTCCTAATCATTAGATACTCTCTCTTTCTCTCAGAGTAGGAACATAGTTTGAACTTTACATCTACCTATATAATACCTGGGCAGCCATGATACATAAAGAAAATATAGTGTAACCATGGGAAAATAGCCTGGAGCAATGTAAAGGAGGCTGTTGGCTATCCTAGTTTTGAGGAACAAGTCATAGCCCTGATATGTGGGGTTGGTGGACTACTCCCACTTCAAGATATTTGTCCTACTCCTGGTAATGAGCATGAAGGCTGCCTAAATACCCTTCTCTTTTTTTCCTACCTCTCCTTCAATCTTTCCTTAAATGTCATCAACTAAACTATGTGGACTTCCTTAAAATACTTCAAATGAAAAGTTTGATTTTTTTTGCAAACCATCTTTAGTCCTAACAATGAACTTTGACCTACCTAGATGTAAAGTAAAATCAAACTTTTCTTCATCGTCATGAAGGAGAAGAGAAGAAACCCAAGTTATAGCATAATGTTTTGGGGTTTACAAAGAGATCATAAAAAAAGGAAAAGGACCCACATGTGTGAAAATGTTTATAGCAGCCCTTTTTTGTAGTGGCAAGGAACTGGACATCGAGTAACTGCCCATCAGTTGGAGAATGGCTGAACAAGTTATGATATATGAATGTTATGGAATATTATTGTTCCACAAGAAATGATCAGCAGGATGATTTTAAAAAGGAGCAACAGTCTGGATGAGTAGGGGCTGGGAATGGTCTAATAAAGAAGCTATATCATGTAAATCAGGTATTTGGGAGCCCATCTACCTTTCTGGCTATTTTGTCTGCCATAGGATTGCAGACCCTAATCAATATTCCTAGAGAAGGCAGGACTTCTTAATCTGAGCTCCACATTTATGAGGTGAAACAGTGACAATCTAATCATATATGACAAGAAATAAGCCTAAAAAATCAAAACTGTCAAGGAGATTATATGAAATATGGATTCCAATCCACTCTCATTAGCCATGAATTCCATCCTAAACATATATTGTGCCTTGAGAGATAATATAAAGCCAACACAAGAACTTTAAAAACTAAGCAAGACATTGAAAACTGTTGACCAAAATGATGTATGTATCCCCTATAACACACTTTAACTATTAGAAAGAATTTTCTAACCTTTTTAAACAATCCCTCCCCCCTAAAAAAGAGTCTCAGTGGGTTGGGAATTTTTTTGTTAAAAAAATTCAAAACATAATACCTTCGGATTAGTTTGCAAGAACAACTGATTGACTTCAGGTGATATGGAAATCTACTAGCCAAATTCCAGATTAAAACTTTATGTAATTTATGAGTGAGATGGGGGAAAGAGCATCAGATTTTAGGAAATACAATCAATAAGGCATTTCTTCCATTTTAACCCAAGAATCTCCATGCTTCATTTTGTTTGCAACCACTGAGATGAAGTATGGACATAGCTTTGGAACTTTGGAACCTTCTAATTGCACTATCATAAAGTGTTAGACCAAGATTATGAAAAATGTTCCATCACATTTCTCTCCCTGGCAAATATTATTAGTGACAATATGTTCAATGTGGAGAAAAAGGATTTGGGGATCTTTAATAAAAGAAAATGAATATTTTAAAACATTTTGTTTCATCTTTTGTTTACTCATTTTCATTTTTGTGTGTATCAGTCAATAAGAATGTTTTAAGTACCTACTAGGTACCAGACACTATACTTATGGTTCAGGATACAAAAAGGAGACAGAACACAATCCCTGCCTTCAAGAAACTCAGTCTAATGAATCAGATAATCTATCTGCAAGCAACAGCATACAAACAAAATATATACAGAGTAAATTGGAAATAATCCATAGAGGGAAGAAACTGGCATTAAAAGGGGTCAGGAAAGGCTTTAGTACAGTGTCATGCATTTAATTTGTAAATAAATTGATATACCTATTTGAGGGTACATACTCATTTTTTTAACCAATAGTGTGGGAAAAGAAAAAAAAGTTGAAGGCTATTGATCTACGGGGACCTTAAAACTGTACATGCCATAGAAAGGATGGCCTTGAACAAAGATTTCTTAGGAAGAATGGGCCAGATGTCCTCTATGTTTTATTATTGTTGTTGCTCTCCCTAGTGGAATGAATTTGTCTTTGTTATTAGCTATAATAACAATCTCAGCTCGTATTTTAGTACTTTTTTTTTCTAAAAAGCACTTCATAGACATTATTTCCTTTGAGTCCATCATGTGAGATGGATATTACAAGCATTATTTTCCCCATTTTCCAAATGAGGAATCTGAGGCTAGAAAAATTAGAGAACTCGATCAGCCAAAAAACTACAATGTATGGCAGATTGGGACTCATTTCTTATTTTGGAAGGAAGGATATTGTGTAGATGGAAGTATGCTGTATAAATAGAAGCAGGGTGCAATAGAATCAGGGCTAGGTCTAGAGACTGAGGAGCTAGAATTTCTTGCTCTGCTACTTCCTACTTTGAACAAGACTCTTAGATTCTCTGGGTCTCAGTTCCTCTTGTCTAAAACAAGGATTATATAATTACTAAGAACCCTGTTGTCAGTAAGTCCATGGTCCTATAAAAAACCTGCCTTTGCTGTTTGTTTCAAATCTAAATAACCAAAAATCAAGGAACAAGGATTTTCCCACATTTCTGTGAAAAATACATTCCTGGGCAAGAGTGTTAGAGTGACCATTATTTTGCTTCGATATATTGCTTCAAACTTGAAAGACCAGGTTTTTTCTCTCTAATAGAAAGCAGGAAAATTGTGAATGTTCAGTTCAATAAAGGTTTTGGAAGTAGAGAAAAAGGCCAGTGACTCCAGTCCTTCTGAGCATGTACAGATATTGGTCCTGGTTCACTAATCTTGTGGTGAAAAGACAGACCTTTGGCCAGCTGCTGAACTGGAACAGGTGTGCACTGAAAAGACACTAACCATTCCAAAAGAGTCTCCTTTCCTTCTTTTTCCTGCCTGCAATGACTTTATTAAGCCTTTAGTGGTGAGGCAAAAACCCTCATCCTTTTATCTATCCCCTGGGACTACTATGGAGCCATGAGTATATGGCTCTGCTGCTGCTTTTCTCTCTTGTGTCTTTTTTCTGTTTTTAGGTGAAGTGGTACTGGAGATGACTACAAACTTGAATGCTTCAGAATGATAAGTGTCCAAAGTCCAAGATCCAGATTCCATGGTGGGATTTGCAGAAAGTCAAAAACAGATAACAAAACAAACCAAAAAACAACATCAAAAACATAACAAAACAATAACAAAAACAAAAGTAAAAATAGAAACCAAAACCCTGAAGAGTCACTGGCTAAGAAACAGATTAATCATACATCAGTTCTGCCATGCTTGGAAGTGAATATAGTGGGGTAAATGCTCTGTAGACACCGATTTAAGTATTAAACCATTTCCCCAGTGACTGAAGTGATAATTGGGAAAGTATGACCTTCCCCATTAAATGCTCTTCTTGCTATATCTTCAAAGTAAACATTTCTTTGTAATAACTCATTGGGGTTAATTGGTTAAATGAAACTTGAGGCACTAAGCAGTGATGATTAATATGGGAGAGAATACATTGGAATGGGGGCTTGAGCCTGTAGCATCATGCTTCAGGGATATTCCTAGAAGCCTGGAGTGAAGATGAAGTCTTGCTTCAAGGGTCCTGATTCATCAGTGCGAGTATGTTAGAATGAGGATCCCAAGCATTTCATATTGTTATACTTTTATAATATAATACAAGGTATAAGGTGCAATTCTAGGAAATGGGGAAAATACAAATATAAGTACAATTCAGTTCCAACCCTCTAAGGACATTCAAAGACCTTTTTGAATGCACCATGATCTGCATGGGAGGAAAATGAATATTTACATAATCAAATTAAGTATTGCCTTCTATAAACAGGGGAGCTGATGAGAAGTATCAATTTCCTAGTTTGATAAAGAGACTACAATATCATGAAAAAAGGCCCTCCCAGTGCTCCAAAATCCCTGGACACCTTGAATGGGTGTCCAATGATTCTTTGGTATTTTTGGTCTGGGAAAAAATATATACTTTCCATCAGTCTTCTGGTGATAGAGGGCTCAGTAGACATTAGGCATTTAATAATTGCATAGTTACCTGGGTCAGTTTTAAAAAAACACTTCTTGAAGATGCCAACAGCTATTTGGAAAATTTGGCTCTATTTAATATATTTGAGCTGGAAATGAATTTACTTCAAAATTAGAGGCTCTTCAAAACAGAAGCCTGACAATTGAGAGAATCCTTCCATATTCTCACTAATGAAAGTATGATACAAAGAAAGAATAAGATACTAATTAGGCTAGAGGCTCTTTCCTCTCAACAAGATAGTCAGCTAAGGGTGCTTGAGGAGCAAATGCCATATTTGAAGAAAAAAAATTATCCAGGTCGAAATTATCCACATTTCGTGTGTTTCAAGTTTGGGTATATTAATACTCAGATTTATAAGGTGATTTATGGTGTGCAAAATGTTTTACATAAATTATCTCATTTCATTCTTGCAATGACCCAGGGAGGTAGCTGCTATTATTGTCCCTATTTTATAGATGAGGAAATTAAAGAGAGATAAAGAGACATTTCCTGTGAGGCAAAATTCACACTCAGATCTTCCTGATTCCAAGCCAACACTCTAGCACATGAAGTACAGATGTGCCTACTTCCCACATTCTGGGGTCTAGCCAAATCATCCTTCTTGCTGTTTTTCCCAACACAATTCTGCATCTCCAGGCTCCAAGCTTTTATCAAGCTTTTATCACCAGTTCAGAGAATTTCTTACTTCCTTCAAGATGCAATTCAAGCCTTCCTTTATCGGATTATTCTTTCTTGTAGATACGATTTCTCCTGCACAAAAAATGATGTGTGGCAATAACTATACATACATTTGATTTCTTAAGTATTCTAACATAATTATCATGTAGTGGATATCCTGCCATCTAGGGGAGGGGTGGGGAGTAGGGGGGAAAAATTTGTAACAGAAAGCTTTGTAAGGGTTAATGTTTAGGAATTACCCATACATATGTTTTGCAAATAAAAAAGTATTAATAAATAAATTAATAAATAAAAAAGATCACAAAAAAGATGCAATTCAAGCCTTCTCTTCACAAATCCTTTCTTGATTCTCTCATATTCTAGTATCCTTCCTCCTAAACTATTATAGGTTCAATTTCCTTAGAATTATAATTATTTTTTTCTATGTGGCATGTATACGCTATTTCCCAATAGAATGTAAGCTCCTCGAGTACAGAAACTGGTTTCCCTTTTGCCTTTGTATCCTTAGCACCTAATACAGTATCTGGCTCAAAATGAGATGCAATTTGATGCTTGTTGATTGACTGCTTGAATGGTGGTATAATCCAAAGAGTGTCAGGTGGGGAGAGTCAAGAAGCCTGATTCCTAGTTTCAGTTTCTACTATTGTACCACAAGCACATTTCCTTACCTCAGTTGATGACTCAGAAAAAAAAAATGGCAGTGTAAGAGTCTAGATGTTCTCGAAGACCTCTTCCAACTCTGCTGCTCTTTCTCTTTATCAGTTCCATAGTTCCATTAGTAATTTCAAAACTGGAGTGGAAAAGCCCTATTCCCAGCTGATCTAACATGAAAATTAATATCCCGTGAGTGGACAGAGGAAGAGAATCATTTGAATTACAGCTCCTTTGTGAATGAGTCCAGAACTAGGAGCCTCTTAGTGGAAGAAGGCCAGTGTTCCAGACTCCTTGGGTTCAGAAGCTGTTGTTATATTTGAGGACGTTATCCAGGATCTAAGGGGATGATTCATTTATTTGGGGAGGGGTCCCATATATGTTAAAAGCCATCTAAGATTGTTTGCTTGTTTTTTAATCCATCTTTATCTGACTGGCATGCCCAATGGTACAAGAACCACTGCAGAGATGTCAACTAGACTCCCATAGGGATTGGTTGCCTTTTGCATTGACCATGGGTCCATGGGGGAAATGTAGGCTATGCCCTATGAGCCACAAGGAAACAGGAATTTTTATCCTCTCAAATCAACAAGCATTTATTATGTACTTACTATGTTCCAGGCTCTGAGGTAAATGCTGGGAATACAAAGGAAGGAAAGCAGAACAGTTGATTACTCACTCCAACACAACAGGGCCACTTTCATTCCACTCCACATCCTTAATCTCTTTTTGTTACAAGTTTATTTGGAGCTTCTTTCCCCCTAAAAGGAGGTTTGTTTTTCCTTTTTTCTTTTCTTTCTCTTGTTTATTACAATTTTTAATTTGGGAGCGTGGGGGTAATTGTTTTTAGCTTGGGACAGCCTTTATAAGCACAAAGCAAGCAATAACTTATGATAAACTAGATACAATGTCTTTTTTGTTGAATTCACACAACTTTGTATTTGATAGTGATCATAATCTTCAGATCCACTAGCTATGGTAAGCCTGGGCTAGGACAAAATGTTGTTAATTTAAGAATTGTGTAAGAACTGTGATGAATGGCTGGTTTAGGACCTTCTAAGCCATTAAGAACTACCACACATGGACTTACTTGAGACTCTAATTTAAACCATTGGGAGAAGTATTTGAAAAGACAGTGTCTGAGACTCCCAGGTACCCAGAGAACTGTCTGAATTGGGTGAATTGGGCAAATGTTTCAAATATACCTTAGTTGATTTTCTGAGAATACTAAATATTGAACTGGGATGAGAAGAGTGTAAGGGAGGATAAATATGAGAGTCCCTTAATGTGCTAAATCTTAGATGATTTCCAGTGGATCATTTGTGCTGGCTCAGTTGAAGAACTTGGTAATTTTGAAAGGAGTTCCTTGTCTCTTGGTCCACACAACATCAGCATGGATAGGAAAATACACCAAAAGAAACAGTCCTTTTGATACGAGGAGTGCCCACTCATTGGATTGGAAAGAAAACTGCTCTCATTCTTTTAGTCTCTTTTAAATTGTGACTCAGTGTGCTTGGTCTTCCCCTGGCCCTCCTTTCCACAGTTATGGCAACTGCTCTGACATGGTTTTAAGTACTTGTACTGCCTGAGCAAGCCTAAACTTGGCTACCAAATGGTAGAATAGCCAGAAATCTGCTTCAGTTTTCTTTCTCTAAGTACAGGCAACCAAACAGTGAATCTGAGAGATGAACTTTGGGAGAGTGGCTAACTCAGAAATCCAGGAGTTCCTATGCTCAAAAAGTTATCACACTGTGCAGACCCTTTGACCCAGCAATGTTTCTACTGGGCCTGTATCCCAAAGAGATCTTAGAGGAGGGAAAGAGATCCACATGTGCAAAAATGTTTGTGGCAGCCCTTTTTGTAGTGTCAAGGAATTGAAAACTGAATGGATGCCCATCAATTGGAGAATGGCTGAATAAATTATTGTATATGAATGTTATGGAATATTATTGTTCTGTAAGAAACGACCAGCAAGATGATTTCAGAGAGGCCTGGAGAGACTTGCATGAACTGATGCTAAGCGAAATGAGCAGAACCAGGAGATCATTATACACAGCAACAAGACTATATGATGATCAATTCTTATGAACGTGACTCTTTCCAATAATGAGATGATTAATGAGTTTCAATGATCTTGTGATGAAGAGAGCCATCTACACCCAGAGAGAGGACTATGGGAACTGAGTGTTGATTATAATATAAAATTCTCACTTTTTTATTGCTGTTTGCTTGCATTTTGTCTTCTTACTCATTTTCTTTCCTTTTTGATCTGATTTTTCTTGTGCAGCAAGAGAATTGTATAAATATGTTTACACATATTGAATTTAACATATAGTTTAACATGTATAACATATATTGGATTGCTTGCCATCTAGAAGAAGGGGTTGGGGGAAAGAGGGGAAATCTGAAACACAAGGCTAGGCAAGGGTCAATGTTGAAAATTGTGCATGTGTTTTGGAAATAAAAAGCTTTAAAAAGAAAAAAAAGAAATTCAGGAGTTCCTGGGTCCTTCAGTCTGTACTGATTGCCATGTTGGCGTATTTCTCTGCTGAGAAATTAAAGAGCCCAAGAAGACAAGCCCAAGCTCTGTCCATGTATCAAGAGACAGACTATGAGAGAATTTGAACAGAGCAGAGCCAAACTGAAGATGAACTGCCTATTTAACTATCCCACCAAATACTCCATATTTTAATATCTTAAGAATCAAGTTTCCAGGTTAATATAATAAGAGTTAGAGTTTATTTGATCATATTTTGATCACACTTGTGAATCTTTTATGTTATAGGCTTTTATTTTGTAGTAAAGGAAATAAATAACTGTCCTATAACTGATCTACCTTGTTGTATATTGAACAATTTTCAATTTGGAGATTGAACCATGAACCTGAACCATGAACCAAGCCTAAGTTATAATTACTTTGTCTAGGCCTCCAAGGGTTTGGGTTTAAAGAGTCATGATTCTTGAGATGATTTAGGGAGAGAGACCATGCATGCCCCACTCATGGAAACTATAGTTCTTTGAAATTTCCTATAGTTGTTCACACTCCAGTGCCAAAGCAGATGCAGAAAATTTATAGAGCTATAGGTGGGCAAGGGCAGGCAAAGAAAGAGCCATGCCTGAGAAGTCTCTTGGTATATATTCCTGGACTTTCCTCATCAAGGAAATCCTAACTTTAAAGCTAGACACTATATATGCATATATGCATAATGTATATATATATATATATATATATATATATATATAATTTATTCCAACTCTCTCATTTCACAGATAAGAAAACTGACTTCTAGACAAATTAAGTAACCCACCTAATGGAACACAGGCAAAGCTAGAATTCAAAGCCAGGTCCTTTGATACCAAATTTGGGCTCTTCCTACTGCTCCATACTACCTCCCTCCATGAACTCAGCCTTCATTTTTTAACTCAAAGTAACTCCCTAAGAACTACTGAGTAACCCTGCTTCTCAGGACTCCATTGGTCTGTCACGAGCAGATTTTTATCTGAATAGATTTGAAATTCTTTACAGGAAAACATGAATTTCTACTTGATAATATAAAGTTCTTTATAAACCACCATTCATTAAACACTTAGGGCAACTAGGTGGTAGGGAAGATAGAATGTTGGGCCTGGAGGGAGGAAGACTCATCTTCCCGAGTACAAATTTGCCTTCAGACACTTACTAGCTCTAAGCATATCACTTAACACTATTTGCCTCAGTTTCCTTATTTATAAAATAAGCTGGAGAAAGAAATTGCAAACCATGCTAATATATTTGCTAAGAAAACTCCAAATGAGGTCATGAAGAGTTAGATATGATTGAATACCAACAACGTTAAGCACTTAGTATGTGCCAGGAATTGTGCTAAGGATACAAAAAAAGGAGAAAAAGATGCCCTTGCCCTCCAAAAGCTTATAATCTTACAGATAGCATGCAAATGTCTAGGTGCATACAAGATTTGTACTGGAAAAACCAAAGATAATCTAAAAGGGAAGAACTAACATTTAGGCAAGTGAAGAAAAAATTCTTACAGAAGCCTTTATATGAAAATAATTATGACCAGAAAAGACTCATAGAATATTGGGAAACCAGGTTTGGGCAGATGAACAATATCCAATGCTAGCCAACTATTATAATATTACTGGGAATATATTAAGGAAAGAGGAATTTGTGTATTTGTTTTTTTCTGATTAATTTGGTGCAGGGTTCCTCCTCCCCCATCTCTTGACATTTTTATGGTATGGAATCATTGGGTACGATTTAAAAGCACATAGCACTTCCTCCCTCCTCCAACCTCCACCACTCTGACTCATCCACAGTGTGGACGTATTTGCTAAGGAGGGGTCACTGAATGAATAGTGCTTGCTGTCTCTACCCACAGCAAGCAATCGAATGTTTACAACCAAAGGAAAAATGCATGCTGACATCTCTTGGCTGGTTTCCATGCCATGCTTCCAAAGCAATGGAACTGAAAGACAGTTGCCTACCAACTTCCAGAAGACACTCATCCTGCCATTTTCTTACTATTCCATAGATGCAAGTCTTGTGACTCTGGTGCATTGCAAAGTTGGAAGGAAGGAAGAAGGGAAGGCAAGAGAAAGGGGAAGGAGGAAGAAGAGGAGGAGAAAAAAAGGAAAAGAAAAGGAGAAGAAAAAGGAAGAGGAAGAAGAGGAGGAGGAGGAAGAAGAGGAGGAGGATGAGAAGGAGGAGGAGGAGGAGGAGGAAGAGAAGGAGGAGGAGGAGGAGAAGGAGGAGGAGGAGGAGGAAAAAGAAGAAGGAAGAAGAAAGAAAATAAGAAAAAGGAAAAAGAAGAAGAAGGAAAAAGAAGAAGGAGGTGGAGAAGGAGGAAAAAGAACAAAAACAAGATTGCCCAAGAAGAACAAGAAGAGAACAATAAGATCAAGAAGAAGAAAGAAGAAATAAAGAAATGAATAAATGAAGAAGAATGAATGAAATACCAATACAAGAATAAATCACTAAATAATGTTCAAAAGGATGCCTCGGTCTCTCTTGCTTCATTATTTAGCTACATAGTACCAGGGAGAGATTACACTTATGAGTATCTGTAGGCATGAAGATAATGAAAGAGGGAGTTCTGGAGAGGGAGGATTCAGATGCATGTGAATTATTGCTGTTTTAAAAAATCAATTTGGCATTTTAATAATCCAAGCTGCTTTCTGATCTGGATGGGCATCAATTTTTTTTTGCTTGGTGCAGAGCCACCTAACTAGCATTTCTGTTCTTCTCCTCTCCAGCCCACCTATTTCCTCCTACTTTTCCTCATTATGAGGAGGCCTGCTTTTGCATACACACACACACACACACACACACAGACACACACACACACACACAGAGGCACATGTACATTTTACATAATGGGCTGACAAGATCGATCATCTCTTTCAATGGCTTCAATTCAGAATCTGCCTCCAAATTCGTGGGAGACACAGAACTGTGGATGAGAAGTGAGCTGTGAAAAGGATCCTGTGAAATGTCCCTAGAGCTGGAACTGTCCAGAGCACAGTGAGAGTAGGCTTGGTCCTGAAAGAACAGGGAAGGCACGATGAATACCTCTGGATGCTTACAAAACTGAATTATTGGTTTCATACTCAGATCAAATTATTTTGAATCCATTTTCCACATCACCAACTGCTTATCCATTTTTAATATATTCAATGGCTTTCTCAGTGCCTGGAGGATAAGAATTCAAAATTTCTTAGTCTGGCATTCAAGGCCTTCTACTTTCTAGTCTTAAACTTATCATTATAATATTATTTTTCACTAACTTCCTACATAGACCCTGTATTCCATTATATTCCTTATTCCCTAGATACTAGATGACCATTTTAGGGACCAGGCCTTTTCTTACTTCATGCATGCAATGGCTTCTTGTGACACCCCCCTTTCTACTTCAAAACCAAGCTCAAGTTCCATATTTTACATAAAGCCTTTCTGCACCTTGATCCTCCCTTGACCCAATTCTGATAATGATTTCACTTGACATTGACAGATACTACATTGTATTATTTATCTTTTTGTGACTGTCTGTCATTTCCTCCAATGAGATTATGAGACCCTTAAAGAGAACATACATCTTCTATGCTTCTGTATCCCTAGTTCTAGACACAATGTTCTAAACAAAACAAACAAATCAATAGCTAGCATTTCTATAGCTCTTTAATCATGTAAAACATTTGTACAACAACAGCAGCAGCAGCAACAATAGTAACAACAAGAGAAAGGAAAGAAGGAAAAGAAGAAAGGAGGAGAAAGAAAAAAGAAAAGAAAGAGGAAGAGGAAAATGGTAATACCTGTTTTTTTTTATTAATAATGTCATACACAGGGACAGTTAAATAGTGCAGTGGATATAATATTGGCCCTAAAATAAGAAGGTCCTCAGGTGAAATCCAGCCTCAGACACTTACTAGCTGTGTGATCCTGGGCAAGACATTTAATCTCAATTGTCTTACAAATAAATGAATGAATAAGAAAGAAAGAATGGCATACATATTGCATCTTAGTACCTTAAAATTACTATATATGTATACACACATGTGTGTGCACATACATGTACACAATACAAATATTTATACATGTATTATGTAATATGTGTATATGTCTATGGTGTACATATATGTGTATAAATATACATGTTACTATATATGCATACATATTCATATATATGTTAAGTTGATCTTCACAGCACCCCTATGAGGTAGCACCCCTGTCAGCATTATTGTACCCATTTTGAAAATGGGGAAAGTAGTGATTCCTATCTCTCAGAGTTATTAGGATCAAATGAAACCACATTTCTATTTCTACCTTAGAAACTTAAATTGGGGTTCCTGAACCTGTGAAAGGAGGGGGATGTATTTTGGGAGATCTGACCTTAAATCCTGCCTTTGACTTTTACTATCTTTGAGACTTTGAACAAATCATTTAATAACCTGTTTGGGCTTCAACTGTAAAAGGAGAAAGCTGAACCAGAGAGTCTCTAAGTTCTTTCCAGCTGGAAGCATATGATACTGTGATCTCCAACGTTTCTCAGGACCTGACAAATCAAACATTGTAGTACCCTGAAGCATCATGGAAACAAAGAGGTCTTTGGAATTGAATACAAAGATGATGATTCAGAATAATATTTCATACTTCAGAGAAATCCCCGAGGATTTCAAGGCAAATCTTTTATACATTGTCAACCATAAAAAGGTATGTATCAGTCCAGATCTGCCCTTCAACTAAATTGGATGTAGAGAGATTCTCTTATTTTTAATACTAAATCACAATTGCATAGTCCTTTACAATTTATAAAGTACCTTAAAACATAAAAATAATAGTATAATAATAATAATACTTTGAAGAAGGTCATGGAGGCATTATTTTTACTAGCAGAGACTATGATTCAGAGGTTCTCACTCTTCCATTGTCATACTTGGATTCAAATCCTGACTTAGCCTCTTATTACTCATGTAACTTTGGAGGAACCACTAAGCTTTCAGGGTCTCTTTTTTTTTTCTCAATTATAAAATGAAGAGTTGGACTAATTGACCTCAAAGGTCCTTTCCAGCTCCAAATCTATACTCCTTTCATCTTAAATCTTCTGATTCCTAATTCATCTTTCTATCTACTTCTCATTATCACCAAAAGCCAAGCTATCAATTTTAGAATTTTCCTTAAAATGTTATATATGTATTTAGTCTTTTCCACTTCACGATTTAAAAAAAAATACTTTTTATGAATATAGTAAAGAACTTCTATTTTTAAAATGATATCCAGCTAGATATGTTCAAAAATAGCCTACTTATGCACATTATAAAGTTTGTCTGCACATACACACGCACACACACACACACACACACACACACACACACAGGGAAGCTATCTAGCTGCATTTTATTTGGTAATGAATATTGTAAAACGTTTGTTTCACAGAGCCAAGGCTGTGGGATCATCTAGTTACAGATAAGGAAACTGAGGCCCCCAAAAGTTTAAATGATTTGCCTAATATCACACACACACACTAATCTTTCCAAATAATCAGGAAAGGCTATCTGACAACCAGCCTGACACATTTATCCTGACACCTTTTATAATCAAGACTATGGAATCACACCCAAAGTCTCAGTTCCGAGCTTTGACTGCCCCTAGACAAAATGGGACAACTTTTTAACAGTAAAAAACACCCACAGTTCTTAGAAAATGATAATTCTATTTTAAGCATGCATAAAATTCCCTGAATTAAATATTAGAGAGAAGCATAAGTTTTTCTGGCACTCAGATTTAAATGTACATTATTTTCCTTTAGTGATATGTATTTTTTAATCTTCTGGAAACTGGAATTTTCATATGAAACTAATAATCTTAAAGATAATACAAGAGTTTTATGGCACAGAGACAGCATGGAGTTTGATTGTGTAAGGGTCAAGTATGGGGTTTACTTATTCTAAAAATGGTTCTACCTTCATGGAATTTAAATCGTTAAAACAGTTAAATTAATAATACCTCTGAGACCCATTTCCCACTCTGGCTTTTTAACCAATACCTAACTCATAAGCCTACAGGCTATCACTTTTTTCTAGCTCTGCCCAGAATCCTTGGCTTTATACACTTCTTTTCAAAGGGTACAAGGAAACTGCATACACATACACACCCACACACCCACCCACCCACCCACCCACACACACACACACACACACACACACAGAGACACACACAGAGACAGAGAGAGAGAGAGAGAGAGAGAGAGAGAGAGAGAACTTATCACAAAGAATGTCCAGGTATGTTTCCAGATTATTTGGTGGCTGGATTGGCCAAATGACCTAACTTCCCTCATACTGGCCTAATTCAAGAGGTCTTTGGCCCTCTTTTTCACTATGTTTTGGAAGAACTTTTCTCTAATATAATGAATTGGAAAGATTTTTTCTAGTTCAAGAGCCAGAGAACCCGAGTTGGAATTCTGTCTCTGGTTCTTACTCTACCTTTGTGAGTATGAACAAATCTCTTGACTTCTCTGTGCACTGGTTTCTTCGTCTTTAAAATGAGGAGCTCAAACTAGATGGATTCTACTTCTAGCTCTAAATGATTGCTTAGATCTTATCCCTGCTGCAATCCTCCATTCGCTTGTACTTTCTGAAATCTAGCTCATTACCAAAGACAATACATCTCTCAGCATCTTCTCTAAAGCTGGCTACTCTTTCTACCATCTGTCTGGAAGGACAGGAGTAATTGTAGCCTTAGCTTTCCACCACCATAATCACTCAGCAAATGCTGTTCTCTGTCAGGTCCAGCTCCTTATTGCTATCACTTTCTTCCTAATCAGTACAGTATCTGGTCTTCCTCATTCCAGACTCCCATACCTTTCCATTACTTTAATCTCCTGGTTCCTTATACTCTTTGACTTCCAAGTCTTCTGTCTTAATAATCAAATTTGGATAGCTCCAACTCTCTGACTGAATCCCCAAGTGCTGAAATTTCTAGCTGCATTCTATTTGGTAATGAATATTGTAAAAAGTTTACTTCACAGAGCCAAGGCTGTGGGGGAAGCTTAAGAGTCATCTAGTTACAAATAAAGAAACTGAGGCCCCAAAAAGTTTAAATGATTTGCCTAATATCACACACCAGTATCAACTCCCAAAGCAAAAAAAAGCATTCATTAAGCATCTACTATGTGCCAGAATCTGTGCTAAGTGCTGGGGATAATCAGAAAGGTGAGCTGTTTTTGTTAAGCTACTCTCAAGAAGGACACAATCTAAAGGGAGAAAATATGCAAACCACTATCCATAAACAAGATATATTCAGGATAAATTAGCAATCATTTCACAGGGAAGGCAATAGCAATAATAGGGACGTGGAAAGACTCCTAACAAAAAGTAGGATTTTAACCAGAGAGATGCAGGAAGTCAGGAGATAGAAATAAGAAGGGAGAACATTCTAGGCATGAGGACAATGAGGGAAAATGCTTTGTATCAAAAAATTAAGTATTGTGAGAGGAAGAAGAGGAAGAGGATCACAATGGAAGTGATAAGAAAACTGGAAAGGTAAGATGGGGTCAGGTTAGAAATGGTTCTAAAAACCAAACAGAGGATTTGATATTTGATCCTAGAGTCAAAAGAGAAACATTGAAGTTGATTGAATAGGGGGTTGCCATAGTCAGAGATGGACATTAGGAGATCACTTTGGTAGCAGAACAGAGGATAGACCAGAGTGGGGAGTTTTGAGGTAGGAAAATCCATCTTCCTATTGGGAAAGAATTGAACCCAAGTATTCTAACTCAAAATCTATAACAATTTTATCTCATCCAGCCTCATTCTACAAGTGGGGAGACCAAGGAGATTCAGTGACCTGATTGTCCAAGATCACTTAAGTAGTAAGTACTAAAGAGAACAGCACAGGTTCTTGGATTCTTAAGGCACTGTACCAGATGTTTCCCTGGATATCTGTTCGGGTGTCTGTTGGATTCAGTGGTTTCTGAGATACTTTTTAATGTAAAAATAAAATTGATGTATTATGATTATTACTATTATTATTATCTTTTCAGCATGTTTAATGAAATTTGGACAGAGATGATCCTGGGCCAAGTACCTATTCTGCTTTTATATAATAATAATAATAATAATTAGTAATAATAAACATTTATATAATTTTTTAGAGATTGCAAAGTACTTAAAGAATATTCTCATATTTTATTTTCACAACAATCCTGAAAGATATATGCAATTATTATCACTATTTTACAGATGAGAAAAATGAATTAAAAAGAATAAGTGAATTACCCAGAGTCACAGAACTAGTATCTAAGGTAGTATTTGAACTCTATTCTTTTATTACATTTATGTCTTCTATTATAATAAAAGTCTTCTGTTATATTTAATATTTCAAAGAACAAACATAGGTGGTATTAATATCAAACAGAAGTTGTGTCACTAAATCATATGTAAGGATCCCTGTAAGCTGGGTGTTGACCTACAAAATCACACATTACATTTATCATTGTTCTATTGTATTTTCATTTATTTTGTTAAATATTTCCAAATTTGACTTTAATCTGGTTCAGACCAAAGTCAAGGAGTGTTGCTGGCTACATGCAAGCTGGATTTGTGGGTTTGACAATTCTGGTGTGGATGGAAGTAGAAAAAAGCTAACCTTGAAGTCAGGAACAACAACTAACATTTATATAGTGCCTAATATGTACTAATAACTGCACTTTTTTTTTACAAATATTTCATTTAATCATGGAATATTTGAATTTTAGTCCTTTCTATCATATATGTATATGCATATATATAGTATATATACTGACTTTATGATCCTAGGAACTTCACAGATCAGTGTCCTCAGCATCTCTTTTACACTATAAGTTTCAGAAAAGAAGATGGCCTGCAGTGGTAGATCGAGTTCCACAGATCAAGGAAATTTCAGGTCCTATCCCTACTCCTATTTAATATTGCCAGGACTATTACACAAATGGATAAAATAATTAATTTTTATATTTTCATAAAAATATTGGGATGTGCACTTAACGTTTTCAGGCTCATTGGAAGAAGGAAAGGAAGAAGCATTCATAAATGCCTATTCTCTGCCAGACATTGTGCTAAATACTTTAAAAATATTATCTCATTTCATTTTCACAACAACCCTTCTCAAGACAGAAGTTAAATGATTACTCAGGGTCTCAAAAATGATTGCCAGACTCTCAAAATTAATAAATCTCTGAAACTAGATTCAAACTCAGGTTTTCTTGATTCAAAGTTCAGTGCTCTATCCCCTTACCAGCTACCTGCTTCTTTAAAAGCATCCTTAGTACAGTTCCAGCAGTAAACCAGTCAATGGGCATTATATATGCCCCATGCTCTTCCCACATAATTAGTATTGTATTTATTGTAACCACCTTAAGATATGACGATAGTGACCAAGATATTGAATGAATCCTTAATTCACAGAAACAGAACCCGGAAGTGGAATTGGCTGTGAACACATAATCAATTAACCCTGTCCCAAGTTCACAATGCAGGAAGCATCCAGGTAACACAGATGATAGAGTACTGGGCTTCAAGTCAGGAATACTTGTGCTCCAATCTAACTTCTGCACAACTACCAGTTCTGTGACTCCAAGCAAATATGCTAACCTCTGGCTTCCTCATTTTCCTCATCTGTAAAATGAGGGAAATAATAATGCCTTCCTCACAACATTGCTGTGAGCATCAAATGAGATATTTGTAAAGTGTGTTTTGCAAACTTGAAAGTGTTAGATATATGCAAATATAATTATTACATATCTGAAACTAAAGACAAAACAGTTGAAATAAAACCTTGAAATGAAAACTCATTTGAATCCAGTCATGGAAATTACATGTTTCCCAGTTGTTACAAAACCATTCTGCTTTCTCTTTCTCTCCTCTCTACCTTAGATGATAAAGATCTTGGAAGATATGGATGTCATTAAATAATGACAATTATTTTAATTGGATCATTACTTTACTGACAAGGAGAGAGGTAGAGAACATTACTTATTAAGTGAAAATTGTGCTGTCTTGAGGCTTTAGCATTAAAAGAAGACTACTTCCAAGTAGGATTATGGTTGGGATTTTTGGTGAAAAGATTGGGAAAACAGAAAAACAATGTTAGCATTCTCATTGTCTATGTGGATCTCTATCTTATCCTACCATCCAGGCATGAATATTAACTTGTACAAGGAAATCTTTTGTAGAGTTGAGAAAGAATGCATTAGATGTATGTGCCTGCCACAGAGACCCCAACATGTCCCCATCAACTCTATTTCCCACTGGAAGTCCCCATCCTATTCAGCTAGAAGTGCTGAGGGACATCTCTTCAGACCAGTGATTTTTAAATTACCCAGAATGCATCTGGTTCCAATCAACTGAAGAAGAAGCTAGAAATGAATGCTGGATTTTGACTCAGCGGTGTGCCCCAATTTCCCCCTGCCTCCCTTCTCTCTGTCTCTGTCTCTCTCTTTCTTTATCTCTCTCTGTGTCTCTTTCTCTTTCTTATACTTTTTCTTACACTCTGTTTTTATCTCTGTGTCTCTAGCTCTTCTGTCTCTGTCTCTCTACCTCTCCTTCTCTGTCTGTCTGTCTCTCTTTGTCTCTCTCTGCCTCCCTCAAACTGTGATTGATCCTATGATCTGTGTGCTCATAAAACTGCAAAATAATCACCTCCCTCTTGTGATCTTTCAGTGGCAAATGAGTCACTCTTCCAGTCCTAAATCTATGGCTTTTGAGGAGAATTTGTGAAAGGAAGAGGACAAACTTCAGTGTGATGTAATGGAAGGGAAGAGGACTAGCTCTGGAGTTAGAGGATATATGCTCAAATGCCACTTTGATGCCTACTGAATTGTGATCCCCGAGTCTTGGTTTCTTCACCTATAAAGTAAAGGGATTAAACAAGATGGTCTCTGAGGCTCCTTCCAGCCAGAGTTCTATGATCCCAGATAGACAATTGGGATATATGTGAAATTATCTCTCATGAGCTAGTGATCATAGATGGTACTTACTAATGAAGAATAGTAGTGATACTGAAGGGCATTCCAGGGAGCCTACATAACCAATGAATGACTCAAAGGATCAATTGTCAGATGGCCAACTTTATGGCAGAAAAAGGAAGAGTTGTAGTTTTCTAGCATTAATTGATGATTTTCAAGCCAATTTGCTAGCATAATGTAGTAGGGGGAAAACAGAAAGATTTACTAGCAAATCTAATATCATATATTGACAATGAAACTTATCAAACCTCTATTGAAGCCCCAAAGAACAACAAATCCCAACAAACCAAATCACAATTAACCATAAAACATTCACAAGAAGGAAGATATATTTTCTGTCAATAAAAATTATCCTCTTTGATGATGTTCATAAAATCTGAGATGCGTGGTCAAGTTTAAGGTACCTGCCTTAAGTTTAGGGTATTGAAAATCTCACTTTCCATCTCATCCTGGGGCCAACAATTTTCAGTCTCAGATGTACCTTGCTGCATTCATAAGGCAGCAGCACTTCTTCAGAGCAGGAAGCCTGGATCTATGCCACAGCAGCAGCAAATCTCGCTGTTTTATAACTGCAACATAACTTATAGAAATGCCATTGACAGGGGCTTGATGCATGTCTGCTTTTCACGAGGTTATGGACACAATGGTTAATGGCATTCCTATTGCTAACTAGAGCTAGCCTAGTATATGTTACATATGCAATTAGAAAAGATTACATTCATGTTAACTTCAACTGAGACTTTAAATAAAGCCTTAAATTAATCAATCAATCATATCCTATAAAGATCAGCTTGCTTTACCCAATAAGGTTTCAAGGACTCTTCCCAAAGAAACTTCTTTAAAGGGGAAGTTGAATAACAGTATTTTTAGATTCCATTTTCACAGACCACATAGAAGACATGACTTCTTCCATTGGTTATTTTGGTTGTATCAAAAATCCCTTCCACCACAAAGCAAGGCCAATAAGAGGAGAGACTGCTCAATTGAAAAGTGAGGGTCAAATACATGACTCATAAATTTGTACCAAGAAAACTAAAGTAAACAGAGAGATTTTTCCCTAGTTTCTTTCACTGCCTATATTCTTTAAGTGCAGTACTGTCAAAGAAACAGAATGGAAATATTTAGTAAATATTGGGTGAATTGTTCAGAAGGGGTCAAAAGAAGAAAGTAGCTCACCAACAAGTGAACAGAAGTTGAACAATCATGTAATGAAATGCTTAGTTGGGCAAACTATCTATTGTTAAGGAGCAACATCAGGAGAACCTTGAAGTAATCGTCTTGGTATTAGTATTGTTGTTGTTTTGTTGGTGCCTTCATATACGTTTTTGTTTTTGTTTTCGAAGGTCTTCAAGAAACCTGATAGTTTTCAGCACCATGGTCAGCGCTTCGCCCGTATTTCACTTAGGATGCTACGGTTTATCATCAATGCTCTAGATTTTTTTTAAAGGACAGTTGCTTTGATTTAGAAAACAGTTTAACAAAACTTCTGTAAGAGCTCTGCAAAATGTTGTTACCTAGGGTTCTCTAAAATAGGCATCTGAAACGACTTTGGGTAGTAGAAATTCTGTTCAATTGTCATAGTAACTACTGCCTCTCTCATTCCCCTCATGCTAGCTACAAATAGGACATATTTCCCCGTTGAAAAACTCCTCTGATTTAAACACCAGTTCCTAGCAGTCCCGTTATTTCCTGTGTGTTCGGATTTATACAGTTCCTTAGGTGTCTGTGACACTTTCAAATACATTAAAAACAGGCCACCCTTTAAAAAACACCAAAATCCTGACGTTACTTTGTAAAAATCTTCTAGGCTTTAAAAAAGCAAGCAAGCAAATGGTCAGCACTTTAACTACTTTTTTAAAAAAGGTCACTTGGGAAAAATCCCTTTGGGAAACCAGGGTATTTCTTTGTGTCTTGCCTCAGTAGTTCTATACATGCAAAAACCAGAAACAAATAATGCAGCGTCCATACCTATATTTCATGCCAGTCTGCTTTGCAGTTGACTCTTTCAGGGAAATATGATGCTGAGGAGTGAAGGTTCCCAAACTTCGGGCAATGATGGCAACTGTCCGGAATTTCGCCCGGGCGGCGTTCACGACATTCGGGGCGGCGGGGTTCTGTTTGCTCAGAAGTCTGTCTTCACCATTCCGACACTTGAGATTGTGCTCTGTGCACGCTATGGAGACTTGCATTGCTTCCCCGATAGAGCTATGTTCCCAGCCCGAGTCTCAGTCAACACAGTAACCTTCGCAGGATCTGAGAACACAGCCAGCCACGGGATGCTGAGTGATTCAGGGTTTGCCTCTTTCCCCTCCCTCCTTCTTCTTGCCCTCCCTCCTTCTTCTTGCCCTCCCTCTTTCTCTCTCTCCCTCTCTCCCTCTCTCTCTCTCTCTCTCTCTCTCTCTCTCTCGATGCTGTCAATGGAAGCTTCAGCTCCCCTCTTCTCCCGAGATGCCTCCAAAGTGCGGGGAGCACAAGTCTCTCACTCAGCTTGGCGCAGGACAAGCTGTGTCCCCTGGATAGAAGGAAACGGCCCGTCCCCGAACTTGCTCGCCCCCCGGGCTGGGACGCAGGGAGGGCTGGCCAGAGTAATCCCCCTTGATTGATTAGACAGCTCGGCCCAAGCGGTGCAGTGGCGGGTGAACTGGGCGGACCAAGGTCCAGTGCGCCTCCTCAGTGCCTCGGCTCGCTGATTTGGAACCAATGCGGGCAGCTGGATACCGCAGAATGGGTCGCGCACCCTGTGGCCCCCCAACGCCGCTCTGGCTAGCTCACAGCTGAACAAGGCGAGCCAGTCTCCTGAGCCCAGGCGCAGCCATTGGGGCGTCTGTGTGTGTGTGCGTCTGTCTGTGTGTGTGTGTGTGTGTGTGTGTGTGTGTGAGACAGAGAGAGAAAGCGAGAGAATGAGTGTGTATGTTTGTGTGCGTGTGTGAGAGAGAATGAGTGTGTGTGCGCGTGTGCGTGTGAGAGAGAGAATGAGTGTGTGTGTGTGTGTGTGTGCGCGCGCGTGTTCGAGCGAGCACCCCTTGCCCGCTACGGCTGCGGCAGCTGCTCAAGACCCTGCCTCGCACATTTCCAGCCTGTTAGCGCCCGCTAGGAAGAGCGGAGGAGCTGGCACACATCCCCCCGCCCCCCGCACGGCTTTGCAGCCACCCTGGAAAAGCAGGCTTTTTCTGAATGCCTGAAAACCCGGGCTTCGCCTTTGTGGGTGGGGGGAAGGGGAGCCCTTGCAGCAGCTCCTCGCCCTAAGCGATCTGGGGCGGGGGGACTCAGTGCTTGCAGGATTCCGGCCACCCGTCACTGACGGCAAAGGGGGGAAAGTGGAGGCGATAAAGGGGCCCTGCCTGCCTGCCTGCCTGAGGGCACATGGCCCAGAATTAGCACTCCGATTCTTCAGGACTGCCTTGCCAACACGCAGGGCTGCTGCTGCCTTCTGGGATTAGCTTTAGTCAGGGTTCATTTCCCCCTTGCGCATTATCCGCAAACTGGTTACTTTGAAGTTTCTTAAAAGCTCGGATTGGAGCTTCGGGGAGTCAGCACTGGTAAACTGGTAACCGGCCCAGTTTGGGGAAAGGTCCCATTCAAATGACTAGGATGGCGTGGAGTGAGCCCTCTTCCTGTTCTGAAATCCTGGGATGCTGGGTAATCTATACGGCCAGGTATTGGGCTGACCTACCTCACTATGCCCAGGCCAGCTGAAGCTAACCCTTAGCAGGTGAGACTTAGGTCTATGTGAATCCCCGGGGAAAGTCCTCAGCTTCGGTTCTGGGGAATGACAAAAACAGTTCAGCCAGTCACTGTTGTCAGCATTGATCCAGGTGAAGGTGCCATGAATGAACTGACTTGGCCATAATGGGGGGAGGAGGGGGAGAGGGACAGTAGCCAATTACCTTTCTTGCAAAGGGACAAACTACTTACACGTTATTTTTCCAAGTCCAGGGATGATTCTATTCACCCCCTAAAGTTAAGGAAAAGTAAATTATATATAGACAGCAGCTAGGTGGCACAATGGATGGAATACATACAGCTCCTAAAGTTAAGGAAAAGTAAATTAGAGAAGGAGAGAGAGCAGCTAGATGGCACAGTGGATGGAATACATACAGCTCCTGAAGTTAAGGAAAAGTAAATTAGAGAGAGAGAGAGCAACTAGGTGACACAGTGGATGGAATACATACAAGTCCTAAAGTTAAAGAAAAGTAAATTAGAGAGAGAGAGCAGCTAGGTGACACAGTGGATGGAATACATACAGGTCTTAAAGTGAAAGAAAAGTAAATTAGAGAGAGAGAGAGCAGCTAGGTGAGACAGTAGATGGAATACATACAGTACCTACAGTTAAGGAAAAGTAAATTAGAGAGAGAGAGCAACTAGGTGACACAGTGGATGGAATACAGACAGCTCCTAAAGTTAAGGAAAAGTAAATTAGAGAAGAAGAGCAGCTAGGTGACACAGTGGATGGAATACATACAGCTCCTGAAGTTAAAGAAAAGTAAATTAGAGAGAGAGAGAGAGAGAGAGAGAGAGAGAGAGAGAGAGAGAGAGAG
>JAJPUD010001875.1:210553-261254 GCA_023553655.1 Myrmecobius fasciatus
GAAAGAAAGAAAGAAAGAAAGAAAGAAAGAAAGAAAGAAAGAAAGAAGAGAGAGAGAGGAAGAGAGGGAAGGAGGGAGGAAAAGGAAGGAGGAAGAGAGAAACAAACCAAGACCTATTAAGCACTTACTTTGTGCCAAAAACTTTGTGCTAAATAAGCATTGGGGATACAAATACAAGCAAACAAGATAGATAGTCCCTACATCAAGAAGCTTATATTCTAATGGTGGATCTGGAAAGTAGGAGAGAAAGGTTACTTAAGTGAAGAAAATAGGTGGAGAAGTCTGGGGGCGGGGTGAATTAAACCAGGAGTGAATTAAGTATGGCTGTGACTCCTTATAAAACAATGGTTCAAAGGGTTGTTTGTCCTTTCTTGAAGAGGACCTTCACTATTCTTTACTGAGGACATAATAGATCCTTAATAAATGCTTGATTTATTGCCTGGGACAAGTTATTTGGAGCAGGAAGATATCTTATAGAATATTTACTCCAATAGTTTCATTTTACAGATGAGGAAACCAAATCCCAGAGAGGTTGTGACTTGCCTGCTGTCACATAATAAGTGGCAAAGTCAGGATTTGAACTCAGGTCCCATGACTTAAAGTCTTTTCATGGCATCAGCCATGATAGTTCCAAATTGAGGGCAATATACCATGGTCTAATTCCCATATCTTTATCATAAGAAGTTGTCAAATGCCTTTCTAAAACCTAGCTATATGACTCTATAACCACAGTATTTTCATAATCAGGTTAGTAATCCTGTCAAAAACAAGTAATAAAATTAGTCTGTCACGCTCCATTGTTGAAAAAGCCTTGATGATCCTTTGGGATCACTATTTCCTTTTTTTAAATATTCACTAACCATCCCTTTATTAATAAATTCCATAATTTTGCAAGGAACCAAGTCAAGTTTACTGAGCTAACTGGCCTTACCTTACAAACTATTCACTTGTTTTTTTTTTCTTTTGAAAATCAAAATAACATTTGTAATTCTCCCATCTTGTAGTCCCTCCCATTTCAAATGATTCTTCATTGTCAATGGCTCAGCAATCACATGTCTACGTTCTTTTAGAACAGTAGTCATCCTCTTCATATATTCTTACTTATTTCAAGTGTTTGGTCACCCGCATAACAAGGACACTGAGAAAACCTTGTAAAAATTGTTTCATAATCAATTTCTAAATTCAGTATTGAAGAAAGCTTGTTCTTACTCTGAGTCATAAGGGATTCAGGAAGATGACTAAAACTTTTGATTGATTAAATCTTTATGGTTTGAAGCCTTTTAAAAAATCTTGTCGAGAGTTATCTCTAATTCACTTCATGGTTTTATTTTTTAAATCCCTAGAACTAAGAAATGACACTTTTCCAATTATTTGTTGATTCTTAGATCAATTAAATTCTCCACAAGGAAAGTAAGAACCATATTCTTTTGCTCATTTCTCTGGGGATTTTATGCTCTACATCCAATTGGAAGGCAATGCAAGCAGGAAACATTTCATGGTACACCCAAACAGCATAAATATAATTCAGAATGGATAGGAATCTTGATCTGAAAAATTGTCAGGGACTGCATGCAAATGTACAGATGGCACACTATTCTCTTAGACTAACATTTGTTTGCAAAAGAGGAGCTGTTAGAGTGAGATGCAGGTTTTTTCAAAATTCATTTTAATAGGTTTGATGAGTATTTATGCTCTTAAGCATTCTGAAAAACCATGCAAATAAACACAGACATAGATCAGTGACATCATTTCAGGAAAACCAGGAGAAGCTAATGCACTGCTCCTCCCCACCCCCACTTTAATCCCTCTTTCTAGAATCATAATCAGAAACACAGAAGAACTTAGAGGTCATCTAGACTCATTTAGAGTTAGGCTAATGTATTCAAGTTCACAGAAATCATAGAAATACAGAGGTAGTCCTTAAACCCAAATCCCCAACTCCAAATATAACATTTTTTCCCACTCTTCTCTTTCTTTGACCTAGATCAAGTAGTCTGGGGACACAAAACATTCTAGCAAAGAAATTCTGAAAGAATCTCCAATACAGGGGCAGCTAGGTAGTACAGTGGATAGAGGACCAGCCCTGAAGTCTAGAGGACCTGAGCTCAAATCTGATCTCAGACACTTAATACTTCCTAGGTGTGTAACCCTGGGCAAATCACTTAACCCCAATTGCCTCAGAAAAAAAAAAGAATCCCCGATACAAATTTCTCCCTCTCCTAGACACAGGCTCAACACCTAAAGTCAAAGACAAGTCATTAATTAGAATTGGAACTTCAATCCACAATACAGGTCCTTCTCTTCAGAAGATATCAAAATAATAAACCAAAGTTTTATTGGCCAAAGGCTGAGGGACTTCTCATCATGGCTTTTCCTGATATCTTCTTTTAATTACATTTTTATAAGGTATGTATTAAAGAGTATTATGCACTAGTTTTTTCCATGCTGTTCCTGCTGCTACGTTTTCGTTCACAAATCCAGACATTTTTGAGAATTTCTAGCAGCAGATCTCAAAATGTTGTCTGGAGATTTCTGAGGGTCACCAAGACCCTTTCAGGGGATCCTTCAGGTCAAAATTATTTTCACAATACTAAGACTTTTAAACTTCTAATGTGGTAAATATTCATAGATACGCCACATATAAAAACTCTTTGGAGTCCTTGATAATTTTTTTGAAGTGTTCAGGGCCCAAAAGTTTGAGAAGTGTAGCTGGATGGGATAATGCAAATGTGTACATGCTGTCCCTTGGGAGAGAATGCAAATTGCTTGAGGGTAGGTTTGAGTTTATTTTTATATTTGTATCCCCCTGGTGCCAGGTACATAGTGAGCACTTAATAATTTCTGCTTGAAGGACTGACCATCTCCTCAGCTATATTCGAAACCTGAGGTTGGGATGGTAGCATTTGTTTCTATATTTCCATAGCAAAGTGCCTCATACATACTTACACAAATGCTTATTGATAATGATGACTTTAAAATCTGGCTGTGGAACAAAGCAAACCCATGTGAGGTGACCCTAGAAAATGTAGCTAAGAGTCAATTATCTGGTGTTCATTGGGTATATTACTTCATTAAGATCTCAGAAATTTGTATTTGTAGGTCCCATCCAAATAAAAGCATATTTTAATTTTCTATCCCAGTTAGATGAGTTTAAATACATAATTATATGTATATTGTCTATATCCACCTGTATTATATACATATATATATATATGTAAACCATATTTTGTCTATGAGCTACCTTTTGCTATATTCAAAGGCATTTCTAACCTACTTAGTTGACCCCAATTCTCTTTAATTCAAGAAACATTTATTAAATTTCGACCATGTGCCAAGTCCTGTTGTAGATGCTAGGAATATAAAAACCCAAAAGAGATTGTTCCTGTCCTTGTAGAGTTTATAGTTTATTGAGAAAAACCATGTGATCACAAGATAAATTCAAAATCCATACAAAATCATTTCAAAGGTGGGCTGGTGGATTGGAGCAAGATCACACCCACAAAGTGGCAAGTCAACTGAGCCTTGAAAGGAGGTAGGGGTTCCAAGAAGCCAAAATGAGAAAAGAAAGTATTCTAGGCAAGAAGAAGGAATTGTTCAGAGGCAAAGGAATTGAAAATGAAATGTTGTGGATGGGTGACTGAAAGCAGGCCAGTTTGGCTAAAACTTAGAGTGGGTGAGGAAGAATAAAGTATAGCCCTTCTGGAAGGCTAGGCTGGAGCCAATTTTCTAAGGACTTGAAATGCTAAACAAAAGACTATATTGATTCTAGAGGCAATAGGGAGCTATTTAAGCTTCTTGAATAAGGGAGGAACAGGTAGACCTGCATTTTAGGAACCATAATTTGGCAGCTATCCAGAAGATGGCTTGGTGAGATGAATGACTAGAGACTAGGAGGCTATCTACATAATCAACTCCTCTGACTTTAAAAGGATTAGGATTTTATTTTTATGTTAGTTAGTAGCTCTTTATGGTCTGTGGAGGGAAATAGAGGAACTTGAACTGGAATGGGAATTCTATAAGGAAATCCATAAGCTTAGCCTAACTGTTTCAAATAGGAGAAGCAGCTGGTAATTGGAGGCTGAGAATCTAGAATCTGTCTTAAAAGGTGGCAAAACAGTCGATGGGACAAGGTGCTGGACCTATAGTCAGAAATCTTGGGTTCAAGTTTGACCCCGTAACTCACTAGTTTCATGACCTTGGGCAAATAAGTCACTTCTCTGGGTCTCAGTTTCTGCATTTGTATAGTGGGAATAACAGGGCTTATTATCCAGCTTATATCCAAGGGCCATCATGAATAATAATCGCTGTAAACCTTAAAGCATCCTAGAAACATGAGTTGTCACTGCTATTATTTGTCATTAAAACTGTTTTCTCTGAGGACTGGAAGATTAAGAATCTGTTCATGTGATCCTCAAAACACACTTAATTGTAATCTTCCCCCCAGATATTCTTCTTGTGAAGTTGTTTTACAGATTGATTTGCTGATTTGTGATGTTTTCAACAATGTTTTGTGATGGGATGTCATGAAGCACAACCAACCTTCTGAATTGGATTCCAAGGCAGCAGATCAGTTTCCCCAGTGGGTTGAAATTACATTGAGACAGACTTGGGCTCCACAGAAGGAATAATGTTATAATCAGAAAAAAAACGAGCACCCTGGTTTTCAAAGACATAAGGATATTTGAAAAGCACAACCAACTCAGGGTATTCTGGGAAAGTTGGAAGAAAACAGACATCCAGTGACTTACACTACATCTCTCCCAAGTAAGACTTTTTTTCAAATCCTGGACTCAGAGCTTCTTTAGCAGATTCTACTGTTTGGAGCCTTGCCACAGTCCTCAAATAGCTAAGGTAAGTTCTTCCTTTGGATTGGCTGCTGTTTTCATCTCACAGACTAAAGCTAAGCTGTAAAGAGACTGACTATGGCAAGCAATGATCTTTCACTGATGTCAGTGGGAATTTCCTACTCTGAATAAAGCTGCCTTTGGTCTTTTATGCAGGAAGTTATAACATTCAAGATGAGCCCTCATGTCCCTCCATTCAGTGTTGTCAGACTGACCTTTGCTAGCAAGAAAATCCTGACTGATCTGATTGAACTGCTACCAACAGGAGATGTTCCAGTGTACAATTCTAAAGACCTTTTCTGCCAAGAGATAACCAGACAAGACATTTCAGCTATGACAGACAAAAACCTAGCTTTCTGTTTTAAAAATAGTAAATATAAAGAATCTGGGTTGGTTGAGAATAGGAAAGTGAAATCTCTCAGCAGCAAGAGTGGGGAGATTACTAGAAAATCACCAATTGATTTTGCATTCAAAATAAAAATAAGTATACAATTGTTGCTCCCCCAAAGGCTTTCTTTAATTTGACACTGCTAAAATATTTTCATCTTATCATCTATTCTGGTTAGGAGGTGACCCTGGGTTCTCAAATGTCATTTGAGTGAAAAATCTGGCAGATCAAATCAAACTGTTGGAAAAAAATAAGCAAGTGATGGAGTGATGCTTTAAAAAATTATAGCAGCAGCAACAATAATAATAGCATTTATTTATTGCAATAAGAGTGTCAAAGTCTTTCACTCACATTATCTTATTTGATCCTGAGAACAACACACAATGAGATGAATGCTACTATAATCCCAGTTTTACAGATGACAAAACTAAGGCTGAATGATAAGTGACTAGCCCTTGGTCAAGAAATCAACAAGTGTTGTTTAGTAAGCATGAACCTTGCACAATAATAGGTACTGAAGGGGCAGTGGGTAGAGCTCTAGCACTGAAGTCAAGAGGATCTGAGTTCAAATCCAGCCTCAGACACTTAACATTATGTGACCATAGGCAAGTCACTTAACCCCAATTGCCTCACACACAAAAACAATAAGAGGCACTGTAGGGGGCAAGGAAACAAGTCCAAAAAATACAATTATTATTGCTATGTTTTCATAAATGTAAAATAGCAGAAGCAGGCCAAACTCAAGTCTTTCTAATCCAACATTCTCTCCACTGCATATAGGTTGTGCCAGACAAGCGTAAGACACCCCGGAAAGGGTACACATCCCTTTAACCATGGAGTGATGGATTCTTTGGTCACACACCCGCTAAATTTTATATGTTAAATGTTTGAACAGGGGTTCTTAAGCCTTTTTGTATCATAAACCCTTTTAATCATCTGACAAAATCTAGCAACTCCTCAGGGAAAATATGTTTTTAAGTACATAAAATAAAATGCAGAAAATTACAAAGAAAACTAATTATATTGGAATATAGTTATAAGAAAAATTAAACAAGTTCATGGTACCAGGTTAGGATCCTTTTGAATGTTCTCCCTCACAGGTGGTGGATGGGGTACCCATACGGATGAAATCACATTGACATAATCACACAATATCCAAGCAATGAAAATGGGGCATTTGCTTAAAATAGCATTCTAGATAACATCGAGATCAGAATAAAAGCACATATTCACTGCGCATTTTCCAAACTGCAATTGTTCAAAATTCCAATGAATGCAGGTTATGAATTCTCTCCATTCCCTTCCCTAAGCTGGCTTCTCAGTCTAGGATCATAAGCCAGTAAAGAAATAAAAACAATCAAACCTAACAACCATGACAACAAAAACAGGCCATTAGGATAGGAAAGGTAAATGCTACCCTCCAATCAGCATCTAAATTTGGTCATCATCTTTATATTACAAATGCTGTCTTCCAATCTAAATTAGGGCTTCATCTTCACCTACTGTGCTCTGCATGGGCTTTGGGAAAATGTTGTTCCCCAAAATCTCATTTTCCTTTTATATTTTCTAATGTTAGAAAAGCGATAATAGTTTGGATTTCTTTTAAATTCTTTCCAAATGTTATCATAATGTGTTTTATGTTGTGTTTTCACATCATTATCTTATCACTTGCTAAAAGTTTTTAGAATATACTATCCCATTTGATTTTCACAACAATCTTGTCAGATGGGGCAAATGTCATCTCCATCTGAGGCTGACTTAATTCTGTTTATCAGGATTAAGTGGCTTGCCCAGTGTCACATAATGAATAAAAAAGGAAGCTAAAGTAAAACCCCGATTTTAGGACTTCAAGGATTTAGGAGGGGAAGCCTTATGTCACTGTTTCTGTTGTTGTTCATGGTTCTTTTTCAAAGAGGATGAATGCTATTGTGGGGTAATATCTTGACTTGCTTGTGAATTTGATTTGAGTGAGGCAGAAGTGCACACAGTTGTGTGACTCACTCTCTGTTTTGGACCAAGTGGCAAAACAAAAAGTCAAGAAAGATGACTGGCGATCACCCAAGATGCAGTGGGTGACCCCGGCGTTTTCGATGGCTGACCAAACTCTAAGTGCTACACAGCCCCTGTTTCATAGCCTTTGGAGCAACTTGTTCTTATCCACCTATTCCACTGGGGCTAAGAGGGAAGAGTTTTCACCTGCTTGGAATAGACATCTCCTACCTCTCTGACAGGTTTGAGATTTGTTGTTTAACCCATTAGCCAAGACGGTTTTACCAGTGTGATCACTAAATGCTATGGAGACCTCTCAAATGCCCAATTTCAAACACAAAAGCCTTTTGCTAGAGAATTAGACATACCCTGCTAACAAATTGTCTTTTCTTTCAAAATTTGAATTAGAGAAGGCTTCAAACAGTTCTATAAACCAACATCATGAGTTTAGTTAATGGCCTCAAATTTATTTCTGTAAAATACCATCATCCCTTCATCCCTCATACAAGATGCTTCTGTTTTCAAGTCACATTTACCTAATAACATTAATGGTCCCTAACTGTAAATAATGGTCTAGATCACAGCCACCCTCATAGATAATGGATGGTTCTGTGTCAGCAATTTTAGATTGAGGAGTTAGAATGAAAGTGGTTTGTTGGAACCATGAAAAGCAACCTATATATAGCCTTGCTAAGATATATAGGACATGCTGCTAAAAGGCATCTCCTGCTAATGGGTTGTACCTTCCATAAATCTAGGTAAAGAGAAATGGAGGGAGGGAAGGGGTACACATGTCACCAAAAGAACGAAAATGAAGGAAGCCTGATAATTAATCTTCATTTTCTTCCAGTATCACAGAGATCACTATTTGCATTATTTTTCTATTATCTAGGGATTCAGCACTTAAAATGATAATTTCTCTTTCCTTTGTAGGCCTGGTAGCCTAATGGAAATCTAAGTCAAAGATATTTAGCAATTTGGATTAAAAAGTCAATTCGGGATGGACAACAAGGAGAGAAAGGGAAGAGCCATGAGAAGCTGGGTGAGGAGAATCATATCATCCAAGGCAAGGTTAACTTTCTAACTGGAATAGGAACAATGTCACAATCTGCCTGGGCTCTTAGCAACTAATACTCCATTTGCTTTAAGGATTAGTTAAGAAAATAGAACCAAATGAAAGGTCACATTTCCCATGACAAATCTTTGTGCCTAAATAGCAAATATTTCAAAACCCTTCCACTGAGTTCGAGTAGAGTCTACTGAGTAAGTCTGAATAGAACTGCAAACAGATTTTTATGAGAAATGGCTGAGCTCCGCAAACATAGCACAAGGTAGATCATCTACTATCCTGTGGATAAAACGGTAACTTGGGGTACATGGACTATATCCCATCCAGATTGCCTTTGAGAGGGGGAACTTGACGGGTGTCCAAGTACTGGTAATAACAGGCCATCGGGAAGATGGGCCAGTATACAGTACTGTTGTTGGCAAAGGCCTTCAGAAGGAGCATATGGCCCCATCCCTTTCCCCAATGTCCATCCTTAAAATGTCATCCAGCCCATCTCTCTCTGAGATATATTTAGAGGAACCATCTTGGCAGAGCTACATGGAAAGATGAAGTGCCTCCCAGCGAAAATATTCGAAAGAAATTATTCATTCAAATTAATCCTGTTCCCTCTTTTATCTGTTCTTCAAAGAAAGGAAAAACAGCTGGACATCAGCCTCCATCTAGACTTCTCATTTCCTTGAAGATTATTAGGGCACCTTTTAGCTTTCTCAGCTTTAGATCAAATAGCACATTTATCAGAACGTAAATTGTACCTTTTCTCCTCTAGATCTGGCTTATATAAAATTTGAGTTATGGCCTAAGCTTTTCAGTGTATACTTGTATATATACACATATAAGTAGCATGGGGGCGAGGTTTCTAGGGGGAAGGCGAATTGATTTAGATTCATGGATGACCATCTACAGCAGCTAGGATGTCTAGTGGGGTAGAGGGGTAGTGGAAGCAAGAAATAACCATGTGACCTTAGGCAAGTGATTTAACTTTTGCCTGCCTCTATTATCTCAGAGTAAAACAGGAATCATAACTTTCCAAGGTTGTTATGAGAATCAATGAGATAAGATCTGGAAAACTTAGCATAGTGCCTGGTATTACAGTAGGCCCTCAATAAATGCTTGTTTCTTTCATTTCCCAAAGAAACACTAATCCAGTTGATGTAGTTACTGAATGAAATGTGAAAGTAAAGGAGAAAATGATGTTGAAAATCATAAAGGAGGACCAAAGAAGGGTCTACTTTTGTTATCCTTTTGTAAAACATTTTAAAGTTCATGAAGAAGTTCTCCAGTTAAACTTGCCGACATTACAGAGTAGCTAGCAAGTGTCTGGCCTAAGGATGAGCTATATCAGTGACAGCTCTTTCCTCTCTAAGGAGTAAGGCAAAACAGGAGACCGGTCTGATGAGTATAGGCTCAAGCAGTAGAATAGAGAGTCCATGATGGAAAAGAACCCAACTGTTGCAAACAAACTGTTCTTCCCCTGCTTGGGAGGGGTTCCCTCTCAGTCTCTTCTCCCTCTTCTTCAACTGTGATATCTTAAAGTGGAGATAATCACCTGGTAAGAGGCATAGTATTTAGTGAACAGAAGGCTTAAGCAGTCAAGTTTCAAGCCACAAGAAACTTTCTAAATCTAGAATTAGCCCTGGCTTCAGAAGTAGAGCTGTTAAGAGGAACAGACACAGGGAGCCCAGCTGAATGACTGCCCTTCAGAAATGATGAACCTTCTCTAAGTAATACACAGATCTCAGACAATTGGGATCTTCACTCCCAAAGCTGGTGGTTCCTCAGGAGATTTAACTGATGTTTACCATTCTTCCAACCAAACCATCCAGACTAGGAATATTTTTTCCCAGGGGCTGGTCCCTTTTTTCTCGATCTGTCTTAGTAACATCCAGCACAGGAAGCCCTTCCCTTTAGGGCGATTTTCTATCAGAGAAAGATCCATTGTATCTTTGCTGCTAGTGGAGAGGCTTGCAAATTATGGACATTGATGGGCGTCATAAAAAAGATGGCTAAAAATCTCAGCTGACCCATATTCTAGGAACAGGCGGCCACATCTGACCATAAGCCAAATGTTGAAAGCTCAGATACTAGGGAATGATTTAGCATCTACAAAAATGAAATAGACATAATCAGTAATGATGAAATTTAATCAATCACTTACTAGGTACCATGTACTATGCAAGGCACTGAAGATATGAGAACAAAAATGAAAAAAAAATCAGCCCTCAGGGAGCTAGCACTCTACTGGGGAGCCATAAATATATCTACCAAATAAACATTTTGCATGTGGAAATATAGGAGTGGATAGATACCAGCACACAAAGATCAGGAAAGACTATAGGTAGAAGTTATTAATTAAGCAGAGTTTTGATGGAAGCAAGGTGATCAAAGAAAAAGAATTGAAGTAGTGGCACACTCCAGGCACTGCGGACCACTTTTGCAAAGCCATGTGAAGAGGAGAAAAAGAAATAACAATTAGATAGTGCCTACCTTGTCCTAAGTCTTTTACAAATACTGTTTGCTTGCTCATCACCAGTCTGGAAGATCGGCACTGTGATTATTTCCATTTTACAGTTAAAGAAACTGAGGCAAACAAGTTAAATGACTTGACCCATATCATATAGTTAGTAAATGTTTGAAAATAGATTTGAACTCAGATCCTCCTGATACAAGTTGACAGGAATTAGGGGTCATCAAATATTTTCCCTTTAGATTATAATTAAGGAAATAGGACCAGAGTATCAGAAGTCACTTATCCAGAGTCACAAATGGCAGATCTAGCATTCAAAGTCAGGCCATTGGCTCTGAATCCATCATGGCCCCACACTAGTTCATTTTACCATTATTCTGTGAATTGCCTTCATGTACATTTTAGTCATAGAACTTGATTAAGAATATACAGGAAAATGGATTATTTTGTGAAGAATGAAAACCCATTCATAACTCACACCATTAGCTAAACTCAAGATGTTGGTTTATAGAACTGTTCGAAGCCTTCTCTAATTCAAATTTTGAAAGAAAAGACAATTTTAGCAGGGCATGTCTATTTCTAGCAAAAGACTTTTGTGTTAATTGTCATCCCCATGATATTGTAAGATCCTTGAAGGCAGTATTTGTCTGTGTATCCCCAGCCAGACACTTAGTTGATGTTCAACAAATGCATGTTAACTAAATCAAATTGAAGGGATCTCCCCTAAGCGAAGGCAATCACCTTTGGTGAAAGTAAGCTGAATCAAATCCTTCTTCTTCTAGTTACCCCAGTACAACAATCAAAAGCCAGGTGTCTTCTTCCAGACCCAAGCCCAGCACTGAACAGTGGGAAAGGAAGCAGGTGCCTGAGATCACTAGCTCCAATTGGCCATCAGCACCGAGTCTCGGGTGTCTTAGCTAAGAACTGAAAAGCTCCATCAACAGGAGCTGATGAACCTGCCATAATAAATACATTGGCAAATGGCCAGATCTCTGGCTCAGCCCCAATACCGCAGAGGAAAGACACAGCCATTTCCCAAGATTACACAGGAAATGACAAGTGCCACAAACTCCATAAAGTGAAGAATCTCTGATTGAAAGGGGGACAGAGCTAATGGCATTTTCCATATGTTTCTAGGCTCTGTCCAACTGCTTAAATCCTGGATTAAGACTGTTACTTTGTGCCAGATGTGACTCCCCCAGCCTTCATAATCACAACAACCTCACCTTGTCATTTGGAGAGGCTTTTCCCTCCATCTACAAGAGGTGTTTCTCTTCCTGGCAGCTCCTTACCACGTTAGCTCTGATTCATTCTAATTCTCATTATCTTAGAGTTTAATTACAAAATGTCTTGGGAAGGAACCTTAAGTCATTTAGCATTTGTTAAGCTACAGAATACAAAATGGAAGCACCTAATTGATGAGTCTGTCTTGTTAGGCTGGTCCAAGTACAGGGAACCTTGTAAAACAAGGGATATAGGGGAGCAAACACGTCTTTTGGGTCTTCTGCCCATCATGCATGTGTGCCTACATTAAGACCAGATGGATGCTGGAAATCGATCGGGATTCAGAACAGCAGAAACAAGCCATGAGTTTTCTTCTTCAGAAATCGACCTTTTATAACGAGCCTCCTTGCTGGTCCCTCCACCATTCCTTTGCTCTGTCGTCTTGCGCGGGCTGGGTTTTCTCCTTGGAATAATCTGATTCTTTCTATTCCCTTTTTTCTTGAATATACAGGTTAGCTAGTGCCTCTGATAGAAAAGAAAAGCTTTTCCCAATCCATAATCACCTGTCCTCATCTTTTTCTGAAATTATTTTGTATTCTGCATAAATAGAGAATCTTCCAAATCTTTAAAGCTTTTAAAGCTGAAAACTGCTTTAAGACTCTTACATACTAAAGGTAGCAGGGGAGTGGAAGAAGGAATTTCCTTACCAAGGAGTTCCTTGTCTTGGGGAAATTGCAGCTCTGATTTTTGTCTCTATACATAGTTTTCTTGCTCCCTTCCAAAGAATGAAATTTCTTTTTGTCTTTGTATTCATGGGGCCTAATTAGGTTCCTAAACTGTAGGTTATGTGTGTTGAATTGAACTTGTATGCCTATTAAAAGGAACTTCTACAATCATCTGGATTTTCCAGTTGGTTTTATATGTATATATGTATATATATGCAAATATATGTACATGTAGGTATAAACATGTCAAGTGAGGAAGAGTTTCTAAACCACGTGCATAATTCTGGGAAATCATAATTCTAAAATACTTTAGATTTTGAGGCAGGAAAGAAGAAGTCACATTAATCAAATCATATTTCCATTGCTTAACAGTCAGTGATAGAGATGACCCCAGTGCTTCTCTCCAAGCTACAGAACCCCAAGCACTCAAATAATAAATCCATAAAGGAATCCAATCGTTACTTGATCGAGTCTGCACTGAGCGGCTATTCTTCTTCATCCGGCAAATTAATTGAAGATAAGAGGCAGAAGGAAAGTGCCATTTTCAGATCCTCATTTGCCAGCATCAAGCCTCGTGGCAGAGAAACAGAACTGAGTAGAGATCACTCATTGCCAGTGCATGCTTTTCAAGCAATCCCCGTATCTGCAAAATAGGGGACGGTGATACTGGCCATCATCTATCTCTCAGAATTGCCTTGGAAGACCAAATGAGATGACATTTTCTAAACCTTCATTCACTAGAATATCAGCTAAATATTTTATTGGAGGAGAGGCTGACAATTTAAATCTGTTAAAAAATATACAATAAGCACATATTAAGCTCCAAAATTCTTGCCAGGAATTGCACTAGATGAATACAATTGCAAAAATTGCAACACTCTTCCTTCCAAATCTACTGCTCATTACAGACTAATAAAATGGCTCTACCGTAATCCAAAGAGAGGAAAAGACATTTTAAGTGAACTTGGAGAGGTCCGAGGAACATGAGAGAGGTTCAGGACTCAGGCTTCTTCCTTGCAGGTTCTGCCAAAGATCCCATTTTAAAAACCAGTGTAAAGCTTAAACCAGCTTTGACTAACAGGCATGTTGACAGTCACTCAAGAAATAATTAGAGCTACTAAACTTGACAAATCTCCCAAGGCAGGATTAAAATTTAGCTGGCCTAAATTTCATAGACTATCTAATCTCAAAATGCATGCTTATGGAAATGCAGAGTTCCCTCTTGGAGCTCTACCTAGAAATATATGTCTAAAGAACACGTGGAAATGGATTTGAAAAAAAAATTAGAACAATACATTTTTTCTGCAGCTAGCTCTTTTTTCCTTTCAATATTATTTAAAATAATTTCCCAAACTCAAGAGAAATTTCCTTTGTCTTCAGAAAAAAAAATTCACTGTAGTTTTGAACATGTGACTTGATAAGCAAATTCAAAGAGATAATTTTATGTAAGAACCTAGTTCATAATCACTTTGGCAGGGATCTTTATTCTTTTGGTTTTGTGCCATAGATGCCTTAGGCAGTCTGGACCCTTTCTCAGAGTCATGTTTTTAAATATTTAAATAAAATACATAGAATTTTTAAAAAAGAACCAACAATATTGAAAGAGTTATTCATGCATTATATATATGCATAAGTATGTGTATATATGTATGTATGTATTTCTCCATGTGTAAATGAGGAATAATAATAATTGTATGCCTCATAGATCTCTTTGGTTTAGGAATGAGAATAGGGATTATATTGCTATAGGGAGCTTCCCATGACTCATAGATCCTTTATAAGAACTAAATGAGGGGCAGCTAGGTGGCGCAGTGGAAAGAGCAGCAGCCCTGAAGTCAGGAGGACCTGGGTTCAAATCTGGTCTCAGACACTTAACACTTCCTACCTATGTGACCCTGGGCAAGTCACTTAACCTCAATCACCTCAGCAAAAAGAAAAAAAAATGACAAGATATGTAGAAAACACTTAGCAAACCCAAAAGAATCATACAGTACCATCAGGACTGGCAATTACTGTGACTTTAACTTTCCTCAAATTGCTTCCACCTCAGTTGACCAAACTCCTATCAAATTAAACTGCCTACTCATTCATTGGTGGCTAGAAAATAATTCTTGCTAGATTCTTTAAAATTAAAATCTCAATATGTCCTTACCCCCTTTTTGTTATTTAAAATGCATCTTTTATTATTTTGCACTTAACAAACACCAAATGAAATGGAAATTTCCATATATGTGTGTGCATATATATTTATAAAAATGACCCAAAAAAGAGGATTGTACATGGCTCTTTGGATCTCTGTTATGTATAGTATATTTTTCTTTTAAAATACACAATAAATTGAGCATGTAACTTTCACAGATTTCTTGTGAATTGTCTGTGATTATTTCTGGCTTCTTCTGTTTTCTTCTGTGCCTTAAAAAATTACCGACTTTGTTCCAAAGGCTGGACCTCTATCAATGTAGAGGAAAAGAGGAATTGTCTTTTTAAAATGTTGATACACACAGAACTTTCCAACTGATGTAGATTTTAGCAACATATATTCAGAAGGCAGAGGCAAGGGCAGATAGCAGAAAATGAATACAAAAATCATGGTTTGGCACTAAAGTGTCAAGATTGCTTTAGTTTACAATGAGTACTGGATGTTGAGGAAAGCTGAGGCAACAAGAATATTTTTAAAGCTGTATTAGGGAAAAGGAAAATCAGAGAGAGAATAGGACCACTGTTGGATTGGATAGGAGGATAACTGATAATAGAAAGCGGAGCTACTCAGTTACTATATTACTTCTATTGACCTGCCTAAAAGAATAACCTTTGAATTGGGAAAGAATAAAACAAAAGATGTCTAATAGCTTAACCCAATTTTTAAAAATAATAATTAGTTGAGTATTTATGTGACATTTTAAAGTTCTCAAAGCACTTTACATATGTTATCTCATTTGATCCTTGCAACAGCCCCAGAGAGTTATTACTATTTTCATGCCCGTTTTCAGATGAAGAAACTAAAATAGACAGTAGTTAAGAGACTTGTCAGGGTCACACATCTAGTAAGTGTCTGAGGCTAGATTTGATATCAGGAAGTCCTGACTCCTGAATTCCCCCAAATCTTGTTGATATTATATCACTAAAATATCTTTACAAAAAAAGGCCAAAGTTTTTATTCTCCTTTTTAAAAAAAAACATCTGTACTCCCCACATTTTCTTGCACAAGAACCTCATAGAATAACCTTCTTTCTTCAAAGCATTGCTCTAACAGCACCTCCTCCATCAAGGGTTCTTTTAAATTTTATTTTTATTAAAGCTTTTTATTTTCAAAACATATGCCTAGATAATTTTCAACATTCACCCTTGCAAAACCTTCTGTTCCAATTTTTTTTTCTTCCTCCCTCCCCTAGAAGGCAAGTAATCCAATATATGTTAAATATGTATAACTCTTCTATACATATTTCCACAATGATCATGCTGCACAAGAAAAATCAGATCAAAAAGGGAAAAAATGAGAAAGAAAACCAAATGGAAGCAAATAACAACAAAAAGAGTGAAAAAACTATGTTGTGGTCCACATTCAGTTCCCACAGCCCTCTCTTTGGGTGCAGATGGCTCTCTCCTCACAAGGCCATTGGAACTGGTCTGAATTACCTTGCTGTTGAAAAGAGCCACGTCCCCATCAGAATTGATCATCGTGTAGTCTTGTTGTCATTAAGGATTCTTAACCTGGGCTCTAGAATCCCTGGACTGATTTCAAGAGCTCTGTGAAATTGAATGGGAGTCGAGATGGGGAAGGAAGTAATTACATCTTTGCTTTCACTAACTAAAACAGTATTTCCTTCAGTTATTTAAAAATATGATTCTGTGAAGGGGTGCACAGGCTTCAGCAGCCTGCCTTCTGGGGATTCATGAACCCATTATAGGCTAAGAACCCTTTCAGTTCCTTCCAGCTGCTGGAGCTCTTCCCCTGTAACTACCTTCTATTTATTCATATTTCTTCTCTATATACTTGTTCTGGCAGGGTGTCCCAAAAGTCTCAGTGCTATTGTATCTCTAATAATATTTGGGGAGTCCTGTATAAGTCTCACCTGATGGAGCCAGGTGAGTCGGGATGATCTTTATTGTATCTGTATCCCCAGCCCTGAGCAAAGTGCCTAGGGAAAAAAGGGCTTAATGAGTGTTTGTTGATTAATCAAGGGCTATGTTTTTTTTTAAAGTCCCTTGGAATCAAAGGTGCAATTTTTTGTCACTGTATTCACAGCAGCTTGCAATGTGTAAATATTTAATAAATGTTGGTTGGATGTATTGCAATCAACACAGAGCCCTGGGGTGGGATGGAAATACTGAGCATCAGGAGGCAAGAAGTCTCACCAGCTTTTTAGTCCTTCCTAATACAGCTCCTGGTCCAGGATTTGTCACTGACCAAGTGTGTGACTTAAACAAATCAAGCTGAGACTTGTAAATGAGGGAGGAGGAAATGGGACTACGCCATCCCTAAGGTATCTTCCACCTTTAAAGAATCTGGCATCCCATAAATCTCCCACTGCCTCCATCCACAAAGTTTTCTGCAACAAGAAAAGGCTTTGAGAAACAGCACTGTCTTGATGGAGCACATTTCATGAGGACCAGGTGGTGCTAAATGACAGCTCCCAACGCCTCAGGGGGAGGGGGTGCTGGCAAAACTGCACCAGAGTCCTGGATTTTGGTCAGCGATTATTCTTCACATGCAAACGCTGCATTTCTGTAGAACTGCTGCTGCTGCTGCATCCATTCAGAGGCCAGTAAAGTCAGAAGGGAGATTGCAGCAAATTCACCAAACTCTGAACACCTGATAGCAAAACAATGGGATAAATAGCCCTGTTGAACTGGAAGGGATTAACTACTCAAGCCCCTTTAATTTTCCTGCCCAAAAAGGGAAATGACTTGTCCAATGTCACAACAGAACTGGAAATGTAAATCCAGATCCTCTAATGGAAAGGGAAGAGGAAAGGAATAAGCATTTAGATAGCACCTATTATGTGCGATGTGCTTTTATCTTTTTTAACAAATATTATTTTATTTGATCCTCAAAATAACCTTCTGAGGTAGATGCTATTCTTATCCCCATTTTACAGTTGAGTAAACTGAGGCAAAAAGAGGTTAAGTGATTTTCCCAGGCTCACACACCTAGTAAGTGTCTGAGGCTGGGGTGAAATTCAGCATTTCCTGATTGCAGGTCCCGGGTTCTATCCACTGAACCACCCAGCTCACTTCGATCCTAAATCTGACATTTTATCACACTGCCTCTCAGCATACAATCAGTCACAACAACTCAGACATCTTGCATAAGAAATATGACTGAGGGAAAAATCATTGTCACAACTGTGCCTTGAGGTGACAATTTGCAGCAGATGGAGAAAGAGAAAATCTGAAGAATCTTGATTTTTGCACTCCCTGGGTGGTAATGAGTGCCGGTAGTTTTAGTGAGCATCTTGCTTGTTGGATTCAAAAAGATATCTGGATTTTCATAAAATGTAAGCTCCCTGAGGGCAGGACTATTTTGTCTATGTATTTCCAATGACTTGTACATAGTAGGTTCTCATTAAAGACTTGCTGCTTGATTAGTTAGATCTTTTGAATCCCCTGAGAAATTATCATGAGTTTAGAATCAAATGCACATCTTATGGATCTCACTGTTATCATCTTTTTAGCAGTCTCTTTTAAGAAGTAGCATGCATATACTTTGTATTTACTGGTGAGGTACATGTTGGATTCCTCCAAGGACAATGTAAGCTCCTTGAGAGCAGGGATATTTTTGTGTCCTAGCACTTTCTATAACACCTATATTATATTATACTATACTATATTATGCTATGTTATGTTGTGTTATGTTATGTTTATTATATGATATGATATGATATGATATTATGTTATGTTATGTTATATTATTTTATATTATGTATTATATACTATGTATTATATTATACATAATACTGAGTGCTACACTAGGCATTTAATAAGTATTTGCTGAATTGGATTGAATAACTGGAATACACAGTGTGTGTGTGTGTGTGTGTGTGTGTGTGTTTGCATGTTTGTGATCATTGGTATGGTATCTGGAATTGATTGGCCAAATGGAGATCCTCATATCCTCATAAAAATATTGCCCCAAACTTAGATCTCCTCCATTATTGGGAGAAGAGAGCTTCATTCACAAGGCTTGAACTGCTAATCCTGGCACCCAGCACAGTAAGAACTTGACACTCTGAGTCTCCTCTTCAGTCACCAATCCAACCAAAATTATGTGGCTCCACCTTCAGACACAGAAGTCTCCTGGATTGAAAAAAAAATTCCCCATTCCAAGAAGCAGGAGATCCTTTGTTCCCCCGAGGTGCCTCTCTTTAGACCTCCACACTATCATTACTGGCCAGTTTGAGGGAGACATTGTAGATAGCTACCAGTATTGTATGTTTGAAGGAATATCAGGCAAAATCCTTAAAGCCCCCCACACCCCCTATCACCACATTGTCATTTCCCTTTGAGCTGATTCCTCAGGCTCTTGAAAGCATGCAATCTTTAAAATTCCTTGTTTAAATGCAGATGCCTCTTGCTAAGGGTTTTACTAAGCCCTTATCATGCTACTCCTTAATTATCCATTAAAACTATATGGGTAATTAGTTGGCAACCAGCACAGAACAGAAATAAGATTCCTGATGGGTGTAGAAGTAATATGGTGGTGGACTGGAGCACTGGATCTGGAATTAAGAAGATCTGGGTTCAAAATCTGAATCTGCTATTGTGAAACCAACTGCAAGCTATTTTAACTTCTCTGAATCTCATCTTCCTCATCTATGAAATGGGAATAAGAATAATATTTATAAAATCTACCTTGTAGTGTATTTTGAGAATTAAAGAGGACAATTAGGCAAGGTATTTTGCAAAGTTTAAACACCAAATAAATGGATATTATGTTATGATGATCATGATTATTTGACAGAAGTGAGAGGGGAAATGGCACTCAACACAAACTCCTTTTCTTTACAATTAATTCATCAGGCAATTTTACTTACTAACAACAGAAGGAACCTGAAGTAATAGGAAACTGCATTTAATAAAAGATGGTTGCTACATAGAAAAACAAATTGCTGTTTAGGATTTCATATCTCTACCTGTATCTGGAAAAAGGAATAATTTTTTCTGTCCCTCATCCAATCAAAAGATTTTACAATAGAACCACTTAAAATGATTTTGAGCAAATATAATCTACTCAAATAAAAGGCAGATGCCATTTTATAGCGCCATATTGTTTATCTTGTATGCTATACTTCATGCCTTGGGCATGCCATAATTCTTGGAAGATTCCAGCTAGGATGGTTATGCTTGCCTTTGCTACAAGCATATCTAACTAGAACTCCTATTCCTTGATCTTTTGATTTGTAAAATGTAAACCAGTCTATGTTTACCGTCCTCTTATTGCTATTGAAGTTTAAGTAATCTTAATTGAATTCCTCTCTACCCTTACCCCAAGGTCTTATGTGATACAACTATAATAAATAGTACTGACATTTTTCCACAGCCTCATTGATGTCAGCAGCAGGTTCATGGCTTGAGCATTCATGCAGGATCTCCTTTATACACATATTGTTCATTTGTCACATTTAGCTTGCCCAAACAACTATGTGCCAGTGATCCAAATTAAAGATATTCAACAGAAAACCATTTGAAAAATGATCCACATCTTTCTCAAGTCTTAACCAGTGGGGCTTGAAAGCTGCCTTATAAATCTCTCTTCTCCATTTAAGGGGAGATTGTGTTCAGTGTGAGCAGTGCAAGCCAAGATGAGCCAAGTACCTCACGGAATGATGCATCTAATGACCTTTGGGTGCTTGATGAAGCCAGCTCTTGCACCCTCTTTATCTTTCTGAAAAGATCCTGATAACCATTTTTCCATGAGGTGGAAACTTCTACTCTTCCAGTTTCATTTGTGGAAAGACTTTGAAAACCAATGTGATTTCGTTCCTCCAGAAGCATGGGCTATCATTGATCATTGGATAAAGATTGTATGTCAAGAGCACCAATGGGTAAATTGGTGTTTCGAGGTGGTGAACAGACTTTCTGTTTTTAGTCTGCTCTGACCCTTATGCTGTTGAATCACTGTCACTACAGAACAAAGGGAGTCCCATAAAACTGAAGAGTTTTTTTCAGCAATTGATTTAATTAATCACCATGTTTCAAAACTAATGCATCCTTTGGAAGCTACCCTTTTGGTAGGAAATACTTGCATGCTAAATTAAGCTGGTCTTTAGACAGCAAAGAGTCCCTCTTTGGGGCCATATGAGAGAGGGAGAAAATAAGCATTTATTAAATGCTTACAATTTATTTATATTATTATTTATTATTGGGGGGGTTGACTGTATCATCATCATCATTTTATTGATTTAATTTTTGATATTTGACATCTTTCCAGCTTCTTCAGTTGTCTCTTTTCTGATTACAAGGATTGGGGGGGTGAAGGTGGTAAGAGCACTAAATTCCTCCCAGAGCCTTCCTTTATATATGGTTCACAAAGCTTCCAGGTAATCCCATTTTCCCATCAACTGCCCTGCTTGATTTCAACTCCAAACAACACATATGGCCTTTTCAGCTTCCTTTTGTAAAATGTCTTTCCCGTACCGAAATGCAATTTCCTTGAGGGCAAATATTGTACATTGCCTGGTACATAGTAGGCATTTAATAAATGCTTATTGAATTGAATACTATATGCCAAGTATTGTGTTAAATACTTTATAAATATTATTTCATTTCATTTCATATAACTTAAGTTGTCTCCAAATGGAATGAGCTTTCTTTTTTTTATTTTTTTTATTTAATTTTTTTTTAAATTTTATTTTATTTGCATAACATATGTGTGGGTAATTCTTCAGCAATAACCCTTACATAGCTTTCCGTTACAAATTTTCCCCCCAACTCCCCACCCCTCCCCTAGATGGCAGGATATCCACTACATGTTAGTTATGTTAAAATATTGGCAAATCGAATATATGTATACATATTTCCAAACTTATCATTGTTGTGCAAGAAAAATCTTATCTACACAAACGATATATCAGATAAAGGAAACATAATGTAAGCAAACATCAATCAAGGAGTATGAGAATGTTATGTTGTGGTCCACATTTCGCATCCCTCTCTCTGGGTGTATATGGCTTTCTTCAGTGAACAATTGGAGGTGGTTTGAAACATTTCATTGTTGAAGAGAGCCATGTCCATCAGAATTAATCTTCATATAGTACTGTTGTTGCCGTGTATAATGATCTCCTGGTTCTGCTCATTTCACTCAGCATCAGTTCATGTAAGTCTCTCTAGGCCTCTCTGAAATCATCTTGCTGGTCATTTCTTACAGAACAATAATTGGAATGAGCTTTCTTTAAGGATAGTTAAGTCGCCCATTACTAGGTGTCCAGTCAAAAGATGGATATTTTTAGGATTGTTTTAGAAGACACAAGCTTAGCTTAATGGTTGAACTAGATGATTTCTAAGACTTGCTCCAACTGTGTGATTCTATTATTCTATGAAGTTCTAGAAGTGTCTGTGAATATAAGCACTTCAGCATTAGACTTCCTACTGTTTCATCAGTGCTTCCATATACTCTTTTCTGAGTGCTGAAGAAACCTCATGAAAGATCATCTTATTAGCCCAATGATATAGTGAGATTGTGATCATTTGTACTATTTTTCTAAAGGGGATTTAAAGGAGACCTCATCCCATAATTGTCATCACCTCACACAATAGACTACTGAGGAGAGGGGTCTGCCTGCCCCAAGCCTGTCCCTATTCCATTCCATCCTCCATTCATTTGTCAAAATGATTTTTCTCAAACCCTTGTCAGACCATATCACTTCCATACTCAAGCAATTCCAGTGGTTTTCTATAAAATCCTCTATTTGACATCAGAGTCCTTCCTAACCTATCCCCCCCAACACACAAACACACTTTGATCCAATGATACTGGTATTTTTGCTGTTCTTTGAACAAGACACTCCATCTCACTTCCAGACATTTTTTTTTCTGATTGAACCCCATGCTTGGAAAGTTCTCCCTTCTCATCTCCACTTCCTGGCTTCCCTGACTTCCTTAAAATCCCAGATAAAATTTCAACTTCCAAAAGAAGTCTTTCCAAATTCTTTTTAATTCCAGGATCTTCTGTCTATGAATTTCCTATTTCTCCTACCTACACTTTATTTGTCCATATTTGTTTGCCTTTTAATTCTCCCATTAAATTGTGTGCTCTTTATGGATAGGGACTGTCTTTGTCCTTTCTTGCATCCCCAGTGCTTAGGACAGTTCCTGGAACATAGGCCCTTAATAAACTCTTATTAACTAATAACTAATGAGAACTGGCATTCCTATTGTGTATTAAGGTTTTCAAAGCACTTCACATATAAAATCTCTTTTGATCCCTCAACACTTTTGTGAGATTGGTAGTATTGGTAGAATACTCATTTTACAGATGGGAGAAACTGAGATTCTGGGGATATGTGCCATGGTCACATAGTATTCAAACTCAGGTCTCCCTGAAGCAAAAGACAATGCTTCTTCCAATACACTGCATTACTTCCTATATGTCCTATCTACATGACTTCATCTTGCTTTTCTCACTATAGATATTAGATTCATATTAGGAGGTATTTTTATTTCTTTTTTACTAAAATAAAAAGACCCCTTTTGGTTTCATAAGTCTTGACAAGTTCACTGAGTCTATAATTACATTCAGAATATACAATCAAAAAAAGAAAAGCAGGCAGTGTTATTGGTCCATGTTGAGGGAGAAAGGGAAAGCCAGATAACCAAACAGGGTGAGAAAATGGGCAGGGTTGGTGACCTTAAGAAAAAAAAAACATTTGGCTGCTCCAGATCCTGCATCCTTGAGATGCAGAAAAACCTTTGCACCAGGAAAGTAGTGTGACTGTATCATGTCAGGAGTGTTTTCCTCAGTGCTCATGTTCTTGGACTCCACCTGGAAGGGAAACCATGTGAGCATGATCCATCTGTGCCCCCTCAGGGTAGCAATGGTTTCTTCCAGGTCACCGGTATTTACAGCCTAGTACATGTAGCATCAGTAGGATCTAAGTCTTGTTTCATCCTTGAATGAATGTTTCAGAGCTTATTCCCTCACCATCAGCATATATCTGAGTCAGTGCCTAGGATTATGGTTCTGATTATGCTAGAGTATGTTCTACACAATTATTTTCTATGTAAGAGTGTGTCTTTGTAAGAATTATACCCATTAGCCAATCATGTGTTTGATCAATTTATTTAACAAAAACATTTGTTTGACTAATCCTTTAACCAAATTAGACTCTGTGATCAATTTTTTTGGGAGGTGTCATATAGACATGAGAAACCAGGAGACGTCAGAGGAGCCTTGGAATAAATGATAGATTTACATATGAGAGAGAGGCTAGGAGTGCAAGATATGACTAAGTCCATCTATCATGTGCCAAAATGAGGGGTGGATCATGTAGCAGAGATGGCAGATGAGAGAGATCATTGGATCCCACAGAGTCTAAGGAGCCAGTCCTCTACTTCAGCACTCCAGAAGTAAGATGACCCAATGGTCCAGGTATTTGGGCAAAGATGAAAATGTCAAGCTGGAAGGCATTATTTCTGGCTACAATAACACTGTGATGAATTAGAACATAGTTGAATATGTGGTTCACTCTTCTAGAGGCAGAGGACCTGACTGATTCCTAGCTCTGTCTTTGATTATTGCCTTATGATCTTGGCCAAATCACTTTATTATATTGGCCTTAGTTCCTCAAGTAGTTTGGGATGCAACATCTCTTTGATCCCTTCTACATCTAGCATCCTATGTTGTAGGATTCTAAGATCTCTTCTAATTCTAAATCCTATTCTTTTTTTAATTGAAGTTTTTTATTTTCAAAATTATACATAGATAAATTTTAACATTCACCCTTGTAAAACCTTGTGTTCCAAATTTTTCTTCCTTCCTCTCTTCCCTCACTCCCTTCCCTAGACAGCAATATATGTTAAACACGTGCAATTCTTCTATACATATTTCCACATTTATCATGCTGCACAAGAAAAATCAGAACAAAAAGGGAAAAATGAGGACAGCAAAGAAACAACAACAAATGTAATCCACACTCAGTCCCTACAGTCCTCTCTCTGGGTGCAGATGGCTCTCTTCATCACAAGACCATTGGACCTGGCCTGAATCACCTCAGTGTTGATCAATTCTGATGAACGTGGCTCTTTTCATCATATGATCTTGCTGTTGTCATGTACAATGATCTCTTGGTCTACTCACTTCACTTAGCATTAGTTCATGTAGGTCTCTCCAGGCCTCTCTGAAATGATCCTGCTGATCATTTCTTACAGAACAATAATGTTCCATAAAATTTATATCCCATAACTTATTCAGCCACTCTCCAATTGATGGGCATTCCCTGTTTTTAGTTCCTTGCCACTACAAAAAGGGCTGCCACAAACATTTACACATGTGGGTCCTTTTTCCTCCTTTAAGATCTCTTTGAGATACAGGCCCAATAGAGACACTGCTGGATCAAAGGGTATGTACAGTTTGAGAGCCCTTTTGGCATTGTTCCATTTTGCTCTCCAGAATGGCTGGATCAGTTCACAACTCCATCAACAATGTATTAGTGTCCCAGTTTTCCCACATCCCCTCCAACATTTGTCATTATCTTTTCATATCATCTTAGCTAATCTGAGAGGTATGTAGTAGAACCTCAGAGTTGTCTTAATTAGAATTTTTCTGATCAATAGTGATTTAGAGAATTTTTCATATGACTAGAAATGGTTTTAATTTCTTCATCTGAAAATTGTCTGTTCCTATCTTTTGACCATTTATCAATTGGAGAATGGTTTATATTCTTCTAAATTTTTTTTTTGCTTTTTGCTGAGGCAATTGGGGTTAAGTGACTTGCCCAGGGTCACACAGCTAGGAAGTGTCTGAGACCAGATTTGAACTCAGGTCTTCCTGACTTCAGGGCTGGTGCTCTAACCACTGCACCACCTAGCTGCCCCATATTCTTCTAAATTTGAGAGAATTATCTATATATTTTAGAAATGAGGCCTTTATTGGAATCCTTGGACATAAAATTTTTTTCCAGTTTACTGCTTCCCTTCTCATCTTGATTGCATTGCTTTTGTTTGAAAAAAAAAAACTTTTAACTTAATATAATCAAAATTATCCATTTTGTATAACATAATATATCTAGTTCTTCTTTAGCCACAAATTCCTTCCTTCTCCACAGATCTGAGAGGCAGACTATCCTTTGTTCTCCTAATTTGCTTATAGGATCACTCTTTATGTCTAAATCATGAACCCATTTCAACCTTATCTTGGTATAGGGTGTTAGGTGTGGATCAGTGTCCAATTTCTGCCATACTAATTTCTAATTTTCTCAGAAATTTTTGTCAAATAGTGTGTTCTTATCCTAGAAGGTGGGGTCTTTGGGTTTATCAAACACTAGATTACTATAGTCTTTGACTATTGTGTCTTGTGAATTTAATCTATTCCACTGATCAACTACTCTGTTTCTTAGCCAGCACCAAATGGTTTTGATAACTGCTGCTTTATAATATAGTTGTAGGTCTGGTACAGCTAGGCCACCTTCATTTGCATTTTTCCTATTAATTCCCTTGAAGTTCTTGACCTTTTGTTCTTCCAGATGAATTTTGTTATTATTTTTCTAGCTCTATAAAATAATTTCTTGAGAGTTTGATTGGTATGGCACTGAATAAGTAGATTAATTTAGATAGAATTGTAATTTTTATTATATTAGCTAAGCTCATCCATGAGCACTTGATATTCTTCCAATTGATTAGATCTGGCTTTATTTGTGTGAAAAGCATTTTATAATTGTGTTTATATAGTTCCTGACTTTGCCTTGGCAGGTAGACTCCCAAATATTTTATATGATCTATAGTAATTTTAAATGAAATTTCTCTTTGTATCTCTTGCTGCTGGACTTTGTTGGTAACATAGAAATGCTGATGATTTCTGTGAATTTATTTTGTATCCTGCAACTTTGCTAAAGTTGTGAATTATTTCTAATAGGTTTTTAGTTGATTCTCTGGGGTTCTCTAGATATACCATCATATCATCTGCAAAGAATGATAATTTGGTTTCCTCATTACCTACTCTAATTCCTTTCATTTCTTTTTCTTCTCTTATCGTTAAAGCTAATGATTCTAATACAATATGAATAGTAGTGGTGATAGTGGGCAACCTTGTTTCACCCCTGATCTTACTGGGAATGGTTCTAATTTAACCCCATCACATATGATGCTTACTAATGGTTTTAAATAGATGCTACTGATCATTTTAAGGAAAACTCCATTTATTCCTATACTCTCTAGTGTCTTTTTAAATAGGAATGGGTGTTGGATTTTGTCAAATGCTTTTTCTGCAATTATTGAAATAATCACACAATTTCTTTTAGTTTAGTTATTGATATAGTCAATTACACTAATAGTTTTCCTAATATTGAACCAATCCTGAATTCCTGATATAAATCCTACTTGGTCATGATGTATTATCCTGGTGACAACTTACTCTAATCTCTTTGCCAATATTTTATTTGAGGTTTTTGCATCAGCATTTATTAGAGAGATTGGTCTATATTTTTTTTTCTATTTTGACCCTACCTAGTTTAGGTATCAGACCCATATCATGTCATAAAAAGAATATGGTAAGACTCCTTCTTTCCTTATTTTTCCAAATAGTTTGCATAGTATTGGAATTAGTTGTTCTTTAAGTGTTTGGCAAAATTGACATGCAACATTTGGCCCTGGAGATTTTTTTCTTAGAGAGTTGATTAATAGTTTGTTCAATTTCTTTTTTTCTAAAATGGCCATATTCAAGTAATTTTTTTTCCTCCTCTGTTAATCTGGGCAATCTATATTTTTGTATGTATTCATCCATTTCAATTAGATTATCACATTTATTAGCCGTACAGTTGGACAAAATAGTTCCTAGTTATTGCTCTAATTTCTTCTTCATTGGTGGAAAGTTCACCTTTTTCATTTTTGATATTAACAATTTGATTTCTTTTCTTTTTCTAATCAAGTTAACTAAAGGTTTTTCTATTTTGTTGTTTTTTCCATAAAAACCAATTCTTCATTTTGTTTATTAGTTCAATAGTTTTCTTATTTTCCATTTTATTAATCTCTCCTTTTATTTGCCAAACATCAAATGTGGTATTTGATTGGGAGTTTTTAATTTGTTATTTTTCTAGCTTTTTTAGCATGCCCCAATTCACTGATATTTTCTTTCTCTATTTTTGCAAGTTAAGTATCTAGAAATATAAAACTTCCCCTAAGAACTGCTTTGGCTGCATCCAGTAAATTTTGATATGTTGTCTCATTATTGTCATTTTCTTGGATGAAATTATCGATTGTTTCTATGATTTGTTGTTTCACCTACTCATTCTTCAGGATTAGATAATTTAGTTTCCAATTCATATTTGGCCTATTTTCCCTGCCCCTTTATTTTATATAATTTTTATTGCATCACTATCTGAAAAAAGATGCATTTGCTATTTCTGCCTTTCTGCATTTGATTTTGAGGTTTTTATGCCCTAATACATGGTCAGTTTTGTGTAGGTTCCTTGTACTACTGAGAAAAAAGGATATTCCTTTCTGTCTCCATTTAATTTTCTCCAAAGGACTATCATACCTAACTTTTCTAAAATTCTATTTACCTCCTTAATTTCTTTCTTACTTATCCTGTGGTTTGATTTATTTAGTTCTGATAGAGCAAGGTTGAGATTCCCCACTAAGATAGTTTTGCTGTCCATTTCTTCTTGCAGCTCTCTTAAATTCTCCTCTAGGAACTTGGATGCTATACCACTTGGTGCATAGATGTTTAGTATTGATATTACTTCATTATTTTTGGTACCCTTTAGCAAGATGTAGTTTCCTTCCTTATCTCTTTTAATTAGACTATATTTGCTTTTACTTGATCTGAAATCAGGATTGCTACCTCTTGTTTTTTACTTCAGCTGAAGTACAATAGATTCTGCTTCAATCTTTTACCTTTACTCTGTATTTTTACTTTTATCTTTACTTCTACCTACCATTCTGTGTAGGATTCTGTCTTTGAATCCAATTTGCTATACAATTCTCTTTTGTGGGAGAACCCATTCATTCACATTCACAGATAAAATTACTAACTCTGTGTATCCCACCATTTTATTTTCTCCAAGTCATATTTTTCTCTTTCCCTCCTCACCAATGTTTTTACTTCTGACCACAACCTTCCTCAATCTGCCTTCCCCCTTTATAGCCCCTCCTCCCTTTCTTATTTCTTTCCCCTTCTACTTCTGTTCTCCTATTATCTCCCCCTTTCCTTTCCCCTTCCTCCTCCTACTTCAGGATGACACAAGTTTCTATATTAAACTATCTATGACTGATATTCTCTCTCTGAGCCAAATTTGATGAGAGTAACAATGCTCATCCTCTTCTTTCCCTCAGCTGTAATAGAACTTTTTTGCTTCTTCATGTGATTTATTAATCCTATTTTACTTCCCCTTCCTCCAGTATAATCCCTTTTCCATCCCTTCTTTTTTAATATCATCACAGTAAAGTCAAATTATCCTATACCCTCTAAGTATATATCTAGAAATATACAGTTCTCAAGAGTTAAACATGTCATCTTCCCATATAGGCATGTAAACATTTTAACCTTTAAAAAAACATACTTTTTTCTTCCCTTTTCCCCTTTCTATGCTTCTTTTGAATTCTGTATTTGAAGATCAAATTTTCTGTTCAGCTCTGATCTTTGCATCAAAAATAAATGAAATCCACCTATTTCATTGAAATATTTAAAAGATTTCATCTTTTACCTTGAAAGATAATGCTCAGTTTTGCTGGATAGTTGATTTTTGGCTGTAGTCCAAGTTCCTTTGTGATCCAGCATATCATATTCTAGGCCCTTTGATCCTTTAAAGTGGAAATTGCTATGTTCTGGATAATCCTGATTGTGGCTCCTCTATATATTTGAATTGTTTCTTTCTGTCTGGTTGCAGATTGTCTTTCCTGGATTTATTTTCCAGGTCAGTTGCTTTCCCAATGAGGTATTTTATATTTTCTTCTTCTTGAGTTATTTGCTTCCATTTGTTGAATTCTAATTTTTAGTGAATTATTTTCTTCAGTTAGATTTTTTATCTCCTTTTGCATTTGGCTAATTGAACTTGTAAATGAGTTCTTTTGTTCATTTGATTTTTTTTCCATTTCAGAAATTCTGTTTTTTAAGGAATTTATTTCATTTTCCATTTTGTCAAAACTATTCTTTAAGGAGTGTTTCTCTTCAGATAATTTCTGTATTTCCTTTTCCAAAGCTCTCATTTCCTTTCCCCATTTTTCTTCTAATTTTCTTTTAATAAACTTTTTTAATTCTTCCAAGAGAAGCTTGTGAGATGGAGACCAATTTATACTCACTCTTTGAGGCTTCATCTGGAGATGTTTTGCCTTTAGTGTCCACAGGGTTTGAGGTCTGTTCTTCTTTGTTTCCATAAAACTATCTCTTTTTGCTTTTTGCTTTTTGGCTCATTTTTAAAGATTGAAGTCTGCTTTTAAGGAAAAGGGGAGATTTTCCCAAACTTTTTCCACAGGAGCACCCCTGGGACCGGTGCTGTGGGCTTCCTTCCCATGTTGAGTGGGTGTGGTCAAGTCCCACATTATGCTGGGGTTCAGGGGCTCACTATTTGCCTTATCTACTTGCACTGGAGATCTCATAACTGGTCTGCTGATTAAGAGGCTTCTGAACCAAGGCAGAGTAGCCAATGCTGCTGTATTTTGGCTATGAGTTTCCCAATAGATTCTCCCGGTCCCTGGTTCTCCCTGCACTACACTGTACTGCTCCCCTCCTGCCCTCCACTGCCTGATTGAGACAGACCTAGCCTGAAGTTCTTCCAAAATATCTGGAAATTTGTTACACTCCAAATATTTGTGGGTTCTGTCACTCCAAAACCAGTTCAGAGGCTTGATCTGCTGTTGCTCTGAGGTAAGCTGGGGAGAACTCAGACAAAGACCTATCTCCTCTCTGCCATCTTCTCTAAATCCCATTCTTAATCTCTACCTCAGCCATCAGCATCCTCCTCCCTCCATAAACCGTGTATAAATATATGTCATATATTTGGTATACACTTAACTACTTGTCAGATTATTTGTGTCTGACCTGTGCTAGAACCTTTTGAACTCCTATGGGTCTGATTAGCCACAGTAAGACACACTGAAGCTTGATCTCAATATAGTGATGTCATTTTGATCCTCAAATACAAAGGACAACAATCAAATCCTTGTTCTCTCCATTTATAGAATGTAATCTCCTTGAGGAAAAGGAGTGTTTTTTTCTTTGTATCTCCAATGTCCAGCACATAATAAGAACTAAGTAAATTCTTGTTGATCAATTAATTGATCCTAAATGAAGGAATCTTGTAGATATTTTAAGGAAGGAACTCCTTCCCAGTAGGGATTGTTTCATTTATTTAATTTGAACTTGTAGTAATTAGCACAACGTCTAGAACCTTAAAAATACTTATTGAATGACTAACTTATTCAAGAGTCCTCCCCAAAGCCATATCAACCATGCAGCTTCTTCAAAATGAGTCATTTTTGATTTTCTCTTATATGGATCCCCATTTCTTCTTGCTATCCATGATATTAAAATTTCTTTTCATGAGAAAAAAATAATCAGCTCTAACATTTACTTACAGAGTATTTGGGCAATACATAGCAGCTATATTTAGTTCTTTTAATATCTTTGGCCACATGGGCCCGTTAAAGTACAGCCTGTCTTCATAACAACAAAGGGCAAAAGGACAAAAGCGTATTCAAATTATATTCTCACTTTAGGTTGGTCTTTAGCGCCCAGTTTCACAAAGGTCTCTGGAAAGACATATATTGTCACACATATACGATGTCCCACATGACCCAAGAGCACCCCCAAGTAACCCCAAATTGCTTGTATGTCACACTAGTTCTACACTGAGCTGCTGCATAGTGCCAATGTGGAAAGAGTGAAATATGGAGTGAGAGAATCTGGGTTTTGTACCCCAGGTCTCTGCCACTTCCTGACCCTGAGATTATGGGCAAGTCATCATGTCTCCAGGCTGCACCATCTCTCATGGATAAAAGGAGCAGGTTGAGAGGTTCTTTCTAACTCTGAAATCATGACTTTTTATTCTTCTACCACTGGATCACATCAATACAGTAGTTGGAGGATTATAACAGTTGTTCCCCAGCACTATCATGAGAGATCAGTGTAGAGCAACAATTATAACTACCAATGTAAAGATAAGGAAACTGTGGCCATGGGAGGTTACTTAGTTAAAAGAATCCAAATGAACTAGATGTCAGCATCCATAGCATGTTCAATCCATTAATTATAACAAAGATGAACATTTATTCATATGGGTTTATAAAGAACTTTACATATGGTGCTTTATAAACCTTAAAATGCTATATGAATAAATGTATATTAATATGTGCAAATAATATGTATATTAACTCATTGGAGCTGCTGAAGTTAGCAAGAGACAGAATATAGAGGGAGAAGAAACCGAGAGGAAGACACCATCCTCTCAGTCCCTTGGAATTGTCCTGGACTCCTCACTATTCCTCATCCCACTAAATCCAGTTTATTGCCAAGGTCAGTTTCACCTCTGCAGCATCTCTCCAATATGGCCCCTTCTCTCCTTTGACATGGTCCCCAACCCTTATCATCTCATGCCCAAAATATTACAATAGCTGCTAGGGGGAAGAGTGCCGTACAGGAGAGAAAAGAGCCAGAAAGGAGAGAATAGCAGGGACCGAGTGAGCAACAAAGTCAAAATGCAGGAGGTAACTGAGAAGGATGACGACTGAGAAAAACTAATCAGATCTGGAAATAAGGAGATCGTTGGTAACTCTGGAGAGAGCCATTTCAGTTGAATGATGAGATTGGAAGTCAGTTTATAATAGGCTGGGGAGTGTGGAAAAAGAAAGTGAAGATAGAAACTGGAAAACAGAAGATATGGTTTCAATTCTATTACTAACTAGGCCATCTCAGATAAGTCATTAACCTCACTACGTCTTCATTTTTCATCTGGAAAATCTGGAGGATTGCAATAGATGGCTTCCAAGATATTTTATATGTTCACAGTCAGTAGAAAATGAATCAGAAAAAGACTTAGTGGGTCACATCCCCAGTCAGGAATGAGATCTAAGAATCTTTGTCTTAAAAAAGATGGATGCTTTTGGGAATTGGGCTGATTCAGATGGCCAACTCCCTGGAAAAAACTGCATTGATCTCAATATGTTTTGCTTTTCATACCAAAGGGCTCAATGTAATTTTCACAGAAATTGTTTCTCAGAATTGCTCTATGAAATCAAGTAATTCTTGAACCAGTGAAATTCCAAAGAAATCCACATCTTCCCCTTTAAACTTAGGAGAAATGTCAATCTCTTCAAGGTGTCTTTGTCTAAAACAGGGTGCTTCACCCTTTTTGTATCATGGACCCCTGGTGAAGGCCATGGATCCTTTCTCAGAACAAGGTTTTTATAAAAGATTCGAGCAAAATTAAAGCACTGGAAAGGAAAACAATTCAATTTGAATAATATTACTATTCTCTTAAATTCCCACAATCCACTTAAAGAAGTCCTGATCTCTCATCTCTTCACCATTTCCAACAACACTTTGTCTGTTTCCTCTATCCCCTTGTGTTTTACTCATCTGCAGATCCCGAATTCTACTCCAGTTCACAAAGATAAGAAACACAGAAAACAAATGAAAATTTGTTCTTTTCTTCCAAATACAGCATTGCTTTAGGTGAAGGAAGCAGCACAATCCCAACATCTTGTCTTAGACACAAAATCAGTGTACAGTATCAGTATACATATCTAGTAGGGGTACTAGATATGGATCAAGATGACTGGACATCTTATCTTCAATTGAATTCAATTCTACACGTGTTTATTCAGCTCCTACTATGGTACTGTATTGGCCACTGGGGATTTTTTTTTTGTGAGGCAATTGGGGTTAAATGACTTGCCCAGGGTCAAATAGCTAGGAAGTATGAAGTGTCTCAGGTCCTCCTGACTTCAGGGCTCATACTCTATCCACTGCACCACCCAGCTGCCCCAAATATAGCCTTTTCTTGAAGGAAGTTAGTAGAGAAAATACTATGTAGGTACATGAAAAGTAAATATTAAGCAAATACAGACTTGTGGGAGAGCGAGGAATTAGCTGCTGGTGTCTAGCCCAATGCCTGGCACCTAATATGCACTTTACCACTGCATGCAGAATGATTGATTATGAGTACAGGGTCACTTTTAAAACCTATGTTCCGGGGCAGCTAGGTGGTGCAGTGGATAAAGCACCAGCCCTGAAATCAGGAGGACCTGAATTCAAATCTAATCTCAGACACTTAACACTTCCTAGCTGTGTGACCCTAGGCAAGTCACTTAACCCCAACTGCCTCAGCAAAAAGCAAATAAATAAATAAATAAAACCTATATTCCCAGGTGCTTTGGACTTTGTGGGCTAAAATTTATTAAAATGAGATGAATTTTGCTTACCATTTGTTGTTTTGTTGCAAATCAATGGGCATTTCTAGATATTAATAAACAGATGATTTCTATTTCAAATGGACAAAGAGACCATGTTGAGTTGTTTTTTAACAGCTTTGTTACTGTCATCCTCAGCTCTCTGAAGCCATTGAAATGGTTTCCTTATGAAAGCTTTCCAAAGCATTTGTTCATCCGTGTCACTTTTTAATCCACTGTGGCCATCCCAAGCTTTGTGTCCCAATGTGAATGTCTACCCAACTATGGCGAGCTCTGGGGCACCGGCTTTGAAATGAATGTCGATTGTTTGGATGAGCCATGTGCACCCCATTTGCTAGAGCCTGATTTGCCCCAGAGTAGAAATGCTTTTCTAATCATTGTGCACAGAATTAATCACAAGTGACAGGATTGTTCAAGGAGCTTATTATACCGGGGGATAATAAATTGCTTCTAGCCACTGAGGGGCAAACTCATTTTTCCTTCTAAGTCCTGTATAAAAGATCACCCTTGTTATTCCCACCCTCACCCCTAACAACTATTAAGGTCCCATTTTATGGTTCTGGAAATAACATTTTTCACATCTTGGCCTTGAGTTCCAAATTTCACATAAATAGAAAAAACTTGAGCCTTTCTGAAAATCTGCTTGATGGTGTATCATGACTAAGTCAGCAATCAGAACTAAAAACAGGACTTACTGTTGCATGGAAGCAAGATCATTTGCTTTGAAGGCCGGACTTTCTTCTTTCCTATATTAGTAACGCCAGAACAACTCTCCAAGTCATTAATAAACACAAATAGCCAAAATTCAAGAACAAGAACAAAAACTTCTGGAAGAAAAAAGAAAGAAAAGATGAGTCTCCTTTTCTTGAGGGAAAGAATGGTGAATATTCAAAGTCTTAAAAATGGAAAGTAAATAAGATTTTGTTGAGTCATGAGCTGTTTTCTCGAAGAAGAAGACCATGGCATCAGGGAGGTGATGTCATGACATGCAAGTGAAGTGGATTGAAGTGCAAGGTCACCTGCCTCACTTTCCCCTCCAGAGCCATCAGAGTCCAGTGGCCAGATATGGATCAAGATGACTGGATATATTATCTTCAATTGAATTCAACTCTACACATGTTTATTGAGCTTCTACTGTGGTACCATATTGGGCACTAGGGATACAAAACCACAAATAAAATAGTCCCTGTCCTCAAGGAGCATGTGTTCTAATGCAAAAAGCCTTAACCTTATATAATCTTTGGACAGACTGGAAAAGTTGATGGATCTCTTCTTAGAAAAATGATCTTGAATGTATAAAATAGAATATATTTCATTTTAATTAAATGCCATTACCCAAAAAATTCTTTCATGAAGTCCAGGAAAACAAAACAAAACCAAATCCCTGTAACTAAATGTTTGCATTCACTCCAGAGATTTGGAAAAGGTGGTTTCAAAAGACAAAACGGCAAAGATCATTTATTAAGCACTTATTATGTCCTAGCCACTGTGTTTTAATAGCCAAGGAAATAAAAGTCTGGGGACCCTTTGCTCTGATTTTTTGATCTTTTCTCTCTGGACAGAGGGTGAGTATTCTATCTTGGATAGAGCACTGGGCTTAAAGTTGGAAAGACTACTGTTTGATCCAGGTTCAGACACCCACTGTGTGACCTTAGCCACTCTCTAGTGGGATAAAATCAGAGAATCACATATTGAAGGTTCAAAGGGATCTTGGAGGCCATCTTCCTGACTTCCAAGCCCAGTACTTCATCTAACAGTTTTTGCTGCCTCTACTATCCACTAAATAACATCTCATTTGTGTTCCTTTTAAAATGACAGATGTGTGGCAAATGAAGCAGAGTGGGACACCTTGGGGAACTTGTTTAAAAGTTAGTCTAGAAGAGTGAAGGAGGGAATGAATGAAAAATGGATGGATGGATGGATGAACGAATCAATGGTATCCTTATTTCATAGATGGATAGCTCTATGAATGCCTTGAAGGGAAGGGAGGGGATAATCCCTTCTGGATCTAATCTATCCATACCCAGGAAATCGTGCATGAGTTACTGAACACCCCAAGTGCTCCTTATCAGTTTCTTTCCCTAACCTCTTCAAAGACGACTTGCCCCAACTCTGGAGGCCTTCACACAGGAAACCCTCAAACATTTCAAAGATACCAGCACCACAACTGGATGAGATCTATTTTCCTTTCTCTTACTTTTTGAGTCATGGACATCTTTGCTTTTTTAGCATATTGCCTTTCAAACACAAGCCATCACTGATAATATTCTGCAGGATTCCATATGTAAAAATCATACATCTTTTCATTGCCCTTTGGCCACCCAAAATTAACCCACATGACATGGATTTATATTCATTAGGCATCCTTATTATTATTATCCCCATTTTAGAGCTGAGAAAACTGAGGCAAGTAGAGGTTAAATGACTTTCTCGGGGTTGCACAGATAATAAGAGCCGAGTCTTCCTGATTCTGAGACCAGCATTCTATCCAATGCACCATATAGCGACCTCTGGACAAAGGCAAAAGCAGCCTCTGTACTTTCTCTGAGAATGTTCCTTTGCATCCTTCTAATTCAGTGTCACTAACACACAAACCCTGGAAAGGGAGATGCTGGGAACAGCCAATGCTCTCTTCTGGACACTAATTATAGAACATGAGCTTGTCTGTCATCTTGGGGAACAGGTGACTGTGATTAAAGTGATAAGGAGCATTTTTTTTTATCCTGGGTCAGCATCTGTATCAAATGATATATAAAACCAAGAGACCTTGAATCTGACACGAGGGAGGTCTTTGGGGGATTTAGGGTGGGGACACAAGAGCAGGGGAGAGACAGGGTCTAGACCATCAGACAGGCAATAAGAGTTCATGGGGAGAGAAAGTGTGAGTAATTACTATTTTTTTCCTTGATGACTTGGTACTAAGCTCTAATGTATATTTTGATAAGGAACCCAAAATGATTTCAACATTCTATAATAGTCACCTTGGGGCAAAATCCTAGGCACTTAGCCCTAGTTAAGACTTGATTGTGATTACACTGGGCCAGCTCATCTTCAGCAGAAAAAGAAAAAGAAAAAGAAAAAGCTCACAATCATCATGGCTGAGAGTAAGACTTTTGATGTCATGCCTTATAAATGGAATATGAAGCTTCCCCCTCCATTGGAAACACCAAATGTCTCTGTGTTTGGCTTGTCTATTTGGTTTTTTGGCTATATTGTCATTCCTCCACCAAAACAATTAATCTTATTCCTTTTTCTATCTGAATCAAAAGAGATTCGGGGATATATAGGTGCAAGTTGTCCAACTGCCCACAAGTCCACAAGCTCCAAGCTTTTGAGAGTTCCTCATTATATAATAATATGCAATGTTTGTCAGTGCCTACGTGAGCCTGCTCTACCAAAAACTTCATGATAATAATATACCCATGCTAAGTTATGTTTATAGAGTGCTTTAAGGGGTCCATGTATACATTATCTCATTTGATATATGTGACTCGAGGCAAAATCCCCAAATGCTATCTGTCTGCTTTTTTATCTACATAATGGAAATAATAATAGTACCTGTCTCTAAGAGTTGTTGTAGGGATAAAATGAAATAATATTCATAGGGAGTTTTTGAAAACCTTAAAGCATTACATAAATATTAGTTGGTATTATTATTGTTGATGATGATGATATGACATTACTTAGAGAACCTTAGAGAATCAGCAACACCAGCAGTTAATAGCTTTATCAAAGTAATATTGTAAGATTTTTAAAAAGAGAAAAATAATTATTTTTTTCATAACTTTGCTAATAAAACCCAGGAGAAAAAAAACAGGAAAAGAAATTCCACCAAAAATCTCAAAATGCATTAAATATCTGAGTCTTAAACTAGAAAGACATATAAATACAACAAGAAAACTTTTTTTTTACAAAAATAAACACATAGTTCTGTCTGGATATGACTCAGAGTCACATCATGAAAAGATATCTCTAGTCTCCTCTATTCATCCCTTTCCAGGGAAAAGTGCTTCTTGCCAGAAGGGGAACACAAAATTGTCACTACAAGGCTGGGCCACTATGTCCTACTCAGAGTATTTTCCCCTTAAATATTATTAGTCTAGAGGAAATATTTTTAGATACAAACTACACTCTTGATCAATATCCTTTCATGGAAAAGTGTTCCAAGCTATATATCCGAGATTTGACTCCCTTCTCACCAAATATCAGTTGCAGAAAAACTACACATGGTAAATAGCAAATAAACTCACTTATCCAAGCCAATAGCAAACAGAAATAAAAAAAAAATTTAAAAACATGAGACTATATCAGATGATATACAGAGTGAAAGAACCTTTCTGGTGGGAGAGATATCTCAATTCAACCAAGAGAGAAATTCTCAAATCTCACCCAAGGGGAAACTCCATCTGGTTTGAGACAGGCTCCTCCTCTACATGTCAACTTCTTCCCAGAGTTTTTCTTTCCCTTCTAATAGCTCTCCCTGAAAAGAACCTAAAACTTTATGTCTTCTCTCCTTTTGAAGCTGGAAATCAGAAGGCCTAAAAAAATCTCTACTTTCCCAAGGTCCTACCAACTCCATCCCTCCCACAGGCCTAGTGCCTCAAGTGATCAATATTCATCAATAAGGAGTCTTTGCTAAGTGGGCTTGTGCCTCTGGTTACATTTGTCAATGACCTTTTCTTAGTCTTCATCCACTCCTATCCTTCTGTGATCTTTGATACTATTGGCTCTAAGCTCAATATGGGTCATCAGTGTGACATAGCAGCCCCCAAAGGCTAATTCGATCTTGGGCTACATTGGAATTCTATTTACCTCCTTAACTTCTTTCTTATTTATTTTGCGGTTCAATTTATCTAGTTCTGAGAGAGCAAGGTTGAGATCCCCCATTAGTATAGTGTTGCTGTCTAATTCTTCTTGCAGCTCTCTTAACTTCTTCTTGGGCTACCTTGGTAAAGCTGTGGCTTCCAGAATGGGAAGGTGCTAATTCTGCTGCATCTGTCCTAGTTGTATCTCATCTGGAGTATTGCATCCAACTTTCAGTCATTAATGAACTGGAAAGTTTTCAAAGGAGGGCAACCAGGGTTGGGAAAGACCTTGTTACCATATCTTGTGAGGATTGTTTTAAGAAACCAACCATATGAGTGAAGTGAACAGAACCAGGAGAACATTGTACACAGTAACATCAAGACTGTATGATGGTCAACTATGATAGATTCAGTTCTTCTATAATGCAGTGATTTAAAGCAATTCCAATAGATTTGGGATAGGAAATGCCATCCACATCCAGAGAAAGAACTATAGAGAATGAATGTAGATCAAAGCATACTACTTTCACCTTTTTTATTGTTGTTTGCTGTTTTTTTCTTGTGATTTTTCTCTTTTGTTTTCATTTTTCACAACATAATAAACATGGAAATATATTTAATTTGATTGTATATGTATAACCTACATTATACATATTATATATTATATATTACATATACGATATTATATATATTGCTGGTTGAGAGACAAAGGAGAGAGGAAGGAAGTTTAGGGAACTTGAAATCTTAGAAAAATAAATGTTGAAAACTATCTTTATATGTAATTGGAAAATAAAAGAAAATATTGTTGAGGGAAAAAATAAATCAAGTATATTTAACCTGGAGACGAGAATATTCAGGTATTTGGAGAGCTGGCACGTGGAAGGATAACTATGTTGACTCCATTGGGCCCCAGAGAACAAAATCATGAGTTGTTCATGGAAGTCACAAGGAAGCAAATTTAGGTTTCACCTCAGGAAATATCCTACCAATTTGAGCTGTCTAAAAGAAAAAAGCTGTCTAGAATTAGTGGCTTCTCTTTCCTTGAAGGTCTTTAGATAGGGACCATGCAACCATTGGTTGGACATATTATAGTGGCCATTCCTTTCTTGGACAGAACTAAATGGCACCCAGATCTTAAATTCTGTGATTCTGAGAGTCAGTTGGGAAGCCAGCTTCCTGCACGGGAAGAACATATGTCTTCCAAGATGATGTAGCCTGGGGCTTGCAGTTCTTACAAAAAGAAAGTGGGTTTTTACAAATGACAAAGTCTATTTGATTGAATTTTGCCCAAAATCAAAGAGTCTGTTGACCTAGAATGGAATACAGAGAAAAGGGCAATGCGAGCATTATCCCGGATGAGGGGAATGAAGAAGGCTGTGAAAGTTGGAAGCAAAAAAGGCTTTTAGGAACTCTGCACCACTCATTAATAATAGGGAGCATTGTAGTAGAGTAAAAAAAGTCAGAAAAAGGGTAGAAGAAATTGTGGACTCCAATGTTCATTCTAGCACTCATTCACTCAATTACTCTGTGACCCTGAACAAGTTCTCACCTTTCTGAGCCTCATTGTTCTCGTTTATAAAATGAGAAGGTTGGACTCGGTAATCTCTATGGTTCTAACTATAAGAATCTACAATAATATCACAACTTCAGGATATACCTGGATAACTGCTTATCTGGCCAAGTTGCCTAACCACAAGTAAGGGAATTCAGCATTTTCCTTAGCTGACATCATACACTTATGGCCAAAGGCATCACAGAGCTATCAAAAATGCCAAGAGATCCCTCAAGGATGCTTTTTTTAAATCTCAGATTTGATTCTTCTCTCTTCTCTGAACTAGTGCCTTTAGTGAGTAAGCTGGGAACCATGATTTCACATGATTTCAGAATTTAGTCAGTTACATCAAGCCTCTGCACCTTTGGATGTCAGCCAGAAGAAATAGCCATCTTAGTTCCCAGAATTACAGCCCACCGCATTGACCAGCCATCTAAAAATAATTTATGTTGCAAGGGAAACATATTAATCATCACACATAATTACCAAACAAATCAGAAAGTAATAATTTGCTTGAAAATATCAAGTGATAATTGGGCCCTGAAGACAATTTCTAATCAGTGAGTGATTCATTTTATGACTGTGCTTCTTTTCTCCCCGCTTCATTCAAAAGTTTTGATTTCATATATGTTAGAAATCAGGTTTAAAACCTAAGATTTGATTCTTTATCTTGATATAAACCAAGTATACATCAATGAGTAATCGACTATCTTTTCCCAGCCCGGGTGAAGAAAATAAGACTAGTAGGGACTAAAATAAACAACTTTATTCACTCCTTCCCCATCCCTTCAGAATCCACAAAGGGTACTATTTTATAGAAAAGAGATAAGCCCTCTCTGTAACCCAACTCTGATTGTTTCCCTTAGCTGAGGACTTAGCATAACAGCATCACTACTTAAAATCATAGACTATCAGAGCATCTTAGAGCTCCAACCACTTAATTTTACAATTGAATGACTCATATTCTTGTAAATTTGACTTAGTTCTTTATGTATTTGAGAAATGAGGCCTTTATCAGAAACGCTTGGCTGTAAAAAAAATTCTCTAACTTTCTGCTTTCTTTCTAATCTTGGTTGAACTGGCTTTGTATAAAACATTTTAATTTAATATAATCAAAAGTATCTATTTTGCATTTCATAATGTTCTCTCTTGTTGAGCATAAATTTTCCCCTTCTCCATAGATCTGACAGGTAAACTATTCTTTGCTCTTCTAATTTTCTTATGGTATCACTTTTTATGTCTAATTTATGTCCCCTTTTTGACTTTATCTTGGTATATAGTAGAAAAGATGTTGATCTATATCTCATTTGTGCTATACCAGTTGCCAGTTTTCCCAGCAGTTTTGGTCAAGTAGTGAATCCTCATCTGGAAGCTGGGGTCTTTGGACTTATCAGAACTAACATTTATTAAGCAACTACTATGTGCTCTAGGTGCCATTCGGGAACAGAGGGAGATGAGTTCAATTCTGAACATTCAGAATTAGAGGAGTTAGTGGAACCTCAAGCTTTATATAGTTAACAGTTGTGAGGAAGGAAGAATGAAACCTCAAAGAGGATATTTTGCTACATATACTGCTTCCCAAACCAAGAGACTCTGGAAAAACCACATGGAAGTAATACCTGAAGTCATAAGTTGGGTGATCTACCAAAGGTCAGAGTGTAAAGAGAAGGTCAAGCTTTGGAGGACCTCTGCTATTTGGGGAAAGAAAATGAAAAACAAATTATTGAAGGAAATTAAGAAGGAACCACCAGGTAGCTAGAAAGAGAACCAAGAGCTAGACCTCTCTTTCGTTCCAATACAAGACACTCCATCTTCCATATCCGTGCCTTTGTACACACTGTCATGCCTAGAAAAACACTGGACACTTTTGCCACTTGAAATCCAGGCTTCCTTCAAGACTCCACTTAAGTGCTTCTTTCCTTCATTTGCAGACATGTTACTTCCCCCCACCAACAAAATGCAAGCTTCTAGTACCAGCACCAGGCATAAAATAGACACTTGTTGGATCAATGGATGGATGGATGAGTAAGATGCTCAAGAAAAGTCAGGGAGAAAAAGAACTGTGAAAATACTATTAGATTTGACAATGAAGAGTTATTGCCAAAGAGAGGTAGTGTAACAAAGTGAAAAGAGCTGATCTAGAAGTCAGGAACAGCAGGTTCAAACCCTGCCTCTGACTCATTTGATTTTGTGATCCTAGGTACCTGATTTAATTTATGTTGCAAGGAAAACATATTAATCATCACACATAATTACCAAACAAATCAGAAAGTAATAATTTACCTGAAAATATCAAGTGATAATTGGGCCTTTGGATTTATCAGAACTAGCATTTATTAAGCAACTACTATGTGCTCTGGGTGTCCTTAAGATAGTTCCCCAAGGCAAATTTTTAAGATGGCAAAGTACAGAACAAGTACAATCTGAATTAGTAAGTTTCCTCTTTGGGAATTTTCCCATATTCATGAGATAACAAGTGTGATCCCAAACCAAGAAAGGCCATCAAAATTTTGGAGAAAGATGTGTTCATAGAGGGTGAGGATGGGTATGAAATTATCAATGACTAAGTGAAGGGTGAGGACATTGTGGGGCAGTGAGTGTAGACAACTGCTCTTAGATTTTTATGAGTAAAAGAAAGGAAAAATAAGAAACGGTTAATAGGTTACAGGGAGGGAGGGAAGTCCCTTGTATGTTTGGAGGCAAGTAGAAAGGAGCCAGTAGAAAGGGATACTCCGAGAAAGCAAGAGAATAACAAATGAAGCGAGGTGAAGAAGGAGATAGGATCAGACTAAGCCATCAATGGCTTAAACAGGATTTTCTTCTTGTAAAGCTTCTATTTCTTCCTAAACATCATCCTAAGCATTTTCCCATTCCTCCAATCTAATAAAATGAGCATGTTTTATAACAAGATTATTAAATTATTATTAACTAGAGTTTGTGACATAAAATTTTAAACAGCTCGCCTATCTTTTGTGGTTTAACAAGCTAATAGATCTTAGAGTAAATTCTCCCAAAATCTCATCTATTAAGATTTCAGCCATTTGAAATGAATTCATTCTGAATTCCTTCAGGCTAGAGTATATTAATGTATTATCAAGGGAGAAATTTTTGCTACAAGGTTGAGATTGTGTAACCTACTTAGGACAATAATTTTAAATCAGTATAGCAGCCCCTGATTCAACAATTAATTCAATATCTATTAAACTCAATATGTAGGAGCTGAAGATACAAAGACAAAATTCAATTGATAAGCTAATATTTATTTTTTGCCATCTATGGACCAGGTGTTATGCTAGGTACTAGATATGCAAATACAGAAATGAGATTCTATCTACTTTTAAAATATGTATATTCTAGGGTTTGGAGTGGGGTGAGGGACAACTTGCATATTAACAGTGAAAGTAGTGATTTGAAATGGATTTTATCTATTAAATAAAATTAATTAGGTGTGATTCCAATTAAGTGATTCTTTTTCAGCTCATGGAGAAGAGGAAAGAAATAAGTACTCACTAAGTGACAGACTTTGTACTAAATATTTTATAAATATTATCTAATTTGATCCATAATTTGCATTATGAGATTAACTTGAGAATGAAATACCTATATTCATGTTCTATATTTCAGACTTCTTGCTAATTAAAACTGGTTCTCCATCTCAGTTAGTTTGTATGATAGAGGATTTATCATAAAACAACTTCAGTTCATCCAGCGAATGAAATCAACCATGAATGGTTTGTTAAGCTGGCTAATTAGCAAATGCTGCTGTCCTAGTGCCAGGGGCCAGCCCACAGATGCCAAAGGCAGCTGACATTACCATGGACTTCTCTGCCTTGTGCACAGCATGGGCTTCGCTGCTCTGCTCCACATGGCTCAGATCTTTTTCCCGTTATTAACATATACTCTTTTAACATGCTTAAAATACAACAGATGAACGTATCTCCCTCTCCTGTTCTGAGACACTGGAATTCTTTGCCAAAGCCGCTAATGACTCAGAGGGAGCCTTTAATGAACATGCTTTTCTCTAGTCTCTCAAGACATCATTATTTTTAACTTTACATGGATATAGTTGTCCTCCAGAAAAAGAAAGAGAAGATTAAGAGGAAGAAATAATCGACATGTACTTAAGTTTGATTAAAAAAAAAAATACTACCCAGGTGAATGTCCAAAGTGCTCGGTTGCAAGGAGAATATAAGATTGTACATTTAGAATTACCTTATCTAGTCCAATTATTTCCTTTTATAGTTGAGGAAAGCGAGTCTCGTGGAACCTTACTGCCTTACCCAGGGTCACAAAAAGGGCAAGAAACAGGATCCTCCCTCTAATTAGAGAGGATGGGTGGTAAAGAGTTCCTCCCAGATATTCCATTTAAGGAGGGTGCCCAGGACAGCCACTACAGTCTTCTGGACTCCTCTGAACTTCATCATCTCCAATGGGAACCTTCACACACACTCCTACATTCAACCTCTTTGTATGTACTGTCTCCCTCTTCAGATCCTTGGGGGATTTCGCCTCTCTTTATATCACCAGCCCTACAATAGTAGCACAATGGCACACAGTAGGCACTTAATGGATGCTTATCAATTGACTCCAAATCCAGTAATCTTTCCACAGTACCAAGTTACCTTTTTAGTTAATTAGACAGTGACTCATGAAAGAGCTCTTCATTTATGAAGAAGATATAATACTATATCTTCCATCAAACTCAGAGGTTCCTGGGATTACGAAAACTCCTTTGGATAGCCTGAGTTCCATTTAATACTAGCATGGATGTACTAAGTGTGCCATCTTTTGTCTGAATGGTGGGCTATTTTGAACATCCTGAGGAAATTAATTAAAATGTAACAATTCATAGATAGGCTAGAGACATTCACCAGGTGATGGCATGGATCTGGAGAGGGGCACTTGTTCAACTTTTTGCCAAACCCTGCTATACAACTGACTCTACCTCCTCATTCAGGCTTGGGTTGCCATCTTCCAAGCACCTCTGGCTTTCATGCCCACCTTCTTAGACTATCTCCCAGAGTTCTGTCATGTTCCCTGGTTTGAATAGTCATTTCCCTTCAGGATGCCTTGTGATTTCCTCTCCCTCACTCATGATTCCCAACACCAGGAACCATTAATGATTGTTTTGTAATGAAGACTATAGCAAAGATAACCATATTCACACACATGTCCTGAAAAGAGAGTTTCTTTCCACTGTCATCCTTGAACCCAGAATCTAGCTTTCTCATCAGAGATGGAGGATTTCTTGGGTAGCACCAATCTCAAGATGGCCTTATATAAGCCTAAGTCCAAGGGTTTGAAAAATAGCCTTCTATTGAAGAAAGGGCAACTCCTGAGAAGCAAAAATCTTAGGGAGAAAAAATCCTACCAAGAAAAACAAATCACCGTGTGTCTCTTAATGCTGAAAGGACCATTGTCAAGGGGCAAAAGTCACAATATGGGAAAAAATGGAACCGGGACTTTGTATTTTCTTATTATAGTGACAAACTAATTCAATACAAGTGAAGGCTTACAAATATGATCTTTTTGGTTCATATTGTCTCGACTCAAAGTTTGTTGTGGCAGTTCACTATATTTTGTATTCAGATAGCCACAGATGTCAAAAAAAGTGTCCACAGTCATGTGACAACTCAAGAAATCTTTAAAAATGCATTCTTTAGGGGCAGCTAGGTGGTGCAATGGATAGAGCACCAGCCTTGAAGTCAGAAAGACCTGAGTTCAAATCTGGTCTCAGACACTTAACGCTTCCTAGCTGTGTGACCCTGGGCAAGTCACTTAACTCAATTGCCTCAGCAAAAATAAATAAATAACATGCATTCTTTAAGTACTGAACAACTTTTATTTCATTCCTAATAAAGTTCAGAAGACACACTAGAACCTATAAAAATGAAGAAAATATGGAGGAGATTCACTATAGCCCATAAGTAATCAATGTTCCCCTTCTTCCTCTCTGTAGTAGGCCCTATTTTCCCACAGAATCCTAAAGTCCTGTAGACTCATTCCCAATTGAGGATTTGGATTCCCATGGGATCCTGTTTCATCCCACAGAGACTCACTTAGGGATTGGACTCATTCAGAAGGAAACCATTTGGAACTGCTAGACAAGCAAACTCCTCCTCAGGACCACATGTATCCTTATAAGTCGCTATAATACGACAAAGTCCAGGTCCTGTTTTCCACTTCAGCTTGAATGTTCAGATAATGACAGTAACCTTAGTCCATTCCTCTAAGCATACTAAGACTTCCCATTGCTCCCACCTCCAAATCCAGATTTCTCCATATTCTTTCCTATCTTCCACAGCAAAACCTATTGTCAGGAAAGTTTTTACTTCATGGAATTATATCCATTCCGTGATTTAGATTTTTCCCAAAGTTCTTATTTGACCATCACAAAGCCTGTGAGGGCTTCCTAAAGGAAAATACACTGGGAATGACTAATTGAGCACTTCCCATTCCCACTGAATCCACACCCTCCACCAGGGTTAGTTCGACTTCAGCATGATCTCCAGATCCTCAGCATCCTAGTCAGCTTCTTCTGAATAGTTCCCAATGTATCAATGTTTTTTTTTCAAAAGTAGCACTTAGATCAGTACTATGTAATCCCTAAGGATGGGCAGGGGCAGGAGACAGAGGAGGGAAGGAGGAGGAAGGAAGGACAAAGCCCCTGTTAGATCTAACCTCACAGAATGATACTTAAAGTGGATGATTTTGCAATTGAGTAGAAGTGTTTAAAGTGGGCTTCCCTCACTACTAACCACCCACTTAGAAGGCTCAAGCTTGTCCCAGGCAGCAGATTCCCACAATTACCTCTATTGGTACTTTTGCTGAGTTTTGTGCTTAGCTCTGGTATTGAATTAGGCAGAAGACCTGAATAAAGATGGGCGGAAAGCAAACTAGAGCACAATCAAGTCTTATCAGGGCTAAACAGTTTTCCAGCCCTGGACAAAGCAATCTGGGTGGAAAAAATAGCCTGCCTTCAGCATCATTTCCCTTAAAGCCCAATATAGGCACCAGTTATTAAAGCTATAAGTGTCTGCCTCCAAGGAAGCTGTCTTTTAGAGGAAGTTTTTTCCCAGCTCACAATGACAGACCAGAGAAGGGCATTATGAACCTTGTATTTCCATTATAAAAAACTCAAGAAAATGCAAATATTTTCCTGATTCAAAAGAAAAATAATTATAAACACACACACATATATTTCATATATAATACAGACACATGTCCATGTGTTCCACACATGACACATACATGTATATGTGCTACACATGCCACATACCATTTGTTATGCATATGACACATGTGTGTGCTTTTACATAGGGCATGTGCATGCTGTACATTTCCTTGTTTTGTGTCTGTGTGTGTGTGCATGTATGCATGTGTGTACACACACACTTTATCTCCAATAAAAATACTCCACTGAACAAAGTCACCATTCCACCAAAGTCATTCTTTTTGCTTAGAAGCAGGACTTGTTGTGACCATCCTAAATCCCAACAAAGATTAGTCCCGGTGCTGTAGTCTCCATTTAGAAAAAGCTGAGGAAGCTCTGGGGCATGGAGAGTTTGGGGTCTGGAGATACAGGGGTCGGTACCCAGTAATCAATCTCAATTGAATTCACACTAGGCTACTGAATTCTGAGGTCCAGTGGAGCGCTTTTATCTACCCGGCAGGCAGTGAGCCCCATCACTCCTCAAATGACAAATTGCTTTATACCAGGCTTTTTTTCTGCATCTAGCCATAATTTTATTTAGGAGATATGATTTCACCCTATGTAGAAATAAAAAAAAAGGTAGGATGCTGTCATATAGACAGAGGGCTGCCTGGAAATCAAAAGTACTTTAGTTCAGCCCCTGACACATACTGGCTAAAACAAAGCAGAAACTAAGTTGGGGCAACCAGAACTTTTCCCCAGGGTGCTGAAGTTTACAGGGTGACAATGGCAATATTCCCAGGTAAGATGCCTCTTACTCCTCCCTTGCAGCAACCATCTCCTTCCCTTCCCCTGAATTAGTCTCCCTGCCTGAAGTCTTTCTCCACTCCAATCCCTGATCGACACAGCTGGCAAGGTGATTTCCCACAAGCCCAGGGCAGATCAGATCACTGCCTCACTCAGTGAAGTATTCTCATTGGATTGTAAAGCTATTCACAGCCAAACCCCAACTTTCTTTCTCAGCCTCATTGAATATCATTGCCTTATGTGCACCTAAAGGTTAGCAGCTATCTTGCTGCACCTTACACACAGTTCTCTGAGCCATCAGTGTTCTGATCTCCCAAGGAGCCTCTTGCAAAGGTCCCTTCCTCCCCTCAGAGATACCCCCGGTGAGTTATCCCACATTGACCCCCAGTGCCGGGTACAAAAACTCCTGATTGGATCTCTGTATTTGGGCCTGGACTTCTAGATGCTTTGGGCAGCTTTCTGTGATTCTGCCTTTGTGTAAAGGGACAACCTACATCAGAGAAGGGGCTTTCTGTACTCAGTTTCCCACATCAGTTAGATCATAGACTTGGATAGAAAAAAATCAAATGAGAACAAAAACAGAGCAAAAGTGACTGGTTGACACAGACTGAACACATGTCCTCATTCGTGCCAGGATCTTCCCAAACACGCTTATTGGTCATTACCGGGGTAGAAATGACATAGAAGGAGATAAAGGGATGCATTGAGCGGTCTCATATAATGAGAATAATAGCAGTCACCCCTTGGTCAGCCACCCAAGCAATGCCGGTATTGACCAATACAAATGTAAGAATAATATTTTTTCTGGGTATGCCTTAGTCCTTGAACTCTAAGATTAGGCCTTATGAAGGAATAATATTTTTTTTAATTTTATTTTATTTGCATAACATATGTGTGGGTAATTCTTCAACAATAACCCTTACATAGCTTTCCGTTACAAATTTTCCCCCCAACTCCCCACCCCTCACCTAGATGGCAGGATATCCACTACATGTTAATTATGTTAAAATATTGACAAATCGAGTATATGTATACATATTTCCAAACTTATCATTGCTGTGCAAGAAAAATCTTATCTACACAAACGATATATCAGATAAAGGAAACACAATGTAAGCAAACATCAATCAAGGAGTATGAGAATGTTATGTTGTGGTCCACATTTCACATCCCTCTCTCTGGGTGTATATGGCTTTCTTCAGTGAACAATTGGAGGTGGTTTGAAACATGTCATTGTTGAAGAGAGCTATGTCCATCAGAATTAATTGTCATATAGTACTGTTGTTGCCGTGTAAAATGATCTCCTGGTTCTGCTCATTTCACTCAGCATCAGTTCATGTAAGTCTCTCCAGGCCTCTCTGAAATCATCTTGCTGGTCATTTCTTACAGAACAATAATAAGGAATAATATTTTTAATAGATGCTGCCATAATGAATACTTACAGTCCTTGAACTTGGTGAAATACAAAACTCTCAATCTCTAGAAATGAGAATTAGAATGAAAATAATAACAATGAGTATTGATACTAATAACTGAAATTGAGATAGTGTTTTTACATATCTGTCTCATTTGATGTTTCCCACAGTCCTCTGAGGTGTTAGTGGTCTTCTTATCCCTATCCCCAGGAAACTGAGATGGGAGAAAAACTGAGAAACTGAAATTTTCCTAGGATCCCACAGCTAGTAGAGGTCAGAGGCAGAATCATTACCCTGATCTTTCTGATTCCAAATCTAGCAGGTAAGAAAGGTTATGACACAAAAAAGTGTTGCTCCTAGTGAAAGTCAGAAACTTTATATCTGGGAATCTCAGGACAGAGGGAAGAGAAAGGAAAGTACGAGACTAAACAGACCTGTGATTGTGTAGAGGGCCCAGCTCCTAATATATAGACATATGATCCTGGCAGCCATGTCTACCTCTTTTCGTGGAGAAGGAGCCAATGGACCCCTATCCCCCCATTCCACTTACTCTCTCTTGGGAGTTACCCTATGTAATATTTTTAAATTAAAAAGAAGGTTTCCCCATGGTTAGCCTTAAAAAAAGCATGTGTTGTTGACTTTATCTCACAATGGAAAAACAAAAAGTCTTCTAAAGTCAACTCGTGGGGGGGGGAGGGGGGAGGGGGG
>JAJPUD010001875.1:268818-330019 GCA_023553655.1 Myrmecobius fasciatus
AGGTACCACTACACACCTGTCAGATTGGCTAAAACGACAGGAAAAGATAACGATGAATGTTGGAGGGGATGTGGGAAAACTGGGACACTAATACATTGTTGGTGGAACTGTGAATGGAACCAACCATTCTGGAGAGCAATTTGGAGCTATGCTCAAAAAGTTATCGAACTGTGCATACCCTTTGACCCAGCAGTGTTTCTACTGGGCCTATATCCCAAAGAGATCTTAGAGGAGGGAAAGGGCCCCACATGTGCAAGAATGTTTGTGGCAGCCCTTTTTGTAGTGGCTAGAAACTGGAAACTGAAGGGATGCCCATCAACTGGAGAGTGTCTGAATAAATTATGGTATATGAATGTTATGGAATATTATTGCTCTGTAAGAAATGATCAGCAGGACGATTTCAGAGAGGCCTGGAGAGACTTGCATGAACTGATGCTGAGTGAAACGAGCAGAACCAGGAGATCATCACAGCAACAACAGTATTACATGATGATCAATTCTGATGGACAAGGCTCTCTGCAACAAAGAATTGTCTCAAACCAGTTCCAATTGTTCACTGAAGAAAACCATATACACCCAGAGAGAGGGATATGAAATATGGACCACAGCGTAACATTTTCATGATCTCTATTGATATTTGCTTGCATTTCTCTGATTTTCTTTTTTTTCTTGTAGATAGGATTTTTCTTGCATAACTTCTCAAGCATTTCAACATTATTAACAAGTAGTGGACTTCCTGCCATCTAGGGGAGGGGAGGGGACTGGGGGTAAAATTTGTAATGGAAAGCTTTGTAAAGATCAATGCTGGGGAACTACCCATACATATGTTATACAAATAAAAAGCTTAAAAAAATAAAAAAATAAAATAAAGTCAACTCGTGTGAATAAGGAAAGTCATGGAAATTGATTGCCACTAACATACGATCAGTCAGTAGTGATGGAGAACAGAGCCTGACCTATTTTGACTGAAGGAAAGAAGATGAAGGAAGAAAACCGGAGGACCTTGAGGATATAAAATATGAGCAACATGGTCACTGAGAAGGGAGAAAAAGAGAATCTGGACAAATTCCCTTTCACCACATCGTGCCCGGGGCTGACTGTTTTTGCTTGGTTGGTTAGTTGATTCTTTAGCTTTCAACTGGCCACAGACAAATAGTAGTTGTGCACAGAAGTATTGTCTCCAAGCCCGGCTCCCATGATTTATGAGGATTCTTTCTTTATTTTTTAATACAGTTGACGTGGTTTTAAAGTAACTTATTTCCCTGAGGATTTGGGAATAGAGGGATTGCTATATTGGAAAAAAAGAATAAAAGGAAGCTTCTTAAGAGGGACACACTCTGGGGAAGTGCTCCAGCCTCCAGGGACCAGGCAATTTTCCTCAGGGACCTTCTTAAATGAAAATATCCGAGCCCAGAATGAAGCTATTCAATCAAACCCCATCTGTGCCGGTTTCTACTTGAAAAGCTTGGTAAATCACCCCCCCCCATCATCACTACCCTCTTACATATTAGTGCACTCTATGTCTCCTCAAATCAGTACAAGTTACAGCAAAAAGAGGGTCTTTAGTGGAACTAGAAGGTCTTTTCTGCTACACTCATAGATTCACAAGCTGCTTGTGATGGAAGCTCCCCAGTCAATTAGAGAGCTTCAAAAAGAGTTCCAGTATGGGAGGGGGGTCCGTCTCCTCTGAAATTAAAAGAGTTCTAAATTCTAGCACTGGCAATGAAAATGGGAACTTTATTCCTCTCTTCAGATCTTTGTAGCTGGGAGTTAGTATCACTATCAGAGCTAAGAAAATGAAACTGCCGTCAGTGGTCCAGCCATTCAATGCCAAGGTGGGCAGTGAATTGGAGCAAAGCTGGTTCTGGTGGCTGGTTCAATTAGAAGGAAAGCTTCTCCTTCAACTCTTCTGCCTGCCACATAAAACGCTTCACAAACTATCTCCTTCTTATTTTTCCAGTCTCCTTACATATTACTCGCCATTACTCACAGAATGCTCCATCTTCCACCTGTCTGCCCATGAACTCCACAGACAATTTAGAAAACTCATAAAAGACCAATAGTAACCTACTATCAACAACTGACACAATTCTGCTCTCTCTCAGTGAGCCCAACTATCCCCAAGATTCTAGGCTCATAGATCCCAGGAGTTTGGGGGGCCCTCCAAAGGGAATCAAGCTTACAATTGTTTTTGTCAATAGTATTCTATTTTCCCAAATATATGGATTTAACGTATATTGGACTACTTGCCATCTAGGAGAGGGAGAGGAAAATTGGAACACAAGATTTTTCAAGGGCTAATGGTGAAGAATTGCCCATGCGTGTTTTGAAAAATAAAAAAGCTTTAATAAAGAAAAAAGGGGGCAGCTAGGTGGCACAGTGGATAGAGCACCAGCCCTGAAGTCAGGAGGACCTAAATTCAAATCTGGCCTCAGACATTTAATACTTTCTAGCTGTGTGACCCTGGGCAAGTCACTTAATCCAATTGCCTCAGGAAAAAAAAGATATATATGCAAGATTAGTTCTTGATATTTACCTTTGTAAAACCTTGTATTCCAAATTTTTCTCCCTCCTTCTTCAAGACCACAAGCAATTCAATATAGATTAAACCTGTGCAATTTTTCTAAACATATTTCTATTATTTGTCATGTTGTACAAGAAAAATCAGATTAAAAGGGGGAAAACATAACAATGAAAAAAAGCAAACAAACAACAACAAAGATGACAAAACTACGCTTTGATCCACATTCAGACTCCATAGTTTTCTCTCTGGTTACAGATGGCACTTTTCTATCACACAAGTCTATTGGACTTGTTTTGAATTGCCTTGAAAAGAGCCGCAAGTTTAGAATTGTTAAGACCTGCAACCTTTTTTCCTATTGGACCTGTATCATCTAACTAGGTCAAAGTCCAAGTCTTTTGCAACCTTTTTTCAATCTTTTCAAGCTTCGGGAGCTCAGCATTTGACTCTCAGAGTCTCCATTTCTTCATCTTTAAAATAAGAAGTTGGACTAAACAATCTTTAATGTCCCTCAGAGCTGTAAATCCTATTATTCTATCCCCCCAAGACGCCTGTCAGATATATTGAAATTCATCAGCTTTATGTAAACTGAATTATGATCTTTCACCGGGAAGTCAATCCCTAAATTATCATGTTATCATTCTGAGAGAGGAAAAATTAACCTCACAGTTATAACTGCTTTATTTCCTATCATAAATAATTCCCTGTCACCACTCCCACTCCCATCCTACCTTATTTCCTTCCATCCCCAATGAGGTGGAAATCATAGAATAATAGAATTAGAGAATCTCAGAATTTGAAAATATCTCAAAAGCCATTTAGTCTGATACAGATGTAAACAAAGGTCCAGTAATTGGTCATTCAATCTTTGGTTGTAGACATTACACCTATCCCACCCCAACATGACAATTTATCACACTTCTAGACAGATATCTCTAATTGTTTTAAAAAAAAGTTTTCTTTATATTAAGCTAAATTTTCCTCTTTGCAACTCCCATCAAGCTCCTGATCCTGCCTCAGGGAGCCAAGCAAAAAGCTCTGAGTCACTCCACAACTTTTTCTACAAAGATATCATATTATTCCTAATTACTCTGGTCCCCAACCATTCTATTGCTTCCAAATACACCTAATTGTGTAGATTGCATCTCTCCATCTCTTTCATAAGTCTAGCAAGGGAGACTGTAAAATACTAAACTGAAATTCGGGTAAACTACAACATGTCCTTTATTTTCCAGTCCAGTCATCTTGTTCAAAAAAGGGGACAAAGGACATTGATAATGACCAGCTCTTGACTCTTCCAGCTCCCTAACCTTTTGTAGTTTGTAGTGCTACGGATACAAAAACAGCCCATCTGTAAAAAGGAGCATCACAATCTACTCCCAGGATTGTTGATAAAAATGAGCTGATAGTTGTAAGGTGCTTTACAAATCATTATATCAGTCTTTATTATTCTCGTTTGCTATTATTGCAGGTTTTTTCTGACAAGATGAAGAATACCTGCTAACCAAGATTCAATAGTCCTAGGATCTCATGATAGGTATGGGGTAGACTAGATTGCAATTAAGGTCCATCCATTCTAATTCTCAAATTCTGGGCTGTGTGTCCTCTCCAACAATAGAGATTTCACTCTTTTACATCTGTCACCCTCTGTGATCTTTGTTCATGATCTTCCATAAATTCTCTCCAGTGGGTCCATACAACATGCAGGGGGCTTTCATTTGACATCAAGTGTCTACCAATAGAGTACAAGCATATCTCATTTTGCTGTGAAGATATTGCATTTAAAAAAAAAGCATTTTTATTCTTATCTCATGTAATGTTTCTTGTTGCCATTTTTCCAATGGTTTATGCTCACATCATGAGTCTGTGTCACATTTTCATAATTCTCATACTATTTCAGTCTTTTTCATTATTATTCTATCTATCATGGTAATTCAGGATTAGGGATCTTTGATGTTACTATTGAAATTATTTTGGGGCACCACAAACCATGCCCATACAAAACAACAAACTCAATTGAGATACGTTTTGTGTGTTCTGACTCTCTCTCCCTCTTCTTGAGCTTTCCTGTTCCCTGAGACACAATAATATTGAAATTGGGCAAATGAATAACTACTAAGTCTTCAAGTAAAAGGAAGAGTCAGTTGATGAAGCAAACTTCCTTATTGCCTTGTTTTAAGAAATGGCCACTGCCACCCCAGCCTTCAGCAACCACCACCCTGTTCAGTCTGCAGCAACATCAAGGCAAGACCCTTCGCCAGTACAAAAGATTACAGCTTAGGGGCAGCTAAGTGGTGCAGTGGAGAGAGCACCCAGTCAGGAGGACCTGAGCCTAAATCTGGCCTCAGACACTTACCACTTCCTAGCTGTGTGACCCTGGGCAAGTCACTTAACCCCAAATGCCTCAGCAAAAAAAAAAAATTACAGCTGGCCAGAGGCACAGATGATGGTTAACATTTTTAGCAATAAAATATTTTTCATTTAAAAATTAATTTTAATTAATACTTTTAATTAAAGGATGTACTTTTAAAAATATAATCCTGTTATACTAAATAGACTACAGTGTGATGTAAGCTTAACTTTTAAATGCATTGGGGGAGCAAAATATTCATTTCAGTTGCTTAGTCATTTTTCAGTTGCAGCCCAACTCTTTGTGACCTTATTTGGGGTTTTCTTGGCAAAGACACTGAGACGATTTGTTATTCACTTCTGAAGCCCATTTTACAGATGAGGAACTGGTACAAACAAGGTTAAGTGACTTTTCCAGAGTTACACAGCTAGTAAGTGTTTGAGGTCATACTGCCACAAAAGAAGAGGGGTTTTACTGACCCTAGGCCCTGAACTCTATCTGCTGCACCATCCCATGTGACTCAATTTTAGTTTGATATTTACTTTATGGTAGTGATCTGGAACTGAATCCACAATATCTCCAAGATATACCTGGAAGTAGGTTGTCCATAAGCTATCCCTGTCTCTTACACAGTAACCCTGTTTGCTAGATAATTCTCTGACGGCATACTTTACACATATAATTTCCATATATCATTGTTTAATTATACATTGAATTCTATTTAGTTCAATTCAATAAATAAGGAATAGATGAGTAAATCTATCAGTTCTGTAGCAACCACTCAAATGCCACATTACTAATAAGGACTCTACTGCAGATTTGCAAGATTATTTCCACACAAAGCATCTGGTGCCGTCCACTAGAAACTCGAGCATCTGCCAAAGCCAGAAAGCACAAGAGAAATAAAGAAGCCGGTGTAGATCCCTTCTTGCCTGCAGTGTGGTTGGTGTTTACATCACTTTTTCCCTCTGTGTCCAAATCCATGGGTCTATAGGACTTCCATGTTCTTTGGAGAGAGACAGAGAGAGAGAGAGAGATAGAGAGAGAGACACAGAGACAGAGACAGAGACAGAAAGACAGAGACAGAGAGAGACAGAGAGACAGAGACAGAGAGGGAGAGAGGGAGGGAAGGAGGAAAGGAGAGAGGGAGAGAGAGAGAAACCAAGAAAGAAAGTCTCCATCACTGGACAATGTACCTACTGTCCATATCAGAGAGAATGTGCTTGCAGGAAGCTTAAAGGGCCAGCCCCCAAATTGTTCTGTGATTTCTTGGCTGTATTTTCCTGCTGAGATCTTGGTTATTTTCAGGAGTTTACCTACATTATGATCCCTTCTCTTGGCAGGTGGCAAAGGCTGGTCACTTGCCACTGCAAGAGGTTTCATCCCTGAGAGTGCCTTCTGTCCTGCTGCAGAGTTCTTCCCAACAACAGCTCCAGAGCTCCTCCTACTGAAATCCTTCTCCAGGACCTGAACGACACAGCCCAGGTCGGTCTAGAGCTCCTGCAGGAGCCAAAACACTATTCTTTTTTTTTATTTCCACAAGACAATAAGCAATGGAAGCTAGAAGGAAGCTAAAGGAAAGAGGTAAAAGAGAAAGGCAAACTTGCCTGGGAATCTGGGAAACTGGAAATGGATGGACTAGATCTGACCCCCTTCTCTTCACCCCCCAAACACGCTTTGTTGCTTTTCTTCCTTGCGGTACTATCTAAGTTCTGAGGGTCCAATTAGGCTGAGATTTGTATAAATTTCCTGATAAAATCTGCAAGGAATTCTGTCTCGTGACAAGGAGAGGCAAGGAGGTCCAGGAGAAAGGATGATGGATTTAGAGCCAGAAACCTTGGGTTCAGATCCTGCTTTTGACACTTAATCTTGGACAGTTAGCAACTTCTCTAGATCTCAGCCTGATCTTATATACAATAAAGGGATTGGATTGAATCATCTCCAAGGTGCAAAGGACATAGTTCTAAGTCTGTGTTCTCTTGGGGTAACAAAAGGAAATTCCAAGTTTGAGTCGGTGGACCTGGGTTCTAATAGGAAGTCTGCTACATGCTATTTGTGGGACCTCAGAGAAATCCCTCTGATCCTCTAGACTGGCCCACCTATAAAATCCAATGCAAGAAGTTGGACTAAGAGGCCTATGGGACCCTTTTCAGCCCAAAAACTGATCTTGTAACACTTTCCCTTTAATTTACCCTCATTCCCCTCTCATCTTTGCTCTGTGATGTCTTCTATCCAAATCATCATTACTTAGAAAGTTTCCTTTCATCTTATAGCTACCAGACACCAGCTATTCCAAATGTGAACTCATTTTATGAGTGCAGCACTCGGAGCTAGGAAAACCTAGGTTCAAATTCTCCCTTAGCTGGGTGACCATGGACAGATCCCTTCATCTCCCTGATCTTCAGCTTCTTCCTCTGTAAAATGGAGATCATACTATTTGGAGTCCTTACCTCACAAGGCTATTGTAAGGTTTAAATGAGATGAACCTTGACATATTGTAAATGTCAGTTGTGATGATAAATATCATTATTGTGATGATAAATATCATCATCATCATCATATTTTGAAGACTATAGTAAAAAGTACATTGGAAGTTTCTGCTGATTCAGTGCACCTCATAAATGCTTCTTGGTTGGTTGGTTGGTTGGTTGATTCATTTTGATCACAAAGAGGTAAATAACAGCAACTAGAAGTTAGGGTACCCTGTATCCGAGCCCCTAGAACTTTGGCTTCCTCTTCAGGGCGAAGATTCTCTTGCCAAAGGTTGCTTATGGTGAGGGGACTCTTCATGAGGGTCTTCTCATTCCAGATGAGGGCATCAAACAGAACAGGCAAGCAAAGTTTCTCTCTGAGGCTTTTGGAACAGAAGCTCAGTCCTCCCAGACACAAGACTAAATTTAGTGAAAATAAGATAGGTTAAGGCTTAACATTTAGGTTTTCAGGAATAGTTTGCATGTTGAAAACTAAAAAACCCAGAATTTCTTGGGGTTTGCAGATATAATGAAAAGAACACTGGATTAATTTGAAGTCCATATCTGCTTCTTACTATTGGTGTGACTTTGAGCAAGTCACCATATCGGGGTTCTAGAAAGTGAGGGAGGTAGAGTAGATTGATTCTAAGATTCCTTCTACCTCTAAATCCTGTGGTCCTATGACTTCTACTGGTCCTACAACTGAGCTCCGTGACAACTGACTCAGTGTACCTACAAAGGTTCTTTCTTTCCTCTGAATATTTAACATCTAAGTTCCTAGACTAGAGCCCTGGAGATTCTATCAACCTTAGTGGACATTACTAGCTGTCTATCCCCACAAAACAGTGGTCATTCTTCTATCATGGTACATTTCCCATATTTAAGTCACACAACAGCACAATGCTTATAAAATATGCCCTCCTGTGCTAACTGGCACATCTGCACCAAAGAACTTGGAGGATGTTGGCTCTAGGTGTCGTATTTCATAATAACTTTTGATAAATAGAAATACTATGAAAATTACCAGATCTGTGTGTAAGTCTAATGGGCATAAAATATTCTTCCCATCCCTCATGCAGTGATCCTTCTCAATTTAAAAAAAATCTACAATTTTTTAAAGAAATTGTATGCACTGGGAATGTTGCCAATGAATACAGAACTCTGTCCTGGAAGAGTTGAAATAAATTGGAAAAGAGTTTATGAAATGATTGCTTATTAGGGAACCTTCTCACATGATGCACAATAGCAGGGCTTCTCTCTGGCATGTTCTGTTCTGAGGATGTTATGGGTAATGATGAGACTCTGTGAATCTTTTAAAGTGGACATGGAGATAAGGATTGATTTGTGATGTGTGAAGAAAAAAAAAGGAGAAGGAAGCATGAGCTTAATTTTAAGAGTAGTAATTATAAAATGGGAGTCACAGGAACAAATACAAAGGGTCCAGGTGGTTGTCCATCAATAAGCATTTGTCAAACACTTAATATTCTGTGTCTTTAAAGATAATAATAATAATAACCATCATTTGTATAACGCCTCAAGTTTGCAAAATGTTTTCTCATTTGATTGTCAAAATGATCCTGAGACTAGTGCTATTATTATCTCCATTTTACAGATGAGAAAATTAAGATCTGTGTGTCTGGATCACACAAATAATAAATGCCTGGGCCAGTCAACATCAGCTTTCTTGACTCCTGGTCCAGTGCTCTCTCCACCATGACACCATCTAGCTGACTGTGATTGCCTTTCCTATTATGTTTTGGTTCTCTGAGGAACATGGGGGAAAGGAAGCTTCAGTCTTGTGTACTCAGGAGAAAAGGCAGCATTTATTGGACAAGTTTTCTGACGGTTTATTCTTTGCAGCCAATATTGTGTGAAAGTGAAATATTATCTTCGGGGGAGCATATTTTATTACAGAATTGCACATTTTGGTCCTTAATGTCCCTTGTGCTGGAAAATTGCATAACATAAGAATTGGCTGTAAATGAAGAGCATAAATTGTCCTCTTCCCTCTTGCTACCCTATTATTCCTTAGGGGATGAGGGGAAGAGACACTTCCAAACAGTTGGTTGGTCAGGATTCAGAGCTTCTCTGAAAAAGCCTTCAGCGAACACAGTGTATTAAACATCTCAAATGTAAGGGATCAGATGTACAGGGACCCTTCAGAAAGATAATGTCCTTGCAGTGCATGTTAAAACCCACCCTTGTAGTGGGGTTTTAACATTTTTATGTCATGGAACCACTGACAGTTTGGTGCATCCTAGGGATCCCTTCTCAGAAATTAAAAAAAAATAAAGGAAGGAAATGATAATTTTCCATTAGAAGTTAATAAAAAATAAAATGGAAATTCTCATCCAAATTCAAGGCTTCCCTAAAGTAGGTTAAGAAACCTAGTTCTAGAGTGATATTTCTAAGGTTAGAAACTGATCACAAACAATACACAGTAGGTCTTTTTTTTTTTTTTTTTGGAAAAAAAAGAAGCCCAAATAGGGTGAGTGAAAAACCATACAATCAAATGGATAATAGGGTCAAGGGTCTTAAGGCCAGCTTTTTTATAGAAATGGCCATGATTGCCTGCTTTAATCAACTAGAAATGGGATATGGTAGAAAGCTTTGTACATTTTACAAATGTTGCCCTTTCTTCAATGTCCATTTCCAGGCCCACTTACTTAGAATATGAGTCTACTGAGGGCAGAACTTATTTTTCTTTTTCCTTGTAGTTACATTGGAGGGCCTAACCCAGTCCTGGCCCAGAATAAGCATTTAACTAATGCTTGTGTTTTCTCACCATCCAGAAGAATATAGAATCTTAGGTCCAGAGCTGAAAATCTGTCATGATCCAGATTTTGCCCCTTCCCACTACCCAGTACTGCCTTTCCTTCCTCGTGTTCTTCATTGCTTTGTGCCTGGGATTCTCCCCAGTATTTATGTCACATTAATTTATTTCCTAGTTATTTTCATACAACACACCTTCTCTTCCCTTCTATGACAGGCAAGCTCAGTACTTGGCTCAGTACCTTGCACATAGTAGGCACTTAATCCAATCCACTCAATTCTACAGTGTCTCCCCCAAGTAACTCATAGTGGTATATTTCATTGGGAAGATCTGAGATCGAATCCCACCTTTGACACATCAAGCCTGTGAGACCTTGGCCCACTCATCTCATTTTTCAGTGCTTTCTGCAACTCTCTGAGACCCTAAGATACAGACCTTAAGCGCCCTTTCAGCTCTAAATCTGTGATTTAGGAGCATCTCAGGCTCAGCTTTGAGATTTCCGATGGCTCACCCCATCCCAAGAAAGTCTGTCTATGACATGTACTAGCTAATAATAGCTAATATTTTATAGAGCACCCTTTAAGTACCCAGCACTATTCTAAGAGCTTTACAAATATTATCTCATTGATCCTGGGAAATGGGTGCTATTATTATCCCCATCATACAGATGGAGAAACTAAGGCAAATAGAGACTGACTTCCTCAGAGAAACGCAGCTTGTGTCTGAGGATGAATTTGAATTCAGGTCTTCCTGATACCCGACATAGACAAATGCTCTGTGGTGCCCTCTAGATGCCCACCTCACTGCAGTGGATGAGAGGGATGGCAGAGGGGCAACTATAAAGCTATTCTGGTACTCCCTAACTATTAACATTCAGAGTAAGGCTTGCAAAGCATCGGAACATGTCTCTACCCAAGGTTCACAGAATCCTATGGATAAGGATAATGTAAGATGAGGAAACATAAGTGGGTTATGCTCTGTACTAGTGAAGGGCATGACCATTCAGTAGGACCACAAGTCCATTAAAGTGTCATCATGAGATGACAATAAAATTATTTACAATTACAATAACAAAATTATTCAAATTATTTTATTATACTGCCCTTAAAAATCAGCATAGAATAGTAGATAGGGCACTGCACTTGGAGTTAGGAAAATCTAGATCCAAATTCTGCTTCAGATGTTAGCTGTGTGACCCTGGGCAAATTAAATCGAGTCACTTCACCTCTCTGTGACTCAGTTCCCACATCTGTAACATGAGGAAATTAGAGCTGATGATCTCTAAGGTCCCTTCGAGGTTTCTTTTAAGATAATCCATATTTCTCTTGCTTCCTGAAAGTATTATCCCACTTTCATGGATCTCTTAAAAGCATCCAAAATCCCTGAGAATCATTTTTCACTAGGGTGAAAAATAAATATTAAAAGGAATAAAGTATAAGTTGCAAAAGTTTTTATGGAGTGATGGCTCATTTTATAGGGCTATTTTACAAAAATTCTTCCCACTGTTCTGCTGTGAGGAAGGAAGAGCTAGCTTTATTATCTCCATTTCACAGATGAGGAAAATAGAGGCACAAAGAGAAGGATATTTGCAGATTTCACAACATCCAAATGCTGGAGCTGACATTTTCATCTTGGTTCCCTACACCCATTAAAGGCAACTAGACCACAAAACCCCATGTTGGCTTTTTCTCAAAAGTAATGGAAGGGGAAATCATTTATTGCTTCTCATGCTGACCCAAACACTGAGGATTTAGATTTGAAAGCAACATAGTCTTTCTAGTCACATGAAAAGGTGCTCTAAACCACTATTGCTCAGAGAAATGCAAATTAAGACAACTCTGAGGTACCACTACACACCTGTCAGATTGGCTAAAATGCCAGGAAAAGATAACGATGAATGTTGGAGGGGATGTGGGAAAACTGGGACACTGATACATTGTTGGTGGAACTGTGAACGGATCCAACCATTCTGGAGAGCAATTTGGAGCTATGCTCAAAAAGTTATCAAACTGTGCATACTATTTGACCCAGCAGTGTTTCTACTGGGCCTATATCCCAAAGAGATCTTAGAAGAGGGAAAGGGCCCCACATGTGCAAGAATGTTTGTGGCAGCCCTTTTTGTAGTGGCTAGAAACTGGAAATTGAAAGGATGCCCATCAATTGGAGAATGGCTGAATAAATTATGGTATATGAATGTTATGGAAAATTATTGCTCTGTAAGAAACGACCAACAGGACGATTTCAGAGAGGCCTGGAGGGACTTGCATGAACTGATGCTGAGTGAAACGAGCAGAACTAGGAGATTATTATACACAGCAACAAGACTGTCCGGTGATCAATTCTGATGGACATGGTTCTCTTCAGCAATGAGGTGATTCAAACCAGTTCCTATTGTTCAGCGATGAAGAAAGTCATATACATCTAGAGAGAGGCCTGTGGGAACTGAGTGTGAGCCACAACACTGCATTTTAATGCTTTCTGTGAATATTTCCCTGCATTTTGTTTTCCTTCTTAGGTTGTTTTTTTTTTCTTTTCCTTCTAGATCTGATGTTTCTTGTGCAGTAAGATAACTGTATAGATATGTATACATGTATTGTATTTGTCATATAATTTATCATATTTAGCATGTATTAGATTACCTGTCATCTAGAGGTGGGGGTGGGGGGAAGGAGGGGAAAAGCTTGGAACAAAAAAAAGTTTTGCAAAGGTCAATGTAGAAAAATCACTCATATATTTTGTAAATAAAAAGCTTTTAATAAAAAAAAGAAGGAAAAAAAAAGCAACATAGTCCATGCACCAAGGAGCTAACATTCTAATTAGGAGAGACAACACATATAAGGGGGTTTAGCTAAAGACAGGATGGTCTGTAGAGACCAAACAAAATCCCAGAGTCCTCAGGGTACAATAACAGGTCAGAAGGCAATTCCCAGAGGGCATGGCAACATGACTGACAATAAGGGTGGGTGGACTTCAAGGAGTTAATAGCAAGGTTCATGGTAAATTGGATTTCATTTGGTGAGCCCCTGCTCATCCAAACAACATAATAAATAATATGTTCCTAACCAACAACTATTGAGAAGGAGGACATGATTCTGAAACTAAGGGTAGGGCAGGGCGTTGACTGAGCCTCATCTGAACACAAGAAAAAGAAAAAGGAACATGAAACAGATCTCTCATTTGTGAGATTCACAACCTCCTCTCAAATCATAGGCACTCAATCAGTAATAAGTGATTGATCAATAAAAATCAGAGGAAAACCATAGGTTAACAAATTGTCAGGCAGAAGAGCATAGTGTCAATTCCATTGTTTCCTCAAGGGACAGTGACGCCACTTGCTGTGGGGATTGCCAGAAAAATGGCTGAAACCTTAACTTACTCTACTGAGGCTTCTGAGATTTTTGAGAAATCATTCATGGTTGGCAATACCAACAATATTTTAAAGGTTGATTTTTTTCAAAGCTTATTTTGTGACCTGAACACTCCAAAATGAGAGGGATGCCCGATGCTAATGTTAGATTGGGTGGTTTGTTAATTCATAAACAATTTTGAATGTCCAGGAATATTTGATGTGAAAAAAATTACATGAAATCTAAGAAAGAAATCTGAATGGTTTTAGCATAGAGAAGGTCAAAGGCCTGAAGAAGAAGAAATTACCCCCCAGGTAATTCTCTAGGATCATCAAATACAGAGGGGCTGCTGAGTACAGGATTTCCAACACCCAGGCTTCCCACATCAATGAAATAATAGATCTAATGAAAAAGATGATGGAAGAGGAAGAGAAGAAGGATAATGATAACTTCCTAAAAATTAGATAGATTGAGCCAAATATGGGATGGGCTGGTTTGGGGAGGCAGGAATTCCTCCTCCCTGGAGGCCTTTATGCAGAAACTGGATGGCCACTTAATGAGATCCTGTAGAGAAGATTCAGACTTCAATCATGAACTGGGCTTTGAAGTCTCTTCCAACTACAGCTTTTATAGTGCCTTTCAGCCACAGCTCCGGAAGGAATCCATATATATGTGGAAGATAAAAGTTGTTTTGAGATAAGAAGCTTCTTTCTAAACTCAGAAAGAGAAAATAGTGGGCATAGCCAAAATAATTGGTCAGAGGTAAAAGTAGATCATGTAGGAAATGGGGCCAGAGGTAAATGAGCATGGTATAGGAGCAGTCTCAGGATAAGAGTTTGAGGATATTTCTGGAGTGAATGGACAGAGTCCATGTAAAAGGGGGAAATAGAAAGTCCTAGACCAACATCATTTACAAAATCTAATACCAACCACCCATCATGGACGTGGACAAACTGCTCAAGGTCAATCAATCATTTGTTCATAAAGATTAGGGCTACTAAAAATAGCATCTCTGTAAAATAATAATATTTACCTAACATTTTCTGGGCACTAAAAAAGTGAAAAGGTCACAGATGGAACCCAAATGAGATATGGTGGTGTGCTACAGGCTCTACTACCTTTCAGAAGATGTGTGCTAATTGCCTAACTAGACCCAAGAAATCTTATACTTATGTCAAAAAAAGGTCTCTGTCCTTGCCTTAGAATTAGGTAGCAAGACATTGAATAAAAGCCTGTTTCATGTAGCCAAGTGAATACATTTGGAGTGGATGAGATAATTTCTTCAATTATGTAACACTTCAAGTGTTATTTCCAGGCAGAAAGTGCACATGGAATTAACAGCTCTTTGAAGCATCTCTACAATAGCTCTTTTCCTCAGCGGATGCCTGTGTGTTCATGTGAGTGGCTGAGTCTCTGGATGGTTGTATAATAGTTTAGAGGTGGTCAACCAGCCTCCAAAATAGAAGCATAGTCCAAAGCGCTATGCCCAAGTAAAGGGCCAGAAACCAGATGAGACGAATGTTTAATATTTAGCTAAGTGATATAATGATATTAAATATAATTAGACAATTGTATAAAAAGAAAAGTAAAAATAATCAAACTGGAGTCCCTTCTTTCAAAGAGTATCCATTTTAATAAAGGAAACAAGCTGTAAATATCTAGAGATAATAGATAGATAGATAGATAGATAGATAGATAGATAGATAGATAGATGGATGGATAGATAGAGAGATAGATGGATGAACAGAAGGATGGATAGACAAGATAGATAGATAGATACATGCATACATACATAGATATAGATAGATAGCATATGTGAAGATAATCTCAGAGAGAAGTGGAGAGTGGAGAGGCAAGGAAAGATCTCCTGCAGAAAGTAGGATTTCAACTAAGTCTAGAAGGAAGCCAAATAAACTCAGAGGCAGAGGTGAGGGGTCAGAGAACTGCAAACATGGGGGACATCCACTGCAAAGGCAAGGAGATGGGAGGTAGCATTGGATTTAAGGAATTACTGGTAGGCTGGAATTACTGGCTCATAGACTATGAAGAAGTGGCGGCTAGGTGGCGCTGCATTGGATAAAGCACTGAACTTGGAACGATAAGGGACACATCTTCCTGAGTTCAAATTCAGCTTCAGATATTTACTAGCTGTGTGATTCTAGGTAAGTCATTCAATGATGTTTGCTTCAGTTTTCTCATCTGTGAAATGAGCTGGGGAAGGGAATGGCAAAACATTGCAGAATATTTGCCAAGAAGATGAAACAACTAAATAAAAACCAAAAATTGTGCAGGGGAGGAGGGGAGGGGATAAGGCATAAAAAAATTGGAAAGATAGCAAAAGCCCAAGCTGTGACAAGCCCAAATGTCAAAAAAAAAGAATTTATATTTGACTTGGAGTTAATGAGGAGTCCTTGAAGTTCCTTGAGCAAGGGGACATAGATAGATGTACATACTACCACTAATCAGCTGTGTGACCTTAACAAAAACACCTCTATGAGCCTTAATTTCCCCATTCATTAAACTACATCATCTCTAAAACTCCTTCCAGATCTAATATCTTCTGATTCTATGAAATTATTCACAGGTACAGAGAGTAAGCTCAGGAGATGGTACTGTAATCAGAACAAAATGAGATTTTTTTAATTGTTATATCTTCTGCAATTTTTCTAAACCCAAAGTTGATTGAATTCTATTTATTAGGACAGAAAAAGGGGGACCAAGTAACTAATGACCCCACAAAAAGTCCATTGTAGGAGGATTTAATGAATATTCTTGATTATAATACATCAATCCATCCTAATTAAGTAGCATTTAAAGCTGCTATTTTTCTTAGCTTTCCTAAAATAAGCCAATACATTTTAGACATGTGGGTAGGTGGCAAAGCCTCCTAGAGTAGGAGAATGAAAAAGGGATCATTCATTCACCAGAATACCTCATACTTAAAAAGGCTTCCAGAGTGATGATAGGGATGTGGGGAGAACGGGGAGGAAAGCTCAGGACAGTGCTTCATCCGCTGATAGGATTTAATTCAATTCAATTCTACAAGCATTAATAAAAGTCTACTATAACATCTTGTCTGCTGGGAATTAAAAGGCAAAATTAAGACAATCCTGCTGCCTACAAGGAGTTTACATTCTACTGAAAAAATAGTATATACACAATTAAGTAAATACATAGTAATTTGAAGTAAAGGAAGAGTCATAACAACTGCTCTAGGCATAAAATTCCAAGTTGTGTGACATGGATAAATGGCTTTGCCCTAATGCCTGAATAAGGCTGACGGTTAATCAGGGTATACAATACAGCTTTATTTCACTTCATCCAGCAGCATCAGTAACCTTTCCTTACATCAAGCAGGATGATTTCACAAAGGCCTGGAGATTCTTACGAACTGATGATGAGTGAGTGAGCAGAACCAAAAGAACATTGTACACAGCAATAAGAATATGTGATGATCAGCTGTGTTAGAATTGGCTCTTTTCAACAATGAGGTGATTAAGGTCATTTGTGATGGAGAGAGCCATCTACATCTACAAAGAGGACTATGGGAACTGAATGTGGATCACAACACAGTATTTTCACCTTTTTGTTGTTCTTTTCTGTCTTGTTTTTTTTCTCTCTCTTGGTTTTCCCCCTTTTCATCTTATTTTTCTTGATACATGATAAATGTATGATGATACATTTACATGTACAGCATGATAAATATGAAAATATGCCCATGTTTAAACTTTATTGGATTACTTGCTATCTAGGAAAAGGGAGCGGAGGAGGAGGGAGGGAGAAAAATATGGAACCCAAAGTTTTGCAAGAGTGAATGTTGAAAACTATCTTTGCATGTATTTTGAAAAATAAAAAGCTATTATAAAAAAGAATCCTTTCCACATCATATACCACGAGTAATCTAGCCTTTGTTTGAAAACCTCTAGTAAAAGACCTCCACTATTACTGCTAGAGATAACTCATACATCTGCACACTGGGAGGGTAATGAAAAGGCAGACAGTAATTTCCTCCACTACTCTTTCCAGTGTACCACAAAGATTTCCCAGTGATAGTAATCATTACTACAAATAGCAACAAATGGACAAATATGATGTCTCTTCCCTTTGACAACTCTTCAAATACTTGACTGCATCTATCAGGACCTCACCAAAAAAAATCTTTAAAAACAGTCATTGATATGTTTTGCTTTATATTGCACAGATTTTTTTTCTGCATCCCTCTCCTGTCTGCCTTCCCAGAGAATAAAATGAAAGAAAGAAGAAGAGGAAGAAAAAATTACACAAAAGTAAATACACTGGAAAATATAGCACTATATATATGTATATATGTATATATATATATGTAATGTTGCATATCTGTAGACTATCCCCTACCTCTGCAAAGGTCTTCTAATATCCCCCTTACCCCAATCTTGTATATAGATACAGGAAGATGTGTCTAAAACACCCAAGGACTTTGGATCTAACAATCAGAAAAGAGAATCTGAACCATCACCTATGGATAAACAGATGTCTTTCTTTCCCATCCCACCCTTCTCCACCTGCTTCTCATGAGAGACACTTCCTTTTGCACAGAATCAGCAACAGTGCTCAGGACATCCTAAAAATACCAATATGGGTATTGATAACTCAATCCTTTGTTCCTTGATGAAAATTCAAGTAACCCAAAGAGAAGATCATATGTTAAACCCCATGACTGGGTTTTAGCTTTCTAGTTAAAAATCTATAATCCTTTTGTCTTTAGGAGGATGAACTTGAAAGCATGGCCATAGGTGATAAAGCTCCAAGGAGGCAACGTGGAACGGCTGGAGGCTAAGAAAGCATAGGATTTGGAGTCAGATTAAGTTTGACTCCTAACTCTGATATTTACCATCTCTGGGTCAAATCACTCATCTGCTCTTTGATATCATCATATCTTGAAAAAGTCTTTTAGGATCTCTGAGTTTTACATTTTTCCTCTGTATAATGAAGGGACTGGATGATATCACTTTTAAAATTCGTTCCAGTTCTAAATCTATGAGAGAGAGAGAGAGATGTGTGCATGTGCATATATATATGTGTGTGTGTGTGTGTGTATATATATATAATGTAAAAGCATACATATATATGTGTGTGTAATATATGTGTATGCACATATATATGTGTATATATGTGCGTGTGGATATAGATATAGATATATGTGGATATCAATTTGGACACAGTTGATATGAGAGTTTGTTTTGCTTGAAAATAGATATTTCTTTCAAAAGGTTTTTTTTCTTTTAAATTTGAGGAGAAAGGAAGAAAAATAAATCATTCTTCAAAGAAAAATAAAATAAATCTAAGCTCTAAGATTAGGTTTATTAGTCTGAGATAAGAGCACAGACATATGTCCAGGAACAGACAAATGATTCATCTTTCCTCCCAGACTCAGTTCTGTGGTTCAGAACCCACTAAATTGTGCAACATCTGGACCAGGCCCATGGTGAATTTGTTTCATGAAAACATCAGCAAAATGCCTATTAATGAACTGCTTGAGAACTCAAAAAGAAAAAGATAGTTAAAGTCATTCATTTATTACAGATGAGATCTGACTATTATGTGAGCAAGATTTAAAATTTCTTGAATCAAGAGAAATGTGTATATTCTGATTTAAAGGATGTGTAGTCATTCCAAAGCCCCAATTAGTATTTCTTGGATGAATTTATGGAGATTTTTGCTGTCACCATTTTGAGGATTAAAATACTTTCCTTTCCTTGTCAATTCATGTGTCCTAGTGCCACCAACAGGCACAACATGGAAACAGGAATTTTGCCTTTGATGGAAACATTTTTACCTTACGGACACCTCTGATTTATTGGGGTAAAACTCCCTCTCACCGTCCGCAGCTTCATATGAAACTACTGTCAACAATTGCTATATGAACAAAGTCTGTGATGGATGAGATCCCAGTCCCTCTGAATTATGGCTTCTCAATATTTATTAGTCTCCTTCCCTCACCTTCCACTCTACTAACCTACTGCCTGGTTCACCTCAACATCCCATCCCCATATCTCTCTGTATGTCACCCCCTCCCCATCTCCCACAGCCGCAGTGTACGTCTTCCTCCTCTGTACCCGAATAAAGTAGCCCAGCAGGTGTTCCCCATTCATGACCTTCAGGATGACAGAGGATGACATTCACTGCCTGCCTCTGTTGCTTCATACAAGTGTTCCTCCATGTCTAAGAGGTATGTCCTTCTTGCCTCGCTCTATTTTCTCTCAAAGCACAACTCAGGTTCTGCCTCCTACATGAGGCCTTCCCTGATTTTTCCTGTTGTTTAACCTTCTCTCCCTCTTGAAATGACACTGTATTACCTGGCATATATTTTACATTTGCCTCCTTGTTCACATGCAGTATTCCCTTAACAGAATAGGAACTCCTCAAAGGCAGAGTTGGTGGTTTGTTTTGTTTTGTTTTTTTGCCTTTGTATCCCCAGCATGGAGAACAATGGGTTGCACATGGTAGGTTCTTAATAACTTTGTTAAATCGACTCATTCTTTTCTGAGCACTTCATTTTAGGAAGAAAATTGGCAAGCAAGAGAATGGCCACAGGAGGGTGGCTGGGACCAGAGATTTATCTAGAACTGGGAGTTCAGGAGTCAACCAAGCTACATTTTACAGGTGAGGAAACTGAGGCTGGGGGGAGCGATTAAGTCACTTGGCTGAGGTCATATATATATAGTTGACCAGGACTAGGGGTTCATATACAATTAGAACTGGAAGGGATCTCCAAAGTCAACTAATCTAGCAACCATTTTATAGATGAAGAAACTGAGGCTGGGGGAGGAGAGATTAAGTAACTTGGCTAAGGTCATATATGTAGTAAATGATGAGATAATGAGACCACAATCAAATGGACTTTGGATGTTGTGTAGTCCAATCCAGATCTAATTCCCAAAGTTGAGCACTCTTTCCATCGTACTACATTGTCTTGTATATGTTCTGTAAGCGCGATGAACTCAGAGACCACATCTTATGTCTCTGTGCAATTAATAATTTTAATAGTGATGATGGTGATGGTATATCCCACTTCTACAACTCTTTGACAAAGTCCATTCCAGCTTTAGACTCTCTGACTCCAAAGCCAGTCCTCCATCCATTGTACCACGATTGCACCGAATGATCATCATTTGAAGGAGACTGACAGATTTAACAGGAAGAAAGGAAGATGGAGGAACTGCTTCAAATGGTTGCATATTGGGGCAGCTAGGTGGCGCAGTGGATAGAGCACCAGCCCTGAAGTCAGGAGGACCTGAGTTCAAATCTGTTCAAATCTGATCTCAGACACTTCCTACCTGTGTGACCCTCGGCAAGTCACTTAATCCCAATTGCTTAGCAAAAAGGAAAAAAAAATGGTTGCATATCTATAGCACATGTATAAGAGGGAATGGACTCCAAAGGCCAGTCTGAGTAGTCAGTAGAAGTTGTAGAGAGGCAGATTTCAATATGACATAAAGAAAAACAACCCTAATGATTGGGACTCTTCAAAGTTGGGGTGAGCTGCCTCAGGGGAACTCGCTAGAGTTCTTCCAACAGGTTCTGTGCAGCCACTTTGAGTGGGAGAGAGGTGCAAAGGGGAGAGATCTATAGGAATGGGTTTGATGGCATTGCTATGAAAAGTTCCTTCCTTCCATCCAGAGATGCCTGGATCCTGGGAGTGCTAATGAGAGGCGACCTGGAGACCTAGGATCCCTAGATTTTCCTGTTCAGTCATTTTTCAGTTGGGTCTGAGTTTCTATGACTACATTTGGGGTTTTCCTGGCAAAGGTACTGGAGGGGTTTGCCATTTCCTTCTCCAGCCCATTTTACATATAAGGAAACTGAGGCAAGTTTTGAGTGACTTGCTTAGAGTCACACAATTAGTATGTGACTGATGCCAGATTTGAATTTATGAATATAAAGCTTCTGATTCAAGTCCAGTGCTCTATCCACTCAGCCATCTGGCTCCCTCCAGGCTTCCTAGCTTAGGTTTCAGTAAAACTAATTCCTACTCTTAGAAGCACCCATGTACACAGTATGATTTCTTGGGCCTGTGCCTTAACCAGCTTAAGTATCCATTTCCTTATCTTTGAAACAGGAATGATAATAGTATGACCTGCTTCACAGGGCCATTGTGTGAGATTATGCTCTTTGCAAATGCTAAAGAATTACCCAAATGCAGTGGATAGAGCACAAGCCCTGAAGTCAGGAGAAATTTCAAATTTGAATTCAAATTTGGTCTTAGACACTTAACACTGCCCAACTGTGTGACCCTGGGCAAGTCCCTTAACCCCAATTGCCTCAGCAAAAAATAAAAACAAATACCCAAATGTCAGTGATGCTTTTAAAAAACAAAAACAAACAACAACAACAACAACAACAACAACAAAAAAAACAGGTTGGGGGCAGCTAGGTGGCGCAGTGGATAGAGCACCAGCCTTGAAGTCAGGAAGACCTGAGTTCAAATCTGACCTCAGACACTTAACATTCCCTAGCTGTGTGACCTTGGGCAAGTCACTTAACCCCAATTGCCTCAGCAAAAAAAAAAAAAAAAAAAAAAAACACACAACAGGTTGATCTGTAGTATACACTTCAGTTATTTTTGTTGACATGTTAAGTCAACATTAAATGTGGAAACCCCCCAAAAAGATTGGCTGCTCCCCCAGGGCCTCCCCCCAAAAACATTAAAAATCTAAAGTAGCATCAACTCCTCCCACTACATCTTTAAAAACAAAAGGGAACAGACATGGAACTGAAACTGTCAAAGTTTGTTTATTTCAGGATCTTGTTTTTTTTATTTTATTTTAATAGAAAATAAATAAACTTTGTTCATTTTTAAATAATCTTGTTTCACTAAGTCTTTGGGCTCCTTACTCTGCTATTCAGGCCTTCGATAACCATGTTAGTTCTGAGTCAGAATCTTTTTGGTATCATTGACATTTCTCAAGATATGTTGATGCAAGGAGAAATACTGCCAGAGGGTTCAGAACCAATCAGCACAGGGCTAGAGACTGGCAGAAATTAGGCCAAGTTTAAAATAAATCACTGGAGTCCTGGTTTTTTTTTTAAGTTGAAAAATATAACCCATAGCCTTGGGAGGCACTGTCCTTCCAGAGGACACAGATTTTTCATCACCATTAGATCACTGAATAACTATTTTCCATGAAGAAAGAGTGGGGTCCCCGGATGCCTAGTGAAGGTGATTCTGGGAACTCATAGGCTCATAGATGATGGAGCCGGAAGACTCCTTAGACACCATCTCATCCAGGCTTTCCCCAAAATTTTACTACCCAAGAAAACAGCATCCAAGATGTGTGTGTGTGGGGGGGGAGGATATGTGCTCCAGATCTATTCTTTTTGAGTTGCATGGGAACTCTATGTATAGAAATCCCTACTGAAGTTCTGAGAAGGTAGATTTGCTGATGGTAAGCCAGAACTGTGACTTGAACCCAGGTCCCTCATCCTTATGCTGACCTGCTATCACCAGAGTATCTCTCTAACCAAAAGCCTTTTTTTTTTTTTTTGCTGAGACAATTGGGGTTAAGTGACTTGCCCAAGGTCACACAGCTAGGAAGTGTTAAGTGTCTGAGACCAGATTTGAACTCAGGTCCTTCTGACTTTAGGGCTGGTGCTCTATCCACTGCACCATCTAGCTGCCTCTGGTTCTTATTTCTTAAAAACACATAACTTTTTCATACCCTCTAAGAGAGAACAGGATCATGGGACTTAAAACTAGAAGGGACTCTGCAAACTTCAAGGAGGTTCATAAATTATATATATATATATTTGTATATATATATATAATTACATATAAGTTATTGTGTTACATGTAAATTATTATTATTATATTATTATTATTATTTACACAAGAGAATAAGATGCAGTCCCTGACTATATGGAGCTTACAAGTTATATATGAAATAATGTCTTGTTATTCAATCATGTCCAACCCTTAATAATACACAGACCATACTTTCTACGGGGTTTTCTTGTCAAAGATACAAGTGATTTTCTATTTTCTTTTCTAATGAATTAAGACAAGCAGAAATAAAATGACTTGCCCAAGATCACTCAGCCAGAAAGTGTCTGAGGTCACATTTAGACTCAGCTCTTCCTGACTCCAGAAGCAGCACTCTATCCACCGAGTCACCTTCTCGTACTATAGTGAAACAATTTCTGGAGTTTGGGAGTCAGATTTGGGTTAGACTAAATGATTTCTAAGGGTGGTCAGGCGGCACAGTGGAGAGAGCAACAGACTTGGAGTCAGGAGAATTGGAATTTAAATCCAGCCTGGGACACTCCCTAGCTGTGTGACCCTAGGTAAGTCACTTAACTCTGCCTCAGTTTCCTCATCTGTCAAACGAGCTGGAAAAGGAAATGGCAAACTACTCAATCCCCAATGGGATTACAAAGAGTTAAACATGGCTGAAATGACTGAACAAGACAACTTCTAAAGCTCTGAGCTTATATGTTATTGGCATGGGGAGGTGCAGGACTGAAAATATCGAACAAGGCACAATTAATCACTTCCTGAGGAGTATAGACAAGTCATTAAGGCTGCAATTCAGCCCTTGAATCATGGGACTTAAAACTGGAAGGGACTTCCAGGAGGTTTATAAATTATTATACATATATTACATATGAGTTATTATGTTATATTAAATTATTATATTTTTATTATTATTTATACCAGGGAATAAGACTTGGAGATTTGCACCTTAAGCAGGAGTCTTGCTGGACTCTGAGGGGGAGTTGAATTTGTTCAGGCTTCAGGGGCTGCCTCTGATCTCTAGGATAGACTACAAAAACCTCTTTTCCTTTTTCCTTGTTTTTTGACCTCTTATGGTTTTTCCCTTTTGTTCTGATTTTTCTGTCCCAATATGATTCATAAAGAATGGTGTATTTAAAAATTCATGTATGTATATAACCAGAAAAAAAAACAACAATTAAAAAAAGAAAATAATAATATTGTTCACAAAGCTAGGCTGGGACAAGATTGGGAGTTCTAAAGTGGTGTGCTGAATCAAAAAGTGCCTTGAAGGTCACAGATTTTTCATCACTATTTAATCACTCAAAAAGTTACTGTTCATGAAAGGGTGGGGTCTCCCTGATGTCCAGAAGGTGGTCCTGGGAAATCCAACTCATAGAAGGCAACAAGCTTGAATTTTAGACTATTCTGATTCGAGGGAAACCATTTAGCCATCCATTGATTCTCTGTTCCTGTGACAGCAGAGAATCTAAGTAGGATGGCAATAACTCATATTCACATGTACATTTTCCTCCAAATAATCATCTGAGGTAAGTTAGAACTTAGATTTCTCCCCCTGTTTTATAAATGAAAGCCTGGGAGTGCTTGAGTCACACAGGTCACTCACACAGCCAGAAAGTTTTAGAGCTGATACCTGAACGTACAATTCTATCTCTAAGTTCTATAACATAGGTGTTTCCCCTTCAATTCAGTTAATAGAGACCAAAAGTAATCTTGTAGGGAAAAGGAAAGAATCTGCTATTTCCAGAGGGCAGAGCCAAGACTAATGGGTTAAAGTTAGAGGAAGGAAAGTCTTAGTATAATGGAAGAAAGGATAATTGATTAATTAGAGCACGTACTGAATGAGAAGTGAGCTCTCCGTGATTATAAGTATTCAAATCAAGACAAGCTGAGCTTTTCTCAGGCATTGTGTGGACAGCAGAATTCATTAGATAATGCCTAAAGTCTCTTTGCTGATTCTATGAATAAACTTCAAGTCTCTCAGATATAATTAACAACTGTCTTGGGACTACTGTTGCTAAGCCATTGGATAATTAGGAAGGGCTCAATGGTACTTTTTTATAGCCAGAGATGTAACTTGGAATTTTTATATTCAGAATGAGTAACAATAATGGTACCCTCAGTTGAGGGGGTTATATGGAACAATTGGCCTTGTAAGGCAAAGGCAGAAACCCAGGATTTACAGGGCATGTAAGGATGCTGCTGGTGGAAATGTCAGGGGCAGATGGGGGGCACAAGGTAACACAGGACAGGAAGTCACCACAATACAACAAAAGAATGCAACTGCCCTTTTCATTTGGTTATTATTAAAATAAATCCATTGCAAAATAAGCACACTGGAGCTAAGGCCCACTCACCTCACCCTAGTTAAAGTTCTATTTTTACAAAGACCAAATGATCAAACCTTTGTCACTCCTGACTCTAAGATCAAAGTGTCCTCCACTTCCTTACAATTTTTAAACCATTGATACATGTATTTAGAGCTTTCTTGTTCTCTATTTTTCCCTGATTAGTCTTAGCTGGAAATAAAACTAAGTCCCCATGGAAACCATATATTCTACACCAACATAGCAGAAAGTGCCCTCAGTCATTCACACTAGACTGAGTCTTTTTGGGAAACAAAGCTGCCTCCTCAAGTTCAAGGTCTCATTGGGAAAAACTCCATGATTAGGTCTCAGAGTAGAAGAGGCAAATAGGCTTTGCAATTATGAATCACCAAGGATATTTTTATCTTTTTATTTTATTTCTCTCCAGAGTGATACTAGCTTAGACATGCTGTATTCAGGTGACTGAGAAGGTTTTTGCTCTCATCATCATTTCCAGATGTGTATGTGTATATATATGTATATATATATGTATATATATATATATATTATATATGTATATATATATATTATATACACACACATATATATGTATACATGTATATATATACACATATATATGTATATATATATATATATGTTGGTCTAGGCAGCCCCCTTTTAGGTATGGATAGAGGTTCGACCCCACCAGGGTTTTCTTAGCAAAGATACTGAAATGCTTTGCCATTTCCTTCTCTGATTTATTTTACAAATGAGGAAACTGAGGCAGTTGAGTGACTTGCCCAGAGTCTTAACAGCTAGTAATGTCTGGCATAAGATTTGAACTCAGGGAAATGAATCTTCCTGACTCCAGGCCCAGCACTGTCTCCACTATCTCTATCCACTATCTAATTTCACTAATAGTTTGGGTTTGGCAGACACTAAGGTCCCTTCTGACTCTCAAATTCTATGAACCTATGACATCTCTAAGAATTCATTTAAATTTCATCAAAACTCATCAGAAACTTCAGAAAAATACATTAAAGTTATAGCTTTCAAGAAACATGAAAAGGAAGGAGAAAAATGGCAATGGTGACCTCATAGCTAATTGGATTTCAAACTTCAAATCTCTGCTCTCTGGTTTATTCTTCTGGAATGAAGGACAAACAACAATTTTCCTCATAGCTGCCCACCTTATCAGCTTAAAGCCATGATGCTCCCCTGGATCTTCATAGTCTTTACATAAAATCTTCAACTTGACATTTAAAGTCTATTACAACCTTGCTCTAGCCTACCTTTTTAGACTTGTTTCATATGACACTTTTCACACATTCAAAATTTCAGTCGCAATGGCCCTTTTGTTCCTCCCTAAACCCTTCATTTCATCTTCTATTCATTTAACTTTCTACAACACATCTTCCATGATTGACATGCAGACATCACTTCAAACTCTTAGAATCCCAAGCATTGCTCAAGATCCAGCTCCTGAGTTACCACCTATAGGAAGTCTTTCCTGCTCTTCCTGATCATTAGCGTTCTCTCTACTCAATCAGAGAGTCACACAGCTAAGAAGTATTAAGTGTCTGAAGTCCTATTTAATTCAGATCCTCCTGATTTCAGGTTGGTGCTCTACCCACTGTGCTATCCCCTTTCTCAATCATTTTTTACTTGCTTATCTAATTAAACATTTGTTTAGTAGATGCAAGTCCCTTGAGGGAAGAGATGGGAAACTCAGAGTGCGGAATGTCACAGACATTGTCACTGACATTCACCATATGACTTGGTTTTGTTTATCTGATTTTTGTAATTGTTGTAGAGTTCATTTCCAGGATGACAATATACAGGGTATAGAGGGAGAAAAGAGCACTTCTCCAGTAACCATGTTGACAAAGCTTTGCATTTATGATCAATATCATATTTCTAATTCTCTGAAGAGTGAGGGAGAGGTGAGAGGAAAAAAAATTTGGAACTCAAAATGTTTTTAATGAATGTTGGAATATTTAATATAATTGGGAAATACTTAATAAAACAAACAAAATATAAAATTTTAAATTGACATTGACAAAAACAAAAAGCAACAATGAAATTTATTTTAGAATAAACACATAATAATACACATAATAAATATATATAATATAATAAGCAACATATAACTAGGGGGAAATAAAGTACTACTTAAAATATAAATAACTAAATGCTTATTTAATTGAAATGAGGAACTGTAGTCTCAGATAGAAAAATGCTCCAAAAAGGGAGCTCTCTGCCAACTGTTTTAATAATAATAATAAGTCACTAGCTTGATGACCAGCGACACAAGTTGAGATGACTATGTCTTGAACTTAATAAGGGTACAAAAAAAGAACCCAGAATTTTCTTCTAGGATACAATTTGGAAAAATCTGTTGAAATTTCCCCACTAGGTAATTTCTTTACCTTGTTCACACATGATTCCTAAATAATGTAGATATGATGGAAGGGTGGAATAAAAAGACACATTTTTGGCACAGAATGTCAGAGCAGTCAGGTCTGTTTTGCCTCTAGCCAAATGCTTAGGGGGGGATGTTGGGGTGAGGAAGTGGAGAGGGGAGGCACAGAATCCTTGTCACTATAATCTATGAATTTAGCATCCTCTTGATTTAACCTTTCTTAATCTCAGCTTTCTCATCTGTAAAAATAAGGAATGATGATACTTTTACAGTATCAACCTCTCAGAATCATCAGGAGGCAAGTGCCTCCCTTAAAGCACAACAGAAATAATCTAATTTGTTCTTTCAAACTCCATTGCTTCTTCTTTCAAAGGAAAATGCTTCCTTCCAAAGTGTGAGGAATGATTACTCATGTTTTCTAGTGAATAATCTTCCCCTTCTACTAAGAATGGAGAAGCCTCCTCATTTATCCAAGCTGGATGCTAGCTTGCCTCCTTCCTGGGAGGGGACCATTAAACTTGGAGATCTTGAACTGAGCCTGGGAAGCAACTTTCCTTGCTTTGCCTCAGTTTCCTTATCTTTAAATTAGGAAAAATGTTTTTCTCTCTTCTTTGGATGTCTGTGGGTATCCTTGGATAATTATGAGTTGCATATTATATCCTGGGGTGTATGAGATAGAAATGAATCCATGAATGTTCTCAGTCTGAGATGAGACTTCCCCTCATCTTCTGTCATATTTATGATGGAGTCTGACCAGGTTTTAAGTTTCCATTCCTGGTTCCAGATGATGACTTTATGGTGGTTAAGGAGGGAGGGGAATGCTCATAGCCCCTTGTGACTTGAGGAGATTAAACTGGGAGATGATGATTATTGATTATGAAATGTAAGAAATCGATGACTCACTAGATCTACAAAAAGAAGTAACCTTACTTTCTTTTTCCTTTTTGGCTAGGAATAAAGGAAAGACCCTTTTTAGATACTTCCTCAGAGTTGGGTAGGGGAAAGGAGGCTGAATCTCTTCCCTCACTCTAGCTTCCATGTGGCCAAAAACACATGTCCTGCCTTGACAAGCCCAAGGCTGGGTTTAAAGGGCTGCCTCATTGTCTCTTCTTTCCTAATCTTAGGCAGAGAAGTACCTCTTCTAGGATGGATGTATCCAAGCTCGGAGGCAGCTTTGTTGGTTGGAGAGATCTCCAATTTCCAAGCTGCATTCATTTCATACGTGTTTTCTATGGGAAGCATGGGGAACCAAATTGGCCTTGGAGTAAGCCACATACTGACTATATAACCTGGACAAGTCATTTAACCTGTCAATGTTAAGAAGTTGCAGAGTCTATAAATGGTGGAGAAAGTTCAGATCTTCATTGATCTTCCTCATGAGGAAGGAGCTTTCTCCACTGATGAAATCGCCCATCTGTTCTCCATCCAAGGTACTTCTTCATACATGTCTCTTTCTATAAAATGGAAGTTCCTCAAAGGGAAGGACAATTTCACCTTTGCCCTCATTTCATATCCCAAATGTATCTCAATGGAGTAACTGCTTATTGATCTTTGATTAAATGGATCTAGACATTCATAAGTTCAACAGCTGGTAACTAGAGGTCATCCACTCCAAACTCCACATTTAATAGATGAGGAAACTACAGCTCAAAAAAAGGGAAGAGGCTTCCCCACCAGGGTGATAGAACTGGAATTCTTTCTCAGACTTCTTGATTTTAAGCCCAAAGACCCATTAAATTTTCTGACACCACTGCCAAAGGCATCACAGTGAACTCCTTGTTAAATATCAAAAAAATGAAAACTCAATTTATTTCCAAGATTATAATAACATTGAACAGCAACAAAAATATACTTTTTGTACACAAGGATGACTAAATCAAGCCTTCTCATCAATTTAAACTTATTATTTAAATTTAATCCATTTTACTTTCAATAATTCAAACTCATCCTCTCCAACATCTCCCTCTTATCTTCCTGACAGGCTCCAGAGAAGATAATTTTTCTATCCATGAGTGGCAGGAAGCCAAGGTCTTAATAATTAGTATTATAAAAATAGCATTTATGTAGAGCTTTGAGGTTTAAGAGGTACTTTACACATTATCACATTTGATCATCACCACAATCCTATGAGGTAGGTGCCCTTATCAGTCCCATTTGACAGATGAGGAAACTAAGACTGAGAGCAGGTGAATGACCTGCTCGTGATCAAATGTGTCTGAGACTGAAGTTGAACTCAGACTTTCCTGACTCCACATCCAGTGTATTACCTATTAAACCACTTACTTTCTACCTGTTTTACTTCTCTGGACACTAAACCGTCTAACCTCCCATCCATTCCATATTCATTGATTCTATTCTCTCCTACAAATTTCATCAACTTTCCAGGTGAAATTAAACTAAGAGGTAGGAGTGAATATATCTCCATTGACTTGAACCCCACATGTACCCAGCCCTTGTCTGGGCTGCCCAAAGCAAATTTTTCTCACCTCATTTTCCCCTATGTTACCAAAGTCAAAGAAGTTGGATACCTTATTTTTAAATGTAAGAACAGAGACCTAGAAATAGGCAATTATGAGATACCCTGTGCAATTATGAAAAGGAGAGTCTAGACTATTATGAATATAGTATTTTCCAAAGTATTCTTCAGCTGAACTTAAGGAGAGGGAAAATGAAGGAGGAGAAAGAGGGAGTGGGAAAGAGAAGAGGAAAGAGAAGAAAGGAAGAAGAGTAGGGGAATAAGAGGAAGGAGAGAAAGTGAGGAAGGAAGAGAGAAAGCAGAAAAGACCCATTTCCTTTTAGCTGATCAAACCATCCTCAATGTAATACACACTCACTACTTGATAGGAAGACAAAGGGAAAAGAAAAAAGAAAAAGGGATTTTCATCAAAGAAAAGGGATTTTCATTGGAAGAAAAGGGAATTGGGGAATAGAATGCAGGTGGGAAGTAGAGTCTGAGGTGAGGGCAGCAGAAAGATAATATATATTCTCAATAACCTGCAAGGTCTCTCCCAGCTCAAGCAGACCCACAGTCTTACAATCTAGTAAATGTTTGCCTTCAGATCAGAGTGAAAGCCCTTCCCAAACTTGAACAGTCTCTTCTATCCACAAATGGTTTGCAAAATTCATTTCTATCCTGAGAGGTACCATAGCACCTTGGTAAAATGGAATTCACCAATTAGCAATTTTGTAATTAGTCACTGATGAATTAGCACAACAGCGATTAAATTAAAGTGGGTCTGCAAATGTTTTTTTAAATAGTAAATAAAGTCTTTGGACTTTTTTGTTCAAGATTTGATAATCATGCCCTGGATGGTAGAAAGACTGGGTCTGGGTCTCAGGACCCTAGGACCAAAGCTGTCTGGAAAGGTTAAGCCTTTTGTCCATTTGAGTTTTCTTCCCTTTACACTGCTTATTTAATTATCAGAAAGGCTCTTTTCTGCCAGCCCTGGCTGGAACTGTAATCCTGGCTGCTATAGGATGTCTTAATAGACCAAGTTCCTTCTCTTAGAAAGAACAACAGGTCCATCCCAGCACACAATGTTCCACTCAGGGTAATGGGGAAAGGACCCCCTCCCAGCCCCACTTGAAAGAGAATGTGCTTGCTCTCTTTAATCATTAACAGGATAAATGATGGCCCTGAAAGGTTAGAGAATGAACTCTCCTTCATCTTGAGCTACAATGATAAAATCTCCTGTCCTTTCAAAGAGAGCTTGTCTAACATCTGAGCAATCCCATTAACTATTAACCCAGATATGTGACTGATAACCTCAAAGAAAACATCAAAGCACATGAAAGGTCTCTTACAGTGCCAAAAAATCCTAAATCTCCCTTTCTGATGTTGCTTAAGTCACACCAGTGAAATGCAGGAAAGAATTAGAATTCAATTCTAGTTCATCCCCTTGAGGGGGCCTTGACTCTGAGAACTCAGTTTCTTTTTCTGTAAAATGGGTGGGTGAGACTCTATCAGCTCGAAAATCCCTTCCAACTCCAAAACCTCAGCTCCTAAGGGGACTTGGCAATCATGAAGTCAGAGCACCTTATTTTAAGGATGAAGAAACTGAGTGCCCAGAAATCTCTCACCCAGTGCAAAGTTTCTGAGCTGGATTGCAGACCTGGAACCTCTAACTTCAAATCCAAAATCCAACAATCTTAATTTACAGATAGAGAAACTGAGGCTGGAGAGATTTTCCTCAAGTCACAAATACATGTCTCTCTCACCCAAGGTGGCCTTAAGGAATGGGCAGAAGTCTGAAAACTCATCTGCAGATGTGCAAACACACCTGGTTCCAGTTTGGAGCTGACAAAACTCAGTGGCTCAACCCTGGAGAAAATCACAGGTGGTTTTTATGTTTCTTTTTAAAAATTTATTTCATTTTCAATTCAGAGAACAAAATAAAGCTTGTGGTACTTCTCCAGATGATTTTTAAATAGACTTTTACATGACCCTGTCTCTAAACAGAAAGAAGGCGCCATACATTGAAATGACAGAAGAGGAATCTGACTTTGAAATCAAATGAGATTGTATTTGCAAAGAGCTTAGTAGGTGCTTAATAAGTGCTTATTCTCATTCCCCTTACTCTCTCCCCCTTTGGAGATCATAAGATAATAGACAGAACTGAATGGGGCTTTAGAGTATCTTTAGAAGAGAAAACTGAGCCCCAGAGTTCTCTGGAGTCACACACAGGTAGTAAGGAGGCAAGCAGAATTTGAACCCACATCTTCTCCCTCCAAATGCAGCCCTCTCTTTCCATCCCCTACCCTTTTTGGGTTTCTACAGCCTTCCGGCCCCAGATTTTTCCTGGCAAGAATGGGGGGCAGCAGGTTGGGATCTTAAGGAAGGTACCTGTAGGGCATGCCAGTCTCTGCCCGCACAGTCTCCTGTAGCGAGAGCCCATGGGCCCTCAAGAACTTCTCCAGATGTTTGCGTTCAGCAGCCCCACTGGTCCTGCCAGGCAGGCACAAAGCTGCAGGTCGCCCCTGGGGCCCGACCAGAGGCCGCTTCCCCTTCAAAGCGGAGTCCCCGGATTTCACCAGCCCCAGCTTGGGGCTGGGAATGTCTGCACAGGCTGGCTTGTAGAGATGCATCCTCCTGAACCTGCAGCTGGGAGGGCACCTTCTGGGGACCACTGTCTCCCAGGCTTCTCTGTGACCAGCTTGTGACCATTAGGTGCCCATCAGTGCCAGGGGCTGCCTTCACCGCCAATGCCTGAGGTCTCCTGGCAGACCTCGTGGGAACATCCCCCAAGCTTTACCCTCTGGGTCCTGGGCAAGGCTTCAGAGGTCAGCTCACGTCCACCCTGGCAGAGCTCCTACTTTCCCCATAGTCAATCTGAAGCAAAAGCAACTGTGTCTCGGCCCTGGGGAAAGAGCTCGGGGCTCTTTCTCATGTCCTTCTATTTAGGTAAAAAGCAACATTGGTCTAGGCTTTGGGCCAAAGTTCCGGTTCCCATCATGTGGGACTTTTTCTAACTCACTGAGCCTTCCCATTCCCAAAGCCAGTGCCCCACGCATCTGAGGGCAGGATGGGGCAACTTTGTCCTACTCTCAGGCAGGTATTTGTGGAAATCCAAGGGCAATTCCTCCCATCAAGGGCCATCTGTACAATCTGGTCCCACCTACATTTCTACCCTCAGCTGACATGACGCCTTTATGTGAAGATTACTGAATAAGCCCTTATTAATTGGTTTTCTATTGATTAAATCCCTCACTCTAATCGGACTGGTTCTGCTCGGTGGCTACAGGAGGAAACTTTTAGAAAGAAATGATTTATATTCTTTCTCTGATGCCCAGTGAGTCACCGAAGATTTTAGACTCAGTTTCCTCATTTGTAAAATGGAGATAATAATATCTCTACCTGGTACCATTAGACCCAAATGGGATTTGAATGCAAACTTTAAGACTAAATATCAGTTCCTACGTCATTGCTTCACCCCACCGTCCTGCTCTCTCTTAAAATGCCATTCACTTCATGCTCTCCCTTGATCTCATATCTCACTTGTCCTCCGAAGCCATCCCTGACTACCCAGCTCCGAAGCGACAATCCTTCTATCTTCTGAACTTCTCTGGCAGTTTTTATATTTTTCTTTTGTCTTATCTCATGTTAGATTTTTCCGATACCCTAATAACGATAATTATTACTGGCACCTCTAGAAATGTTTTCAAACTTGCTCAGCACATGCATTATTTCAGCCAGGCTCCACAGCCACTTGGGGAGTTAGAGAATACATGTCGTGCCGCCATTTTGAAAATAGCTCACAGAAATGTGCTAATTTGTTCACTCTCGCTTAGCTAACAATGATATTAGCAGGGATCACCAGGATAATACGCTATGAACAAGGAAGATTTATACCAGGGCTGGTTCACTATTAGGAACACTATTAGTATAATTAACTATATCAATAAGAAACTATACGATGATATCAATAGATGCAGAAAAAGCATTTGACAAAAAAAAACCCATAGTTAACAATGGTCAGAGGAGGAACTTGAACCCTGGTCTTCCTGACACCAGTCTCAGACTTCATTGACTCAGTACTTATCTTTCTAGAGCTCCCAATAGCATCTAACACTGTTGACCATCCTCCCTTCCTATTTCCCTCTGGTGTCTGGGTTTCTGTGACATTGCTCTCTCCTGGTTCTTTTCCTACCTCTCTGCCTGCTCCTTCTCTGACTTCTCTGCTGGATTTTCATCACTGTTGTCCCGGGGGGGGGGGGGTTTCTACCTCATGGGCTCTCTCTTGGGCTCTCTTCCCTTCCCTCTTATTCTTTCTTTGCCTTCTTCGGCTCACATGAATTCAGGTCCTAACTCTACAAGATGGCACCAAAACCACTACTTTCAGGTCCAGTCTTTCCTCTAAGCTTCAGTTATAAAGGCTTATTAACCATTTTATGATTCATAGGTAGATCGAGTTCAGCTTTTCTAAAAGAGAATCATTATCTTTCCCATAAAAGCCACCTATCTCTGCACTTCCCTGACCTTGAACACTTAATCCTACTAATCATCCATGTTCACGTCTTAAAATCTTCTTCAACTCTTCAATCTCCTGACAGATCCTGGGCCAGTTCCCATGTCCCTCCATTGCCAAGGTCTAGTTCATTTCCATATATTTGTTTATATATTTTCTCCTTCAGTAGAACGTAAGCTCTTGGATGGTAGGAACTATCTTTTGCCTCTTTGGGTTTTCCAAATGCTTCCCATAGTGCCTGACACATAGTAGGTGCTTATATTAATTGACTACTGACTTTTCTTTGGCCCTGGCTACTTTGAGGTACAATGAATTTCCATCATTTTGGTAGCTTACCCAAGCCCAGCTAACATCTCCCTTCCCCTCCAAACTCTTACTGACCAGCCAGTTCTAAAAAGAGCAGTTGGCTAATAATGTAGGGCTCAGCGAAGACAGGAAGACCTGAATTCAAATTCAGATTTAGACACTTGCCAGCTGTGTGACACTGGCCAAGTCATTTAATTCTGTTTGTCTTACTTTCCTCAAGTGTAACATGGGGGTGAGAAGAGTGCCCACTTGCTAGGCTTTTTATGAGAGGAAAAATGAAATAGCATTTGCAGAGTGCCATACACATGCTAGCTATTATTTTTAATACAGTATAATTTTCTTGAGAGAATGGACCATAATTATCTTTGTGCATCCCTAGAATCAGATCCAAAGCTTTGAACATAGTAGGCTCTTAATTGATGCTCATTTAACTGGATTAAATTGAATTGAATTGAGCCCAACAGTGTGGAGTTTGGGTTTTTGAACATGTGATAGACCTTTACTCCCTAGTAGGTCATTTAATTTCTGTTGTTCCCTCTGGGAAGGGAGAGTCTAGAGGTGAGCTGGAAGAGTGGGGGAATGTGGAGCAGACTCAGTTAGTCTTTCTTAACAAAGAGGAGAAGCTGGTGGTGAAAGGTCTGAGAACCAGTTCTGGGAATAACAGGAGAGTTAGAATCTTGGACCGATGCCCCCTCCTGGATGGGAGGAACTGTTTTTTCTTCTTTGGGTAGTCCCAGCACTTCCTACAATTCTGACACACAGTAGGTGTTTGTGTCAATTGACTCCTGACTCTCCCTTTTTGCCCCTGGCTATTTTGTGGGTACAGTTCTCCACTTATTTTGGTATTGTTCAATGACAATGGATCGATAAATATTGATTAAGCACCTACTACGTGCCTGGAACCTGGCTAAGTGCTGGGAATATAAAAAGAGGTAAAAGACAGACTCTGCCCCCAACACACAAATGTATAAACAAGTTACACATGGGAAAAAGAGAAAATAACAGAGGGCAGGTGCAGGAATTCAGAGGGACTTTAGCTGAGACCTCCAGGAAGCCAGGGAGATCAGTGGTCAGAGCAGAGGAGGGAGAGCTTTTCATGGGGCACGGCCAGAGAGAGGGTCCAGAGCCAGAGATGACGGCAGAAGGGCAGCATCATTTTCCACACCCAGACCCCCCATCACCTTACATTTTCAACTCTGTGACACTGGCTGCTCTCTTCCCAAAGTTCAGCTGATCCCCAGGAACCCAGACAATGGACAGGAGGGTAATGGCAGGACAATTCCAGGGAGCCAAGTCTGAAAGGCTTGGGAGGGGAGAGGGAGAGGGTCAGCCAAGAACAGGGAGGACTTTCAGGGCTCCAACTTGGCTCCATCAAAGCGAGGACCATGTGTCAACCAATAAGAAGTACATTAAATAAATTTTCAGTCATCACTTCTAGACACAAGACCTTCTTTCCCCTAGACTATTATTTTTGGAAAATTCCAAATAAGTCAGATCTTTATTTTTCAAAGTCCTCAACCCCATAGCTAACTTTCTGCACATAGCGTCCTGGCTTTTTTGTAATGTCACGGCCCCTCAAAATGATTTCTCGGTCTGTAATTGAGAACAAAGGCACAGAAAAGACATCCAGTGCCCCCCTCCACCTACTTAAGAAAGATCAGGACATGTTCTTCCAGTAGCCTCAGCAAGACGAGCCCTGGGAACACTCTCGGGGTCTAGACAGGGAACATTTGGGCAGAAGAAAGATGTGTGGAATTGTCCTATTTTTTTTCTTTTAGCTTTGCTAAGTTTCCTTCTCCCCTCCCCTCTCTCTCTTTCTGTTTTTTCTTCCTCTTCTCCTTCCTCCTCCTTTTCTTCCTTTTCCTCTTCTTTCTTTTCTATTTCCTCTTCCTCCTCCTTGTTTTTGTTCTTTCTTTTCTTCTTCCTCCTCTTCTACTTCTTCTTTCTATTTTTCTTTTTCATATATATATATATGTTTATTAAAAGTTTGTCTGCTTACCATATTTAACATATTTAACCCCATCTAGGGGAGGGCGTGGGGGAAGGAAGGGGAAATTGGAATACAAGGTTTTGCAAGGGCTAATGTTAAAGAATTATCCACACATATGTTTTGAAAAATAAAAATCTTAAATTAGAAAAAAGTTTGCTAAGCAAATCTAGAGGTAACCCAGCAATGGCCGGTGACCTGGCTGTTATTAAGTCAGCACTTAATTAATGCTTGCTAATTTGGCTTGATGTGACTTCTCCATTTGAAATGGTGCTTCCTGATTCTGCCATATTGTTTGGCCATCTTTTCAAATTCTCCACTAAAGAGGAGGATCTCCAATGCCTTTGACATCAGTCTGGAGAGGTACATACACACCCTCCTCAGGTTCTCAACAGAACCCAAATGATCTAAGTCTAGGCCACACTAAATATTTTGAGTAAAGACCCAATGGAAATAAGTATCATAGATGCTGTCGAAAGATAAATGTGACTAATGTTCAGAGAGTCTCATCCAAAAGGATGGCCACTGGGAGATGAATAAATTCACCAAAGTATAGTAGGGTGGTGATCTTCACGGATAGAGGGAATGCTGGTGAAATGATGGCTTTGGGAAGATATTTTAATATCCCATAGGGACCTCAGGAAGCATTCCCAGGATGAGAGGTCACTCAGCAAGGAAGGGGACCTTCAAGATCTTCTAAATAGGTAATTTCTATTTAGTGGTTCATGAACCAGCTTGAGATAATATCCAAGGGAGCTGAAAAGGCTTTAATGAGTCTTTAAGCAGTAAATAATTGCCTGATTGTGTTACAAATATGTTTTTCCTCCATGACAAGGAGCATGTAAATGTTTGGAGCATTATACGTTGGCATCTGCACTCATTTCAAGCTTGAATATGAGGACTCCCTGGAAAGCTGAGAATACACTGGGAATGAAAGGGAAGGAGCAAAGGGGGAATTGGGACCCTAGACTTCTAGCATGGGACTGACCCACTGATGGCCATCTATTGGGGCTGCTTCAGAAAACTTATTAACTTTAAGACCTCATCTTTCTATTCAATTCCATGTAACTGTGTCACAGAATCTCAGAGTTGGCAGGAACCTTGGGGGCCCTCTGGTGCAATCCACGGCCGACCAAGGATGCCTCAATTGAGGGATCACTTGTCCAACCACATGTGAAATGCTCCAGTGAAGGAGGAACTTTTTTTCTTTAAAGACTCTGAGGTAAGAAGCTTTGGGTGATCAAGAGACGGGAAACATGAAGAACACTCACCCTACAATACCTGTTTCTAGCCTCTGAATCTAAGAGACTGATCTGGATACGCGTAAGGATTCAGAAGCAGCTCTTGAACTCAGGACTCTATTCACTATTCCATATTTCTCCCCATATTGTAGGTGAACGAATACATGCGTTTGTGTGGATGTGTGTATAAGTGTGAGTGTGTATATTACATTCTATGATTTCATTTCCTAGTAAGGAACTTTTCCCAAGGCAAACAGGTACTTCCTCTGCCATTTTGGAGCCAAATGACCTATATGCAAGAGGTAGAATTTGAATCCAGTTCTTTCTGACTCCAAGCATGGCTCTTTATCCAGTATACCCACTGTCCCTCTATCACAGCATAAATAACCCCTAGGCACAAACACCCATAGGCTGGAAATGAAAATGTCACAGTTCCTCTGGCTCACTGTAATTGAGTGTAATAGAATCTGCAGCTAATTGGGACCACAAGGCACAGAGTTAGGAAGATGCAAGTTCGTGTCAATTCTGTCTGTCTCCGTTTCCTCCTTTTAAAATAATTATAAAGCATTTATTTACCTCCCATGGTTGTTGGGATCAAATGAGATAATACAGAAAGAAAGCACTTTGTAAACCTTAAAGAACTTTATAAACTACTTTATAAAATAGTGGTGATGATAATGATAATATTGTTGGCAGAAGTCACAGTAATACTGAGAATAGAGATGAGGTGGGTACCTACATGTGTTAATATGTCATGTACATTGAAGAACTCCAACAGAGAACACGAAAAGTTGAAGGAGAGAGCAATCATTTCTCTCTGGAAAAGACCAGGAAGAGTTTCCCAAGTGGCACCTGAACTGGGTCTTAAAGGCTAGACCACAATGGGGGTGAGGGGTGGAGAGGAGGAAGCATCCTTCACCAAATATCCAGAGGAAGGAGAGAGCAGCATGATTGATAAAAAAAAAAATAGCTCAATCGACATTTATTAAGCATCTACTGGATACCAGAGCCTGTGCTCAATAAGTGCTTAAGTTCAATTTCTTTAGAGCACAGAGTGTTTGAATGGGAATCACCTGGAATAAGTATGGAAAAGTCGGTTGATTCCAAATGTTGCAGGGCTGTAAATGCCAGGTTAAGACAGTAGTGGGGAGCTATTGAAGATTTGACACTGAGACCTTATTGAGTCCAGGCCCAGCCAATTCACCTCTAGTTACTGACACCTTGGCTGAGCTTTACTTTCTTTGTCTATAAGATTTACTCCCAAGATTGGAAGAGCCAAATTTTACATTCAATATTTTTTAAGAAATAAAACAGTCTGACCTTGTTCATTCAAAAGTTTTGAGCTTTTGTCACTTCCTGAAACCATAGCAGACGCCAACTATCCGTAGTCACTTAACAGCCAAGAAGAGGCTCATCACCTGGGAAAAAAGGGGTTGGACTAGATCATCTCCAAGTTCTCTCCCAGCTCTGAATGATAGTCTGGAGACCCAAGGAAGGAAAGAGTGAATCATACCTGACTTTCCTCTTGTGATAGTGACAGATCCAAGAAGATGGGAACAGATGGAATCCCCTAATCCCATAAGGCTTTTGGTTCCATCCCATATGTAGCTTATTAAAAAAAAATGTGACAGAATGGTGGGGAAGCGTGGGGAATCCCAAGTACATGCTGGGAAACCGAGGCAGAAACAAACGGAGGGACCGGGAATGGGGGTGGCTGACTCAAGGTGGGTTCAGATGATAGGGATTTTAGTTTCAGACAATGAATTTGAGATCTCTCTGGGATATCTAATCTGACATATCTAATAGACAACGGAGCTGAGGGGAGAAACTCTAGCTAAATATATGGGTCTGTGAGACATTTGTATAGAGGAGATAGTTAAATTCATAGATCACAGAAGTTACAGATGAGAGGGACCTTAGAGGCTGGGTGGTCCATCTCTTTATTCCATACACAGGGTAACTAAGGCCCCCAAAATTCATTAGCTTGCCCAGGATCTTTCAGGGACTAAATATCATATGGAATATGAACCCAGATCATTTCAGTTTTGAGCTGGTTCCCATGGTAAGTGTCAGGCTGCAATTCTAATGGCCAAATCTGCACCAATTCTCCAGCTCTTTCTGGAACAAACAGTCTCTCCTATCTTCCTGGGTTTCTCAGCCTCTTGCCTCCTTTAAGCTTACTGGGGCACCCAGACAGTGCCCACTGGTACCCACCATCCCCTGCTTATTCCCAGCTTCCCCTGCCTTTCTGCTCTCTGCTATCTAGGGAGACACTTCTGCCAATCTTTGCCATTCCCTGGTTCCAAAAACACAGCTGTCTGACTCTCCTCCTCTAAAGGCTGCCCCCTGATTACCTGCCAGCTGGTTTGCCCAGCCGGAGTCCCAATCCTTCCCAGTCTGCCCTCTCCCACTGCCACTTGAGCCCTGAGGCTGATGCCCATGGTCCAACCTTATGCTGTAAAGTATTAATCAGTCCCTTCTGGACACTATCCCTTTCCCTGACTTCTCATCTAGCGCTGACCTTGAAGTCACTGTTCTTTCCTATGCAATTCATCCTGAAGCAAAGCCTAATTAAATTTTCTTGTAGCTCATCAACTCATTGGCAGAATCTGGAACCACAAAGTACTTCCAGAAGCCTCAAACGTGAGACTTCAGGCAGCTACTGTCATTGAGAAATACTTAACAAAAAAGAAATAAAAATACAAAAAAGCATAGATAATGTTAATATGTGGTTTTCTAATTCAACTGTAGCCTGAGAGGATCCTTATGTATCATGAAATGGCTCCCATTTCTATTTTAGTGGACATCACTGATCTAGTTCATCCGCTTAATTTTTTTCTCAGAAAAAGAAATCATTGCCTAGAGAGTTCAGGTTATTTGATAAATGTCTGTTGTTAATAAGTAGTATAGCTGGGATTTGAACCCCAGACCTCTTACTGAAAAATAAAGACAGTCTCATTTTTGACCTCCTATGGCCAATACTCAAGCACAGTGCCTGGAAGCATTGGGGACTTAAGAAATGTTTGCCTATTTAATGATTAATTCATTTCAGATCTACTTTCTCAGTCCTTGGAGAGAGAAAAAAAAGATCCATTTTGTTCTGGGACTCAGGTCCATCCCTCAAATATAGGTTAAAACTGCCATCCTTATATCCATACCTCAATTCATTGGATTATTCTCCTAAAAGTTTCCTTCATTGGGTTCTCTCTTCTGTTTTGGGTTCAAATCACTAGCCTGAGCCACCCAGAGTTGACCCTCCATTTTTGGAATACTGAGTTCTCCCTAGCTCTCATCTGCTTAAATTTTTTTAATTAAGCCAACAGACTAAAACCATCTCCAAGTTCCTTTATAAATCTCTCTTCACTTCCCAGCCACCCCAGTCAGGTATGGTCATCCTAATCTCCTAGAAGAGTCAACAACTCTCACTCAAGGAGTGGCCCTTACCTGCTCTCTGACCCATTAGGAGGGACAGGGACTCCTTTATTGGGTGGGGGATGACTTCTTGGTCCCAGCCAGAATCTGTATCTTTCTCAAGCCAAGATGAATTCAGGTCAAGGAAACAGAATGTGGGACTTTGGTAATGGGGCACAAAATCTGGTCTTGGGGTCATTTATATCCATATCTTGATTGATTTGGACAGGTGAATAAAGAACCAGCTCATCCATTTTGTAGGTCACTCTGAATTGGGCAAACGTGCTAGTGCTAATCCTTTCAAAAGGCGCCAGGAATCCAATGGCCGATGACCTTGATAGATTGGAGAAATACTCCTACCAGCAATATCACATTCATTTAAGACAACAGATGACCAATGTAATGTACCCAAAAGGAAGGGAAAAGATGGGGAAGCCACAAATAAAGATAAAAAGAGACAGTAGAGTTGGGGAGCATTTTGACTACAGATCGAGTTAACAACATGGCACCTTGGGGCAATTTAATGGCATTTTAGAATAGTCTGGAGCGGGCCTTGGAGGTAGAAGAGCCAGCCAAGTCTTATCTCTGAAAAATATGTGCTGCTTCCACTTTGCAGGTTCAGACCAAGAGAGTTCATCTTTTCTTTTTATAGCCCTGACATTAGGAAGCCCTCATGTCCTACCCTGGCATTGGCTGTATGTCATAGGTGATCCACTTATGCAGTTTTATTCCTCCCCTGTCTTCTTTGAGAGAAAGACTTAAATCCTCTTTCACATGTCAGCCCTTTATTTTTTATCTCAATAGCATTTTCTTTTTCCAATTTCATGTAAAGGTAAGATTTTGAGTTCCAAATTTTTTTCTCCCTCCTTTAGGCAGCAGGCAATCTGATATAGATTATACATGTGCAATCATTTTAAACATTTCTGTATTAGTTGTATTGTGTAAGAAAAATCAGAATAAAAGAGAAAAACCAAGAGAAAAACAAGCAAACAAAAAGGTAGTAATCCTATGCTTTAATCTGCATTTAGTCTCTATGGTTCTCTCTCTGGATGTAGATGACATTTTTCATTCCAAATCTACTGGAATTGTCTTGGATCACTGTGTAGCTGAGAAGACTTGAGTCCATCACAGTTGATCATTGCATAACCTTGTTGTTATTGTATACAATGATCTCTTGGTTCTGCTCATTTCTCTCAGCATCAGTTCATATAAGTCTCTCCAGGTCTTTCTGAAATCCTCTGTTCATCATTTTTTTTTTTTGCTGAGGCAATTGGGGTTAAGTGACTTGCCCAGGGTCACACAGCTGGTAAGTGTTAAGTGTCTGAGACCAGATTTGAACTCACATCCTCCTGACTTCAGGGCTGGTGCTCCTCATCGTTAATTACAGAACAATAATATTCCATGACATTCATATACCATAATTATTCAGCCATTCTCCAACTGATGGGCAGCCACCCAGTTTCCAGTTCCTTGCCATCACAAGAATTGCTACAAACATTTTTGCACCTGTGGGTCCTTCCCCCTGTTTTATGATCTCTTTGGGATACAGACCCAGGAGTGCATGTCTTTAAATCCTTGAAAACAGGGTCTGGTCCCCCTGAGTTTTTTCCTCTCCAAGAAGAGTGTTCTCAAATCCTTCCCCTGAGGCTCATATGACATGGTCTGAAGGTTCCTCATCATATTGGTCACCTTCTGGTGGGGGCTCTTCCTAAAATGTGCTGCCTGTGGCTGAACATAATAGAAAGAGGGGATAATAAGAGGGGATCCACTCTGGAGTCAGAGGACCTGACTGGTGCTTGGTACTTGGGAAACGTTGGGCAAATCCCCGGTGTCAGTATACAAACATATAAAAGAAAGGGGTTGGGATAGAACCTGAGGTCCCTTTCACTTCCAGCTCCATGATCCTCTGGTGGTATGACCGTGAGAGAATACAGCCAAAATACCCTTCTTTCCATCCTGGAAGCTTTGCCTATCCCCACACAGTAGTCTGCTTTTAAGAGAGGCAACAACAATAGCATGACAGCTAAAAACCAAAGCAAATGTGCAAGTTTCTTTGTCTCCCTAAATCTCAGATTTCTTTTTTGTAAATTGAGAAGATGAGACTAGTTGAACTCTGGAGTTACTTCTGGACCTGGATGTGTGAGATATGAACTCGTCTCACTTAAATAATTAGGTATTAACGGCCTACTGTGTGCAAGGGACACAGTGGAACAAATGGTCCCCAGGTGGGGAAAAAATAAGGCAAACAATAAGTTTCAATGAGCAGCCAAGATTCAAAGAGAGCTTGAATGAGAATGCCGTCCTCCATGTTACACATCCAAGCAAGCAGGCCATTGAGCTTCCAGGTATTATTTCTTAAAAATTAACCAGGCTTTCAAGGCCCTGTCAATAATAACCCAGCTCTCTTTCTAATACTTTCTTTCAATCGTCTAATAACAGCCTTAATGAGAAATTCAGGATATTAACGGAAGCATGGCCTGAAATAATCCTCAAATCTCTCAGAGCAGATGAACTGGAATTAATCTGCTGTAAAAGATTTGAATTTAGTCTTCCCGAGGGGGCAGTTGGTTTCTGGAGCACTCCTGTTATTTTCCTATTCTCTCTCTGCTCTTTCTCTCTGTATGTCTCTCTACCTGTCTGTTTCTCTCTTTCTTCTGTTTCTCTTTTTCTCTGTCTCTCTCTTTCTCTCTCTGTTTCTGTCTCTCTGACTCTCTCTCTCTCCCTCCCTCCCTCTCTCTCTCTGACTCCATCTCTGTCTTTCTCTCTCTCTCTCTCTTTCCCTCTCTCTCCCTCCCTCTCTCTCTGTCTCTCTGTCTCTCTTTCTCTCTCTGTCTCTGTCTGTCTCTTTCTCTGTGTCTTTCTTTTTCTCTATCCCTCTCTCTGTCTCTGTCTCTCTGTTTCTGTCTCTCTGTTCCTGTTCTCTCTATCTCTGTCTCTTTCTATTTCTGTCTCTGTCTCTCTGTTTCTTTGTTTCTCTCTGTCTGTCCCTCTATTTCTCTTTCTATTTTTCTGTCTCACTGTATCTTCCTGTCTCTGTCTCTGTCTCTCTGTTTCTGTTTCTCATTGTCTCTCTGTCTCTGTCTGTATCTCTCTGGGTGTCTCTCTCAGTCTCTGTCTGTATTTCTCTGTCTGTGTCTCTGTCTCTGCCTCTCTCTGTCTCTCTATGTGTGTTTCTCTCTGTGTCTCTTTATCTCTGTCTCTATATCTCTCTGTAGGTGTCTCTCTTAGTCTCTGTATCTCTCTGTATCTCTCTGTCTCCATCTCTGTCTCTGCCTCTCTCTCTGTCTGTCTCTCTCTATGTGTGTCTCTCTCTGTATCTCTTTGTCTCTCTCTGTCTCTGTCTCTCTCTGTCTTTCCCTGTGTGTGTGTGTGTGTCTGTCGGTCTCTCTCTTCCTACCCACATTGAACCACAGAATGTTAGAGCTGAAAAGGATCAAAGAAACCACCTGGGATGAAGTCATAATTTACAGATGAGGAAACAGATTCGGGGAGGTAAATTTATTCCTCACATTTGGATGGGACCTTCGAGGCTGCCTAGTCCAGCCAGTAACTAACCCAGAATCCCCTTTACAGCATAGCCTACAAGTGGCCATCTGCTCTCTGCCTGCCTAATTTGCTTCAGTTCAATGTGCACTCATTTTTAATGTTTTTAAATGGATTTTATCGAGATCTTCTGTTTTTACATTGCATAGATTTCCCCTAGTACTTCCCTTCCCCACTCCCAGAGAATCATCGCTTATAACAAAGAAATTATTTTTTTAAAAAAAGAGAGAGAAGAAAATTTAGCAAAATATCAGTCTATCAAAAATAAAAATGTTTGATGCCATGTTCTATGCCTTTGGCCCTTACCCCTCCATCTTAATCATACTACAGCAAATAAGTGGAGAGAGGTGTCTTTTTCTATTTACGTTTAGACCCTAAGCTTGCCCTTTAAAATTTCACATTTTCGATGGTTTTGTGGAACACTATGTAATGTTCTTCAGAATCTGCTTCAGTGTACATAGGTCTTTCCAAGCTTCTTCACTATGCTTGTCTTTTCTTCCACATGTGTAATATTCCATTACATTCGAGTACCCCAGTCTGTCTAGCTGTTCCCCAATTCATTTGTTTCTAGTTCTCTGCTACCACAAAAAAATGTGATAATGAACATTTGGGGATATTGGAGCCTTTTCTTATTGTCAATGATCTTCTCGGGACATATGATTAGTCTTGGAGTCAGAGTGTATATTTAGACATTTTATTTGAGATAGCTTCAAATGGAGCCTCAGAAACTTCCCAACTAGATGATCGTAGGGAAGTCACTTAACTTTTATTTGCCTGTGAATCTGTGATCCACTAGGGATAGAAATGGCAAACCACTCTAGTATCTTTACCAAGAAAACAGCTTTGTTTTGTGGCTATAGGGTCATGAAGAGTCAGATGTGATTGAACACTAGCAACACCCTCATTCTAAGTCCAGGATTACTTCCCACTGTTCAGCCTATCTGCCAAAAAAAAGGGTTGAATTTCCCTGATTTCTGAGCAGCATGAAGACATAACTGTACAATAAGGGATTTTCCTAATGAGTGTAGGCAGTTCCAAATGAATAGGAAGTAACTCTGTGTTCAAGTATTATCGTGTGAGGTAGACAAGATGTGCTTTTCTTCCCTTACTAAGTAAGAAACAGGCAACATCATTGCAATCAAGGAAGAGCTTTGGAAGCCATTCATTCTAGATCAATGGTTCTCCAAGTGTGGCCCAGAGGATCCTGGTAGTCTCTGAAACTTTCTGAGGTCAACAAATTCAAAATTAGTTTTTGTTTCTTATGTAACAATATAAGCAAAAACTCTTTGGATGGATACTCAATAATATTTAATAGTATAAAGACATTGAGAACAAAAGTTTGAGAATTAAGAACTACTATTCTAGATTATACATAACCTGATCCTTCTTATTAAATGAAGGGATTTTTTGAAAGAAAAAGAAAACAGGCAACAATGTGTATGGATATGATAGATAGATGGATAGATGGATAGATAGATAGATAGATAGATAGATAGATAGATAGATAGATAGATAGATGGATGGATGGATGGATGGATGGATGGATGGATGGATAGATAGATAGATAGATAGATAGATAGATAGATAGATAGATAGATAGATAGATAGATAGATAGATAGATAGATAATGTGTGTGTTTATATCTGGAATCTGTTTCTAGAGCTTCTTGGTGATTCCAAATTTGGCCCTCAGCATCCAGCAGAACCAGGTTGATCCCTCTTGCATATGACAACCCTTTGAAGGTTGCTATAATTGCCCAACATTTAACCTTACTGAACTGTTCTTAGCTTTGGTAGATCTTGTAGACCTGTGAAGCCCAGGAAATAACAAAGTGTTGACCAGAAGCATGCTGTTAAATGAAAGACTCCCATATTTGTATTTTGTATGAATGTGTGTGTGCCTATGTATGTACACGCCTATAATTGATAGGGAATTGACCCAGAGGTCCGGAAGTTCTTAAAGTTCAACCTTAATATTAACTAGCTGGGAGATCTGAACAAATCCCTTAACTTCTCAGTGCCTTACTTCCCAGGCAACTCTTTCAATCAGACTATAAATTACAGACAAGTTACCAATTTGAATTAGCATGGGGTGGGGCAGAGCCACGATATCAGAGAAAAGACAAAGACTTGGCTGAATTCTCCCCCAAGCCTCTCTGAATTGGCATTGAAAGTCCCTCCCTAAAAGCTCCTTAGCCCAATGATAACACAAGTTCAGTCAAAAATCAAAAACCAAATCCAGCCACGTGTTTATGCATATCCCATTGATCCTGGATCACAATTAATTGGACTTCTCATTACATAAAAAAAATTTTAAAAGATAGCAGGAGGCAGAGGAATAGATAGAGATAGAGTGATTCACAAGCAGAAATATAATATACAGAAATATGAATTGTTGCAAATAAAATCTTCAAAGACAAAGTTTTTGGGAGTTATGGATCAATTTATTAGTTAGGCTAGCCAATTATCATTAAATTGATAATCATTGGTTTCTCTAGGTAATCAAAGACAAGGAAAGGAAACAGAAGTATTCTTTTTGATGGGGAATTCCTCTTGCAAATGAAATTTAAGCCTGATTTGTGGACACTTAATGGGGAGGTGGGCTAAAAACTCTCCATCCTTCCCAATTACCACATCATTGAAGGGAATGGAGAAGATTAGTTGAAAACATGGCCTGCTCTTGAGTTTTAAGCTCCCTCTAGCACTCTGGGAAAGTCTTTAATGATCTGGATTGCCCTAAACTCTAATGAAGGGAAACAAAGACAGGAAGTCTTTCACCTGAGGAGTGACCCCAACCAAACTGTATCCTGTTTATACCTTAGACAGAAATCAGGCTTCTCATTGGACAGTCCTGCCCAGTCACCTTAAGACAAATTGAAATGCTTCTGACATTCTTTAGTTGGGAAGAAGGAGCTACTCTCATAGATAGTCTTTTTACAGAAAAGGAAATATTATAAATTGTTATTAATAATCAAACATTACAGCATTAAAATTAATTTCTCTCAATATATATATTTTTTCTTCCTAAAAATTCTTCCTTAGGTAACATTCCAATTTTTCAGGATGATACCTGTTAGGAAAGGCAAATGTACAGAGAAACTGACTACATTTTGGCCTGTGGGACAGCAATTGTCTAGTCATGTGGATGTTGGATTCCCCAAAAGGCACATCTCTGGTCAATAGTCAATAAAAGGAAATGTTATGGAAGGAAGCCATTACTGGAGGTTCCCTTTGCCATTTAACTTCTTTTCCAGAGGCTTATTTCATGATGGATTTATGAATTGGGGCTTAAATGTACAGTTCCCATCAATGACAATCTCATTGAAGCTGCCCCTCAATGGTACCATCCAACTTTAAGTCAGCTCCCTGGAGTCAGGTGAATTGCTTCCTCTCTGCTTATCTGTCATTTTTGCTTCCAGCCTATCGCAAGTCTTGAAACTATTCCATAATCACTAAAAGCTTTATCTCATTCATTTTCATAAATATGTCTTTTTGAATGATGAAGGAAATCCACATCAGGCCATGCCCCCAATGCTTTAGTGAGGATTCAGTGAAAGTCTACACAATTTGATGATTTTTTATTTTGTTTCCAACTAAATGATTTTTTTATTCAGTTGCTAAATAAACTTTCTTTAGTATCTTGTAATAGTTTCCCATTTGGTCTCACTTCTTCCAGTCTCTCCCCGTCTCCAATTCATGTTCCCCATAGCTGCCAAATCACAGGTACGATGATGCTCTTCTCCCATTCCAAAATATTTGATAACTCCCTATGACTTCTATGATAAAAGTCTTGCTTAACCCCTTCATATTCTGTCTCCCACCTTTCCATGTGACTCTCATTCATATATCATCCTTCTCTATACAATTAGCTTCCTAATTGTTGTCTGTGCAGAGAATTCTCTCTCTCACCTCCTTGCTTTTGCCTAAGGTGATTATATCTCATGACTTGAAGGCATTTTTCATGTAATACCTAGCTTTCTTCAAAATACAGCTTAAGCACCACATTCTTCAAGAGCTCCTTCCTGAGATCCTTCATTGTTGGTACCCTTCCTCACCTGAAACTTTGTATTCTTTGCACATACTTGGTAACTACTTATAAATGTGTAGCATTTCTTTCCCCCTTCTTTATTCCCTCTGCACCTTTAATATAACCAATTTGATGACAGAGACTTTTCACTTTTCTCCAGATTCTCAGCTCCTAGTCCAGTGTCTTGCACAAAATAAATGCTTAATAAATATTTTGTTGAATCTAGCTTAATAGATATGTTGTTGAAACTAATCTTCTCAGTATTGGAAATACCTGTCTGAAGCATCCTCAAGAGATCATACAGCTTTGCCACAGAGTATTGATGACAGAGATTCAGCTCAATGAGGGAATCTTCAACATGGACTCCTTATGCTACTTCCTTGATTGCTTTTTCTTTCTTTTTTTTTGCTGAGGCAATTGTGGTTAAGTGAGTTGACCAGGGTCACACAACTAGGAAGTATTAACTGTCTGAGATCAGATTTGAACTCAGGTCCTCCTGACTTCAGGGCTGGTGCTCTATCTACTGAACCACCTAGCTGCCCCTATGTTACTTCTTTGAAAGAGAGTTTAGGATGTTCTACCTATTTTATTGGAATGATTCATTTCTAATCAATTTTCTGTAACCTTTTAAGAAACAAGTTGGCCACAAAGTGGTTATTTTCCTCTGCCCATGATATTTCTTAAACTCTACTGCCTAAGTTATAGGGGGCCTGTCATCTTCATCCCCAAAAAGGGGAGTATAAACACCAAGCAAATAAAGAATTTTTAAAGCAAATGATTAAAAAACAATGACTGCTCTAAACCATTTTTCCATAAAATTGCCTTTACTCCTAATGAAGATTTCCTGTGAATTAAATGAGGGATAAAGACTATCAGACCATCACCTCTAAAGATCCTTCAAGTTCTAGTTATATGTTCCTGGGATATACTGGCTCTGGAGGCAGAGGTCCTGGGTTCAAATCTTGAGCAAGTTCCTTAATGTCCTTAAACTGAGATTCCACATGTATAAAATGTAATAGTCTGAGGTCCCTTCTAGCTCTCCATATAGGAGCCTATGTGTGACCCTGCACAAGTCACTTCATCTGTGTGAACCTCACTATTTTCATCTATATATTGAAGACTTTTTTGGTCCCTTCCAGATTTCATTTTAGAATTCTATGTTTCTAAGTCAAGGAGCATCAAATTCATTTTCTAAAAATATCTCAATGACAGAATTTCCCAAGCTTCATTCACGTGCTTTGCCCCAGTGGCACTTGGGATTTGTGAAACCACTCTTGTCTTGAATTATTTGAAGCCAGCCTAGGAAAAGAGCTGAAAGGAATACTGCAGGGATTTTCTCTGCAGTACCTATGATCTAAAAAATTTGACTTTCTCTCCTGACTTCTGAGTGTGTTCTGAAATTTAATCAGTCCTGGGTTAGGGCCACACCAGCGGTTCATGTTTACTTTTGTCCATATTACCAGCAACAGTACACCCATTCTACAAGTTGGCTGCTCAGCTCATACCTAAGAACACAGGGCTACAGATGTGAAAAGGATGCAAGCAAAAGGTCGGCAACAGGAAACCAAATGAATTCTGTTACCGGATCATTGATTTAGACCTGGGAGGAACCTTAGAAGTCATTTTCCTCCTCTTCACCTCCACTACTCTCTATAGTCTCAAAATAAAGAAGGGAGGCGAGATGAAAGAGGATTGTTTGTTTTATTTAAATTAAACATTTCCTGCCCTAGATATAATGCCTTCAGTTCTTCAGCTATTAATAAAGTGAAATCTTAATGGGATACAGAACTATAGAACATCTTCTCCCACCTTCACCCCAGAAATGGCAGGAGAACAATAGAGGTGGTGTTATTTGTCAGTTTCTCCAAGTTCCTGCTCCCCCAGCCCACCCCCAGTTTTGCCTTTTCTAAAGTGCCACTCAGCTAGAAAGAAATTAGAACTGATAGAGGGGGGTATCATGATAGGGAAACAAAGGAAACCAACCGGTTTGAGTTAGTTGTACTTTTCAAGTTTTTTTTTCCTTTAAAATGCCTTTCCAAGAAGAATAACAGGAAAGATGAAAAGAATCTTACCTATGAGGCATTCCAGTCGTGTGGGCGACAGTGTGCTCAGATGACAGGTCCCATATTTTCAAATACCAGTTCATTTCCAGTTCACGTAGTAGAGCCAAGCGCCGGGCCCTGAGCTGGCTGGGGTCTGAGGTAGAGCTCAGTAGCTGGTTGTCTGTTGCATTTTCCGGGGTCCTCTTGGGAGATTTGTCTTTGCTCCCTACAGAAAGCACAGATTGTTTCCGTAACTTTGTGTTCTCTTCAGAGATCTTAGTGCCCACAGCCCCGGTCCTGGCTGCGAGCATGGTTACCAATGGTGTGTCTGTCTTGCTGGAGGGAAGCTCTAAGTCACTGTCATCAAAGTAATCTGAATTGATTTTCTGCTCCTAACTGCCTCCACCCCCCTCAGAGCCTCCTTCGCCCATAACCTTCTCCTGGCCACAGAGCTGTAATTAGATCCATGTCTGTGGGGCTCAGCATGATAGGATAGCTGTAAGCTTTTCATGGCTATATCTGTGGCAGCTGCTTACCTGGGAGGTACTGGGCCACATCGTTTGTTTTTTAATAAACTCTAATTTAATAATCTTCAGGTTGATCAAGGTTATCTATTTCAAGGAACTAATCTTGCTGCCATCCTGGCTATAACTTTTTATATAAAGCATCAATGATGCTGGGATTCAATTATCTTTGATCTACATGACAGAGTTTTACAACTAACTTTATAACAAAAGACTTCTTATGACAAAATATTCCCTCTCTCCCATTACTTCATACCAATCTACTTTGAATCTTGGTAGAATTTTTAATAAGATAAATTTGATCAAGTTAACATCTCATTTGAAAAATCTATAATAATTTAAAGGGCAATGGGTCATATCTTTGGTGTATTCTCAGAATTTCTACCTTAATAGATGGAAGATAGACTTCTCCAAAAGTCAGTGAAGCCAGTCATGGGTTTTGTCTACTCTATTTTTTTATTTCATTATGAGATTCTCATTTCATCTTTATTCATTGACCCTTCCAAAATTGGAAAGAGTGGAAATCTGAATCAACATTTGACAACTGGAGAACTAAGACACAAGGGATTTGAGCTACTTAGGCTCAATTTAAGTTTACATGCTCTTGCCCAATGGAAGCATTTTCATCTCTGGAGAGGGGAAAAGGAATGAGGAATGAATGATCTGTATGTGTGTGTGTGTGTGTGCACATGAGAGAGACAGACAGACAGATAGACAAAGAGACAGAGATAGAGACAGAGAGACAGAGGCAGACAGAGACAACACACCAAGAGAGAGAGACAGAGAGAAAGACAGAGGGAGAATCTTTCCAGCTCTCAGGAAAACTTATTTGTGAGAGTAAACAATTGTTCTGAATGAATTAGAAAATCATAAACTAGGACTGTTTTTCCCACCCAGGGCAATAAAGATTTGTTTGCTTGGGAGAAAAGTAACAATGTGAAGAATAATCTGATATTGAGTATAGACGTGGGAAGGATGGGAGGTGGTTCTGTCCCCAACTCTTTAAGGTTGAGGGGAAAAGCAGACCCAATTAAAGAGCACCATAAGAACATTGTTCTAAGAGAAGATAATATCTGTGGAATATCATTTTCCACTCTATACAGATGCCCTAGAGAAGGTAACAGACCTACCTATGCTGCGACAAAAACTTGAGATAAACAAGAAGAGACAATAGTAAAGCAGAGCAGGGTAGAAAGCAGTGGAGACATGGTAGGATGGATGAGGCATCAGTCTTGCACTTTGAAAGATCTGGATTCAAATCATGCCACAGATATGTACAGTTTGGGTCTTGTCATGTCACAACCTTTTTGTGCCTCTGTTTCCTCATCTGTAAATCAAGAGGGCTGGCCTCATTGAAATCAAAGGTCCCTTCATATCAGTGATGATATGTGCCTTAAAACTTACAGCACAATACGGGGAAGTTCCCATGTGCTTATGTGGGTCCAGAGATGGATATTCCATTGTCTGAATCCTGCTCCCCACCTCAACCTTAGAACGTCCCTGGGTTTTGAGAAGTCAGCCTCATCTTTCTTACTTTCAGGTCTCCCATAACCTGATATTTCTGGTCCTACCAAGTATATGTATTAACCTTTCCATCTTCCCATTTCTCCTTTGGGTGTTGTCTTCCCTGTTTACTGTGTAAGTTTTTGATTTTTAGAAACCCTTTTGTTTAATTTTATCTATAAGCCTTGTTCTTAGCACAGTGCTTAGAACACAGTAAGAACTTATTAAATGCTCTACCTAAAAGAAAACTTACAGAACAGAGATGACAGCTATTTAAAAATTATGGAGCCAAGATGGCACAGTGAAGGTGGAAGTCCCCATGCTTTACCCCAGACCACTCCAGATTCCTTTGAATAATAACTCTGAAGAGATTTTGGAGTGTTAGAATGGACCACAACATAACATTTTCATGATCTCTATTGATGTTTGCTTGCATTGTGTTTACTTTCTCTGATTTTCTTTTTTTTTCTTGTAGACAGGATTTTTCTTGCACAACTTGTCAAATATTTCAATATTATTAACATGTAGTGGACTTCCTGCCATCTAGGGGAGGGAAGGGGACTGGGGGTAAAATTTGTAATGGAAAGCTTTGTAAAGATCAATACTGGGGAACTACCCATACATATGTTATACAAATAAAAAGCTTTAATTAAAAAAAAAAGAAAAAAGAAAACACACACACACACACACACACACACACACAAAAACAGAATAGAACACTTTGCCAGCTGAAGACAACTTAAAAGATCTGCAGGAAAGTCTGTGGTACCAGGATGGAATTCCAGCGCATGCAGTCCCATGGGCCACACCAGTGCAATGCCAGCCCCAGTGTCAGCAAAGTAAGAACTTGCCTAGGGGACTCTGAATTAATGGATGTACTGGTAGCCTCCAGACCTTTCAACCAAGAGACACCAAAAATGACTTGGAAGTTAGCAAAAAAAAAAAAAAAGGTTGGAGAGTAGGGTGAAGGAGCCTTGGGAATCCAGCATACCAGGAGTGGGCATGGGCAGTGGTGGCAGTGGCAGCTTCTGAAGGTCTCTGATGACAGGAGGTCTCTTTACTAGCATTGAGAAAGGAGTCTATTGCTTTAGCACACTAGATCTTATAGCTAGAGTGGGGCAGTTTCAGGGAAGAAAAGAGGGCTTGTGGCCAGGTTCCTAGAAGGATCTCTGAAAACAGCTGTACAAAACTTCTGGAGCTTGGGACAATGCACCCTCCACCCTGGAAATAGAAGCCAACTTTAACAAAGATTTAAATGCTGAGTAATCGGCTAGAAAAATGAGTAGACAACAGAAAAACATTCTGACTATAGAAAGTTACTGTGATGACAAGGAAGCTCAAACACATACTCAGAAAAAGATAACATAGTCAAAACTCCTGAATCTAAAACCTGTAAGAAAAATAAGAATTTATCTCAAGCCAAGGAAGATCTCAAAAGGGATTATGAAAATTAAGTAAGGGAAATAGAGGAAAAATTAGGAAGAGTATTGACAGTGGTGCAAAAGAAAATATAAAAAGCTAATAATAAGAAGAATGCTTTAAAGGCAAACTTGGCCAAATGGTAAAGGTGGCCCAAAAGTTCATTGAGCAAATAGAAGCTAATGATTTTATGAAAAATCAAGATCCAAGAAAACAAAACCAAAAGAATAAAAAATTGAGGAGGGGAATGAAATACTTCATTATAAAAACAACTGACCTGATAAAAAGATCCAGAAGAAATAATTTTAAAATTATTGGTCTACCTGAAGATCATGATTTAAGAAAAAATCCTGGACATCATCTTTCAAGAAATTATGAGGGGTAGCTAGATGGCATAGTGGATTGAGCACCAGCCCTGAAGTCAGGATGACCTGAGTTCAAATCTCTTTATATTTCCTAACTGTGTGACCCTGGGCAAGTCACTTAACCCCAATTGCCTCAGCAAAAAAAAAAAAAGAAAAGAAAAGAAATTATCAAGGAAAACTATTCTGATATTCTAGAACCATAGGGCAAAATAGAAATTGAAAGAAGACACCAATAACCTCCTAAAAGAGATCCCAAAACAAAAACTCCCAGGAATATTATAGCCAAATTCTAGGACTCCCAGGTCAAGCAGAAAATATTGCAAGCATCCAGAAAGAAACAATTCAAGTATAGTGGAAACACAGTCAGGATACCACAAGATTTAGCAGCTTCTACATTAAAGGAGCAGAGGGCTTGGAATATGATATTCCAGAAAACAATAGAACTAGGATTACAACCAAGAACCATCTACCCAGCAAACTGACTATAATTCTTCAGGGGGAAAGTGGAAATTCAATGAAATAGAGGACTTTCAAGCATTCATGATGAAAAGACCAGAATTGAATAGAAAATTTGATTCTCAAATATAAGGCTCAGGAGAAGCCTAAGGAGGTCATCAGGAAAGGGATATCATAAGGACTTTAATAAGGTTTACATTCCTATATGGGAGGATAATTTTTAACTCATTAAAATTTTCTCATTATTATGGCAGTTAAGAGTGTGTATACACACACACACACACACACACACATATATATACACATATACATAAATATATATGTATATACAGAGAGAGAGAGGGCACATGTGTGAGTTGAATATGAAGGGATAATATCTAAAAAAATAAAATTAAAGGATGAAAGACAAATGTATTGAGAGAAAGGGAAAAGGAGAAGTTGAATGGTGAAATTATCTGCCACAAAAGAGGCAAGAAAAAACTTCCACAATGGAAATGAAAAGGTGGAGGAGAGGGGGAGTGAGTGAACCTTTCATCAGAATTGGCTCAAAGAGGAAATAACATACACACTCAATATTGGTATAGAAATCCATCTAGCCCTACAGGACAGTTGGAGGGGAAAGAGATACAGGAAAGGGAGAGAGTGATAGAGGAAAGGGCATATTGGGGGAGGAAGTGGTCAGTAGAAAAACACTTTTGAAGAGAGACAGGATGAAAGGAGAGAGAGAATAGAATAAATGGGGGGTGGGAATAGTTTGCAATAGTAATTGTAAAAAAATTTTTTGAAGTAAGTTTCTCTTATTAAATCTCATTTCTTAAACAAATGGGGAATTGAGTAAATTTGTAAAAAAAAAATCAGTGCCCCAAATAATAAATGATTAAAAGATATGGATTATACTCAAAGAACTATAAAACTCATGCACACCCTTTGACCTAACAATACCATTACTAGATCTGAATTCCAAAAGAGATTTTTTTAAATATGAAAAACAACTTTTATCATCCATTTTTAAAAAATTTTTAATTCCCTCCCTCCACTCCTTTTCTCCCTCATTGAGAAGTCAAACATTTTAATATAGATTATGGATATGCAATTATGCAAAGCTTATTTCTATATTAATCATATTGTAAAAGAAAATGAATTTAAAAAAGAAAAATGGGGGTGTTGTTTTTTTTATGTATGCTTCAATCTGCATTCAGACTTTATTAGTTTTTCTCTGAAAGTGAACAGCATTTTTCATCTCAAGTCCCTCAGAATTATTTTGGATCATTGTATTACTGAGAACAGCTAAATCATCATTTGACAGATAAGGAAATTGAGGCAAACAAAGTTAAGTGATTTACCCAGAGTCACATAAGCTAATCAATGTCTGAGACTGAATTTGAACTTAGGAAGATGAGTGTTTCTGTGTCTAGGTCTGGCACTCTTATCTACTGTGCAACCTAGCTGACCTATAAAGGCAATATTAAACCTAAAAAAAGAACTAAATTAAAATTAACAACAAAAGAAATGGGAATCATCTCCTCCAGGAAGGATATGACCATGTTTGATATATTTAGTTATGAGGATAACATCCCTAGGAAGAGGAGAGCCCAGACAAGGTTTCCCTGCCCTCTCCCCAGTCTCTATGTATTAATAATATACAGTGAATCTGTTGAACCTTAAGATACTCAAAGTGGAAAAGAAAATATTTAATGGGGTCCCATATTCCTGAGGAAGAAGAATGAGTGGGGTCTTTATTGACCAGCAACCAATAATTCTCACCTGAGTGACCCTAATGATATTGATGCCCTCAAAAATGTAAGCTCCACCAGGATTTCTCCACTGGCTCCCTCAGGAATACAGGGACATGTGAGAAATATTATCAACCAGATTCTCAGAGGGGAAATGTAAATTCGACACACTTTGAGTCAAACCTGCAATCCTTTCTTTGTCACTGTTTTTAATTCAAAACAATCAACAAAGCAATAAATTAAGTCGATCTGTATGTAGCATGTTTTCCCATGAAAACTTTTAGCAATTGGTTCTTATTAGCTATGACAGTCAGTCCCACTCCCCCCCCCACACACACATCCAAGTGAATTAAACTAAACCGAGTGGTCTTTTTGTCCTAAATCCTACAGTTTCATAAACTTATGCTCTCAAGTAAAAGTCTAGCTTGCTAATGTTAGCAAGTAAAAAAATTTATTTTGTATCTGGAAAGTCTCTGAATATAAAAAGGGAGTGTTTAAAATAGTGTACTTAACATCCTAGATTTCTTGAAGTCTCAATTAAAATCCCACCTTCTCTAAGAAACTTTGCCCTATCCTTTCTAATACTAGGATCTTCCTTCTGAGATGACCTCCTATCTACTCCGTATTTATCTCGTAGGTATACCTAGATCCCCTGACACAGGAGCAAAGACTTGCTTCTGGGAGAAAACATTTTGTGTTTTTCTACCTTATGTAAGGTCAGCAGACTCTTTCCATTGTCTGTAGAAACAGAACAGGTTGTATCTTTAGAAGACTTTAGGCTGGGACACTGTCTCTTTCCACCTGCATCTTGGTCATCTATGTCTGAGGCACCATGCATTAAGCTGGGTGTGGCAAGAAAAGTCACCTGCTCTACCCCCACTTTTAGCCATCTGGCCTGAGAATCTGAAGACCACTTTTAGTCTACTTTGTCCTTTTCAGTTAAATGCATAGATAATGGAATCTTTGGACCCAGGAACTTGAGCCACAGTGCCCTTGGAATCAAGGTTGCAGGACAGATATTGCTGCCAGTAATGGTCCCCAGCAGGAATTCCCTGAGAAATCAGTTTCAGGACACATAACTTGGTGGTATAAAGCTGTTTAAAAATTGAGTCAAACTAGGAGTCTAATCCCTCCTTCCCTCACCGGAGACCAAGATGGGGTAGGAATGATTATACCTCCCAGGTGTTGGGAGGTGTCTGTATTTGCTCTTATGATACTTTTGAAGTAAATATTCCTTTCTAAAAGATAATCTGTTAAATGATTAAATGGAATTGGAGTGCTAGAGATGCCTAAAAGTAGATGAATGCAATTTGTAGGGATTAAACCAATGGCAGAATGAAGGGTTCTAGAGAACACTGGAGGAGGGGTGAAATGTAACATTTTTGCCTTTCTGGGGGTGAGTGGGAGGGGAAGGGGGACAAAATATGTGCTGATAAATATGTTCATAGCTGTTTGAATGCAGTTTCTCCCTTTTAAATGTGAGCTCCCTATGGAAAAAGTCTGTTTTTGCTTTTCTCTGTATCCCAAACACTTAGCACAGTGCCTGGAATACCCTGGAAGCTGCATTATAACAAATCCTTTTGACTGATAAACCCCAGCTTAAGGGGTGATTGCATGCTATTCCACAGAGTTGCCACTAGGTGACAGCTCTGTTCAATCTAGGCAGCATGGAATTGTGGTTATTTCTTCTACTTCATAGTCTTTGGGGAATCCGCGAGCATCCACTTGTAATAAAGTTGATCTTTATGGTTTTTTAGGTCTTCAAAAGATAACTATTTGTCATAATTACAATTAGCTGCTGAAAGAAAAACTCCTTTGGAGCAGCCCTTCCAAGGAAGCCCAAGACAAAGTGAGTTCTCTCTACACTCCAACCCCCATCTTTCTGACTTTGCCTAGCTAAAGGAATTTGTCTCACAGTTCATAAGTAGAAGAAAATGTTTTATCATGGAACTTAAAACCTGTCACTGTAAGTAGTTCACTCTCCCTCTAAGCAGAACAAACTTGTGTAGGCTTGGTGATAGACTCGATCCAAAGCTCTGACCATTTTCCTTGTTAAGGTTAAGTAAAAATCTCATTTTTTTGAAGGGGGAAGTAAGGCAGCAGTTAGAACTAAAAGGAGCTTCCCTGATCACTTTCATTAATAACTGGTTTCTATTAAACCCAGACAGTAGCTGAATTTACTGTGGGAAAGCTAATCTCCCAAATTTTATTCTCAAGGAAGGAAGCCTCCTTCTAACCAAAGGGCAAAGAGGACCTTCTATGGTTTTGTAACTATTTTCTGGCCAATCAGGGACGAGTTTTGAAGAAAAATCCATGAAACCTCTAACTAATAAAACTTTATTGCTTCATCCTTTGTGAATTTCAAGAATTCATCAGAAGGGGAAGAATACAACTACAAAATACTCTAAGCTAAATAATTAGAGAAATAGTCATTGCTTCTGAAGTGAAATGGCAATACTACTAAATTAATTTATTTATTCAGGGCCATACCCAGAGATATTCTGAGGCTCAAATAAGATAAATGGACATAAAGCCCTTTGCCAACCTATAAATGCTATTATTGTTAGTAGTTAGGAGCAGCTAGTTGGCTCAAAACCCTGGGTCTGGAATCAGGAACATGGGAATTCAGATCTGGTTTCAGTCACTTATTAGTTGCATGATGTTGGGCAAGTTTGCTTTAATATCTATTGGAGGAGGAAATGGGAAACCACTCCAGTATCCTTGCAGGAAAAATAAAATGAACCATGGACAGTATTGGTGCGCTTTGGTTCACACGATCATGAAGATTTGGACACGACTAAACAACAACAGTTATTGTTGTTGCTATTATTATTAGTCTCCAGATACTAATCTCCCAGTTTGGTGATAATTTTATTTGGTAAGCCTCCTGCTGTTCTCCTGATGAATTCAAGTCAACTAACAACTTCTGAATGGATTGTTAAATTTTTAGTCTGATCATTTACACCTCAGAAATCAGCTATCGTGAGCAGAACCAGGATATCATTGTACAAGGCAACAGCAATATTATACAATAACAAATTCTGATGGACATGACTCTTTCCAGCAATGAGATGATTGAGGCCAGTTCCAATGATCTTGTCATGAAGATAGCCATTTATACCCAGAACAGGGATTTTGGGAACTGAGTGTAGATCGCAACATAACATTCTCACTTTTTTTGTTATTGTTCACTTGCATTCTTATTCATTTTCTTTCCTTTTTGATCTGATTTTTCTTATTCAGTAAGATAATTGTATAAATGTGTTTTTATATATTGGATTTAGCATATAATTTAACATGTATAACACATATTGGATTGCTTGCCATCTAGGGAGGGAGTGAGGGGAAGGAGGGGAAAATTTGGAACACATAGCCTTGTCAATGGGTCAATGTTGAAAAATTATCCATGTTTATCTTTTAAAAATAAAAAGTTTGGGGCAGCTAGGTGGCACAGTGGATAGAGCACCAGCCCTGAAGTCAGGAAGACCTGAGTTCAAATCTGGTCTCAGACACATAACATTCCCTAGCTGTGTGACCCTGGGCAAGTCACTTAACCTCAATTGCCTCAGCAAAAAGCAAATAAATAAATAAATAAAAATAAAAAGTTTTCAAAAAAAATAGATTTTTAAAAAAATTTGCATAGGGCCAATAAAGAATATCTTTTCATTGTTAAAAAGGAAGGAAGGAAGGAAGGAAGGAAGGAAGGAAGGAAGGAAGGAAG
>JAJPUD010001875.1:335019-351951 GCA_023553655.1 Myrmecobius fasciatus
AAGGAAGGAAGGAAGGAAAGAAAGAAAGAAGGAAAGAAGGAAAGAAATTAGCTATCACTACAAATTAGGACTTGATTTATAGTTTTGTTGATTGTTTAGATTTAATAAAATGTTAGTGATGCAGATAAAATTTTTAAATGTGTAGGGATACATGAAACTCTATTTCTACTACACCTATACCCCAAACACATCATCACAGAAAGAAAGAAAACATCTAAAATATTTATAACACTTCTTTTTCTAATGGAAAAGAACTAGAAACTAGGGGGATGCCCGTTAATTGGGGATTTCTGCATAAATTCTCTTACATGAAAGTAATATTTCCTGTAGTCATTAATGAAGAAAGAGTTTGTTTCAGGACTTGGATGGACTGATGCAGAGTGAAGTGAGCAGAACGGGGACAAAAATGTAACAATGTAACAACAATGTTACAATGCAACAATGTTGTAAGAACTAACAAGTTAAAATTTAAGAACTTCAGGTCTCTGTAATGATCTGCTAAGATCCAATGGACCAATGATGAAGGATGTTACCCACTGCCTGTTGGAGAAGTGATAGACTAGAGATACAGACTAACACATACATTTTAAAAATAATATTTTATTTTTCCCCAATTACATGTTAAAATGATGTTGACATTTTCTTTAAAGTTTTGAATTCCAAATTCTATTCCTCTCTCTCTCTCTCCTCCTCCCTTCCTGAAAAAGAAGCAACTCAATAACACATACATTTTTAAACAGCCTATGTAGGAATTTGTTTTCCTTTATTATGTATGTTTCTTACTTGACTTTTGTTTTTCTTCTTTTTTTAAGTTAGAGAAAAGGTAAGGGAGAAAATGTTCTTGTTATTTGAAAATAAAATTAAGCTCACCAAAGGACAGCTTTAAGACATCTGTTAAAAAATAGTAAAGTGAGCAAGAATTTATTAAGCACTTACTATGTGCTAGTCACAAAAACTAAAAAGAAAACCAGTTTAATTTTAAAAAGCTCTACCTATTGAATAAAAGAAGGAATTTTTTAAAAAGATATTAAACATTATGTGTCAGGCATTTTCCTAACAACTAGACATAGAAATACAAATGAGACATAGTCCATGCTCACTGAAGTGCTTACATTTCATTAAGAAGAGATAACATACACAGGGAAGTTGGGTCCAGTGAAGGGAAGTTTGGTCTGGGAAGTTACTCCATAGGGTAACTGAGTCACAAAGTCTTTCCAGAATCCATGGCCAATTTGGTTTGATTCCTGTGCCCAGAACTGGAAATAGAAGAGGGGAGAAGAGAAACAATGACAAGTCTGAATGAGTATAGTGAGACAAGGCCATGTCTGAGGTCCATCAATAGGCGTCAAAAGCACCAGGAAGGCCTGCACTCAAGTTCCATCCCGAACACATCTTAGAAAAATCACTTAAACCCTCAATGCTCTAAACTAACATTCAATGGCTATGAGTAGCAGAAACACTCCCTAATATGGCCCAAAACAGAGTAATTATCATTAGAAAATATTTAATAAAATGTAGAAAACATCATATTTTAAGTCAATATATGACCCACGGGGATCCTTATAAATGGATTAATGGCACTGGTTTCTTTTAGAATTTGATAGCATTGCCTAGATGGCTCTATAAGACACTAATTGCAGGTGGGTTGCCAGTCTGCTCTGGTGAAAGGACTTTCTTCACTTGGGAATTTCTCCATCAATTGCCCTTCACAACAGTGTTCTTAGATAGATGTTGTTATTATTATTATTATTATTATTATTATCCCCATCTTAGAGATGAGGAATCTGAAGACTCACCAGGGCTACCCCACCAGTTATTAACCAGAATGTGATGCAATGGAAAGAACACTAAATTTAGTTTGCTGAGTTTGGATTCAAAAAATTCAAATTCAAATGTCATATGGTCCATTTACCGTCTGTGACTTTTGAGGAGTCACTTAAGTTTTCTCATCTATAAAATGAGAATGATAGACCAGATACTATCTAAATTCCCACTCTTTATTTCTCTCCTTCTTCTTTCCTCTCCCTCCCTCTTCTCCTCCTTCTCCTTCTTTCCTTTTCCTCCTCCTTCTTCTTCCCCTTTTCCTCAGTTTCCTCATTTGTCAAGTGAGCTGAAGAAGGAAATGGCAAACTGCTCCAGTTTCTTTTCAAAGAAGATCCCAAATGGGGTTGTGGAGAGTCAGGTACGACTGATATGAATGAACAGAAAGAATCACTGCTTCTGCCACTGCCTTCCCAGCTGTTTTTAATTTTAACAAAATCATGAGAAACTCCTAAATCCAGAGTGAGGACAGGGGACAGTGGATGGGATAGGAGAGGTGACTCTTGAGGAAATGAGAAGATAGTTTGGCCTTCATTACAAGGCCCTGAATGCCAACTTGATGGGATTCTCCTGTTGCATTTCTCATTTCAGCTCCTAGTTCCCTGTTCTCTGATCCCCCAACCAGACACCCTTCTGCCCACAGAGCTCACCACCTCCTGGGTTGACTTTCCTCAGTACCAGTTCTTTGCTCCTTCCCTCTGTATCTTCCTTATTGCAACCCATCTTCTGGTTTCTGGCAGTTTTCCGGCTGTCCCCCCCAGGCCTGGAATTCTCTCCCTTCTCTTTTCCACTTCCTGGCTACCCTGGCTTCCTTTAAGTCACAGCTAAAATTTCAAGAAAACTTCCCAGTCTTAAATCTTAGCTCTTCTCACTGAGATTACACTTTATTCACTCATTCTACAAGTATTTATTAAACACCTACTGTGTACCAGTTCTATATATGTTGTTTATACATATTTGCTTTCATATTGCTTCCCCTATTAGATCATAAGCTCCTTGAGAATAAAAACTGTTTTAGAGCCCCTTTTTGTATACTTAGTGCTTAGCAGAGTACCTGACATATATCAAACACCAAATAAGTTCTAGTTGACTGACTATTGGACTTAAAATTCCCTCTACCCCAGTCATCACCTCTTCTCTGCTCCTTCCCTTCAGGGCAAGATCCCTGTTATGATTCATCACCTTTCCAAAGAACCCAGTAAGCCTATGTCAGCCTCCACCACCACCCCCATTTCTTTTTAAAAATAGCTAATCTTGCAAAGCATAAATCTCAATTCTTTTAACATATTGTTAAAGCCTCACTAGGAGCTTTTAATAACTATGGAAGCTTAATATGTCATTTTATTTCTGTGGTCCTCAGTTTCCTCCTCTGTAAAATTAAAGTTCCTTGTGGGTCTCAATCTCTGATCTTATGATTCTAAGCCCAAGAGCCAATATTCCTATTTAGCCAAAGGTGCACATTTTATTTCTGAAAAATGTCTTAGGCAGAACAATTTAAAATTAGAAAATTGATCCAAAAACTAAGCTCTGATTTTTGCAAGTTTGGTCTTTTAGAGTTTCCTTTGAACTTCAAAATGTCATGCTTCATGGCCTACAGACTCATCCACAACTTTCTGTATATTTTTTATCTCCAAGCCTGGTTCCCTGTAGCCACTTGGTTAAATGATAGGAGGAAAAAAAAGCTATGCAAAGATCATCATCCTTTCTGGCTTCCATGCAGGCTCTCAGCTGCTCAGTGTGGTCTTAGCTACCTCCATTTGGACCGCTAGTGAGAGATCCTACCTTAGTCTCACGCCGGTGACAAGAGCCATCCTATGATCCTGGGTTGGTAACAGCAATCCTGGGGACCTATGAAAAATGTACAACGTGACCACAACAGATGACCTTCTTCCTAGAAAAGCAATCCCATCCTCGTTAAACATTTATGTCAAGGTTCTCCTCTTGCGTTCAGGCCCTTCATTTCACTCTGGGTCAGTTGATGGTGGCAGCGATAAACATAAGTCTGCCTTTTTCAGATGGGCCCATTTGCCAGTACCCCCTCCCCTTCTGATTACTTTGTTTTTATTTATTTATGAACATGAGATACTATAAGTAAACCTTAAAGGGCTATAAACATGTTAGAGCCAAGCTTGAAGCCTTGAAGAGCTTTGATATCCTGGCAAGTCACTTAACTTCTAAATGCACCAGAAACTAAGATTCAGCTTCAGAGGAGGAATCTGGCCTGTTCTAGTAAGGAGATTCTTTTTACCTGAATGGTGTCTCCTTCATCCCTGAAATCACAGGTTCGGTCCGTAACCGCATAAGGTCCTTAAGGATTTGCTCTATTTCATCTTGTTATTGTTCTTGTTCCACCATAATTCATGTGCCTGGCAAATAGCATTAAATAAATCATGCTTGGTAAATAAATGAATGAAATTTCTGTCTCAGAAAAAAAAGATGTATAATTGTAGTCATTGAGGTAATTAATAGGATTAATAATAATATCCAAGAAAGGTGATGAAAATTAGCAAGGCCTTTTGCAAAAATGAATCTGTGATCTCATCATTTGGAGGTTGAGATGAATGTTACATATTAAGGGCTAGTGTGACCCTGTGCAAAGCACCTCATCTTCTCCATTCTTAGTATCCCCATCTATAAAAATGAAAATCATAATAGAGTTAGAGAGAGACACAATTTATTAAGGAGGGATCCTAGCAGAGTGGTTAGAAAGTCTGGGTTCAAATGCTGGATTTGGACATACGGTTACAAAACCATAGGTTAATCATTCTCTTCTCAACTCCTCCAGAACCCTGCTTTGAGGTGATAACTTGATGCTCTGGATCAGCCTCAGGAGTCTCCTTCACTGAAGGGAAGAAAACAAGAAATCTGTATTATCTACATGAGGTAGCACTGCCTAATGGCTAGAGAGCCCTAGAAAAGGGAGGCTTCTTTATATCCCAAAGAGATCTTAAAGGAGGGAAAGGGATCCCCATGTGCAAAAATGTTTGTAGCAGCCTTTTTTGTAGTGGCTAGAAACTGGAAACTGAATGGATGCCCATTAATTGGAGAATGGCTGAATAAATTATGGTATATGAATGTCATGGAATATGATTGTTCTGTAAGAAAGGACCAGCAGGACGATTTCAGAGAGGCCTGGAGAGACTTGCATGAACTGATGCTGAGTGAAGTGAGCAGAACCAGGAGATCATTATACACGGCAACAACAAGACTATATGATGATCAATTCTGATGGACATGGCTCTCTTCAACAATGAGATGATTCAGGCCAGTTCCAGTTGTTTATTTATATATATATATATATATATATATATACACTCAGAGAGAGGACTGTGGGAACTGAATGGGAATATAGCATTTTCACTCTTGTTGTTGTTATTTGCTTGCATTTTATTTTGCTTCACTTTTTCTCTTGCATGGCATAATTGTATAAATATGTATGCATATATTGGATTTAACATATATCCCTGCCATATTTAACATATATTGGATTACTTGCCATCTAGGGAAGAGAATGGGAGAAGAGGGGTAAAATTGGAACACAGAGTTTTGCAAGAGCTAATGTTGAAGAATTGTCCATGCATGTTTGAAAAATAAAAAGCTTTAATTAAAAAAAACTATAAAATTTTAAAAAGGGAGGCTTCCCACTGGGAAATCTTTATGCAAATGAAATAATCTTCTGACAACAATAATAACAAATGTGTAAATGATCTTCTTAAGGGGAAAATATGAATTCTAGTTTCCTAACTAAAATAGAAAAGCAAACACTGATAGTTTCCAAAAGCAAGAAATCTCAGATTAAGAACCAAATAAATGGTGACATTTCCTGTTTGTTAAGAAAAATGAGATTTGGAACACAAGGTTTTGCAAGAGTGAATGTTGAAAACAATCTATAGCATATGTTTTGAAATAAAAAGCTTTAAGAAAAATGAGGACACAATACCGACAATGGCTATTAATTGTCCAAAGCCTCAATTAAAAGTATGTTTTCATTTCTTAAAATCAGGACTGTCCTAGATAATCTGGGACGCGTAACCTCCATAACTTATGCTTTATCAGAACTGCAATGTGAGTACAACTTGGAAAAAGTTTTCCTACCAAGAAGTCTTCTTGACACAGGTAAGAAGTTTTGGTTCAGAGACAAGAAGCGTAGTTCTTTCTTCCTGGAGTCTTCAAAACAAAGGTGTTTTCTATAGGTTTAACTTGGGTGTATTAGTCTGGGTTTTGTTCCAGGGCAATAAATTTAGAGATACCTCAGCAGAAAAAAATAGTGCTAAACACATAGATGGCTAGAATAACCCATTAAAGTAAGATGCTCAAGGTTTGCTACTCTGGGAGCTGTTGGTGGAGCTCGCCTCAGGCAGAGCCCTCCTACTCCTAATTAACTCTATATCCCAAGGAAATGACAGAAACTCCTAGAAACACTCTTATTCATAATTAGATCACAGTGTTGTAGATTTAGAACTGAAAGGAACTTAGGCATCCCCTTATCTCACAGATGAGAAAACTGAGCCTGAGAGAGAAGCTAAGTGACTTGGTCAGGATCACACAGTCTATAGAAGGCAGAATTAAAACTCAATTCTTTTTGACTCCAAGCTTAGAAGCAAAACATACGTCCAATGGTCATCTGGATGATCTTTTTTTAGACCTGTAATTTCATGAGTGTAGAAAACTTCTGAAAAGTTCATTTCCTAGCTTGATACCCCTAAATCCACAGTGTAAAAAAAAAAAGTCATTGTAAGGTAAATGTCAATATAGTCAGAAGCCATCGCACTGATCATCTCAAAGAGCTGCCTGGGACACAGAAATCGAATCACTTTGTCCCAGTTTCTACAGCCAGCACGCGTGAGAAGCAAGACTTATTGATACTAAGGCTGAGTCTCTATCTGCCATACTGCTGATAGTCATACTCATATAAATGTAATGGAAATGTCATTTTATATATAATATTATATAATTCCACAGATTATATAATTATATAAAATAGTATATAATGATATAATATAAGATATATAATACTTATAACTTTAAGAATTACTAAACATGGAGAATTCACAAAAATAAAGTTCTAACCAAATAACATCCAACTACAAGGTAAACGTGAAGACAACAGGAAAGACAGAATAAAAAAAAACATAATGTACAATGCTGGTGACGCAGTGTCCATATTAAAGCGCATATCTTCCATTTCTGCAACAATAAACACAACTGCAAAAATAGATTAAAATACAGTCCTTATGTATATATACATATACACATTCATATAGGCATATCTATACCCACATATATCATATATAATAAAAAGAGGATAGATAGATAGATGAAGATAAATCGACATATGTATGTATACACATGCATATATACTTATATATACATACGTATCATATGTAATAGAGAAAGAGGCTAGGGAGATAAATAGGAGATGGCTAGAGAGAGAGATGAAGATGGATGGACTTATATATATACACATGCATATATAATTATATATACACACACATCATATATAATAGAGAAAGAGAATGGGTAGATAGATGGGAGATGAATAGAGACAGATGAAGATGGATGGACATATATATATACATGCATATATAATTATATATACACACACACATCATATATAATAGAGAAAGAGAATGGGTAGATAGATGGGAGATGGCTAGAGAGACAGATGAAGATGGATGGATGAATTGATTGAGTGATAGATGATAGATAGATGACAAACAGATGGATAAATAAATGGGAGAGAGAGGGAGGAGGAAAGGAGGGAAGGAGGGTCAGGGAGAGAGAAAAGAGAAAGAAAAGGAAGAAGAGGAAGAGGAGGAGGAAGAAGGAGGAGAGGGGGAAGAGAGAAAAGAAAGATGTTTATTAAGGACTTAGTGGGTACCAGGAACTACATTAAGCACTGTCAATACAAATACAAGTAAAAGGATAGTTCTTGCACTGAAGGAGCTTACAATCCAACAGGAAAAGACAAGACTGAGGGTTGCTAGAGCACTGAGGTATGTGGAGGGAACCAGTCAGGGAGGACTAGACAAGGTAAATGGCGGTCGGTTAGAGCCAGGGGACCCGAAAGGACAATTGACTTCTCTCAATAACAAATAGGTGGAAGACCAAGTCTTTTGACTTCAAATGCAGAGTTCTTTCCACGGCATAATGAAATGGGACCTTCTTAGGAGGTTTCACTTAACTGTTTTCAATCAGTATTCTTTGTGGGGATCTCTTATCTGTATTGGAAGAAGGCTCTCCCATCCAAACTCTTGTTTGGGTTTGAGTCCTTTGGGTCAAAACAGAAGGGTATTAATAAAAAATTAAGGGCATTGAAATAAATTATCTGAGGGCAGAGAATACTTAGGAAAGCCAGCCTGGGGCCAAGGGAAAGAGCAGCCCTCTCAGAGGAGTGTTCCCAGCCTGACCTTATTCCAAAGATGATCCTGCCATCTCCTTGGGAAGAGCTGAATAGCATGCTGTGAAATCAAACAAGCTGTAAAGTCAGTGCAGATTTCATCAGGCATCCAGCCCCTTTGGGACTCAGCCTCTGGTGCTCCATGGGCCCGAAGCCATTGCCCAGAGTGTGTGTGTGGAGGGGTAGGGGTGAGGGGTGAGGGCTTTGGGTTCTGCAGAGCCTTTATAGACTTGGCTCAAACACAAGCACAAATTTCCCAAAGCCCCTGTACAGTCATGTTGTTACCAGAACTTGCATTACATCTGCTTTAAAAAGAAATTTCCTTGTAATTTGATAGAGAACAAAGTCTCCTGGGAATTCAATGGAAAGAAATGCCCTTGAATCCCTTCCTAGTCTCCCCATGATATTAAAAGCTGCTTAGGGCCTGGCGAATATTGTTTTTTACAGCCCTGTAACCTGGAATAGACACCTGATAAATGACTCTACTGAAAGGTAAAATGAGCAAAGTGATAGCTGCCCTTGTATTAAAGACTCCCTCCCCTCAAATTCATTCATTTCTCTGGCACTTTGTCCTCAGACTAAGTCCTGAAACTCAATCTCACATCAACTAGGAAGTTATCACCCACTCTCTCCCTTGCAAGTTCAAGTGGTTCAAAGAATAAACAGATTTATTTACTGGTTAATGAAAATAAATGGGGATTCTGCAGATCCCTTGGTGAATGGGTCAGAACCCAAAGGTCTACTCACAACAGCATATACAGCTGAGGAACATGGAATAATAAAACCTCTTATCTGTTCCTCCTTATTTGTCCCCTTGCAAAAACCCCATCTTGTCTAATTGATTTACCTGAATCAAAAGCTCTTTTCTAATCTTTCTTTGATCATTTACTATCTTGTAGGCTGTTAACCTTCTTGCTAAGCCCCAAATTTTCAATGTATAAAACTCTCAAAACTTCCTTTAATTGCTAGAGTCCCTTAAAGACTATTCTACCAAACTCTCTTGTGACTCTAAGAGTAATCTCTCTGAATTCTTTCAGATTCACTATAAATCATGATTTTCACACACTTCACTGGGACCTAGGAACATCTACCATGGGGATCTGCAGAGTTGCCATTTATTTTCCTTGACCAGTAAATAAATCTGCCTAGAACCTCAAGCAATGGACAGCCTCCAGCAGGTATCCTTATCTCCAGCCTCAGCCTGTGGTTCCAACGCGATTTTCCTAAAGCAAAGATCTGACCATACCCTTTCTCTATTCAGCAAACTTCAATGGGTCCAATTCCTCTAGAATCAAATATTAACTGCTTTTGAAAGCAGTTTAACCTCCCCCTCCAGACTCACCAAACTGGCTCTCTTGCTGCTCCTCCAGCACAGGCTGTTCTCCATGCTCAGCTCCACCAGTTCATGAGCTCCTTCTCTTGGAATCCTTAGCTTCTTCCATATCTCAGCTCAGGGGTCCCATGATCTCATTTTTAAAGCTTTAAGGAGAGGGCTGCCCCTCCACTTATCTCCTGCTTTTATTCCCAACCTACAGAGTTCATTCTAAAAGGGAAACACACCTCAAGTTAAACTCAGGAACTGAGATCTCCCTGTTCTAAGTTCAGCTTTAAGTCACTATTTTACCTTGCTAAGAGGGATGTTGATAGTTAGAAAGAACTGTGGTTACCTTTGTTAAAAGAGGGAAGAGAGAGCCAATACCAATATTATATGGTGATGAAAAGGCTTTCCAGTCTGAAGATTTCTTGATTCTCTCTAAAGGACTGGGATTAAATTAATTGGACCTCAAAGGATGATTAAATGGACCTCATAGAGCACTTGAGCCAACATCTCCTTTTACAGATTAGGAAACTGAGGCCTAGGAATGATCAATAACTTGCTCCATGTTACACAAGTGATAAGTATCAGAAGCCCAATTTGGATTACAAATATGGAGCTGGAGGCAGCCCTTAGAAGCAACCTGGTCCAAATCCCTCATTTTACAGATTGGCAAAGTGAAGCCCGGAAAAATTAAACAATTCGTCAACACAAAGAGTGTCAGAGGTGATATTTGAACCCGAATTCTCTGATTATGGAGACAGTACTCTTTCAGATACCTACCTAGGTCCACCAACCAGGGAGACATGAGATGTGATGGAAATGACTCCTTATTCTACTTTTTCATCTTCTTTGTGTTAGAAAACTGCTGAAGCTCCATCTCATTTCACCTAATTTCAAAACAGAATAAGACCATCCTAAGACTCTCTTCTCGACAGAGCAGCAAATCCTCTCCTCTGGGAGTACATATAGGTATTTACTTGCCCAACTGTTCCGTTGCCACAGACTTATTATATATCTCCAAAGCACTCCCAAATCTAATAACTAATAACAAACAGTCACTTGAGAGCTTTCAAGAGCTTTACTATATTTTTTGTGCATTCAAAGCACTATCTCCTCCCTCAAACACCTTTCCCCTCTCTGGCCCTCCTCCCCACCAGTCTTCAGGGTTGACATTTTTATGAAATGCAATTGTGGTTTTGCTTTCTGAGTTATAATTTTAATTACTGTTGGGAAATGCATTATTTGTTTTATGCTTACAAACCAAAAGACAGCTACTAAGGGAGCGGAGGTGTATATAAACAAACAAGTTTGTGTATGGAAAGAGAAGAAACAGTGGAAGAGGACCCTTGTCCCATTCCATATAGGCATGCATCCTTCCACAAATTATTGGCCATGAATCTCATGCCTAATAATGGACAGAGTGCTGGCCCTGGAATCAGGAAGATGAGTTCAAATCTCGCCTCAGACACTGACTCCCTGGGTGACCCTGGATGGGTCACTTAATTTCTGTCTCAGTTTCCACAACTATAAAAAGAGGATCCAGGGCTGCTATGAAGTTCAAATGAAATAATAGTTATAAATCAGTTAGCTGACACATAGTAGGTGCTTAATAAATGTTTATTTCCTCTCCTACTCAGGTGCCACATTTCCCCCCACATAAAAGCCCCATTTTCTTGAAGCCGTCTCTTTGTACTTGGAATTACGTACTTTGGACTCTATTTGTCTTTCATTCTTGAAGATGACCATGACATCCACTGAGAAGGTCTGTTCTAGGTCGCCAATCTCAATTTCTCCTCTGGAACCCCAGGATCCAGTAGCCAGTTATAGATCAGGGTGACTGGAGATCTATATTTGTATATGTATTATTAATACTTATGGTAAATATAATAGATATAGTACAGTATTTTATCCATCTTTGCAGTCTCTAGAACTCCATACATTGGGTAGGGATAGAGACTCCACATGTGACTAGACCAATATGGAGAATTTCCCTGGGGAGGAACCTTTTTCTATCAATGCAACTCCAGACCCCCAGTGCCAGAGTCTACATTACAAGTGACTGGGTCACAAAGCCAGCATCAGAGGCAAGAGTTGAGTTTCAGAGACTCCTAGTTCTGAAACTGACTCTCTAGCCCACTATGCCATGCTGTCTTGCACATAGTATGTGCTTAACAAATGTTTATTAAAAAAAATTGTGCATACCCTTTGACTCAGCAATGTCACTACTAGGTCTGAATCCCAAAGGACCTATGTACAAAAAAATAGCAACCTAGAAAAAATAACAACAAAATTCATCTCAAAAAACAAAAGGTCAAGAATTTCAAGGGGATTAATGAAAAAAATGCAAATTAGGGTGGCCTAGCTGCACCAGAGCTAAAACTATATTATAAAGCAGGGGTCATCAAAACCATTTGGTACTGGCTAAGAAAGAGAGTAGTGGATCAGTGGAATAGGTAAGGTTCACAGGACAAAATACTCAATGACAATAGTAATCCAGTGTTTGATGAACCCGAAGACCCCAGTTTTGGGGATAAAAACTCACTATTTGAAAAAAACTGCTGGGAAAATTGGAAACTAGTATGGAAGAAGCTAGGCATTGACCCACACCTAACACCATATACCAAGATAAGGTCAAAATGGATTCATGATCTAGACATAAAGAATGATATCATAAACAAATTAGAACAATGTAGGATAGTCTACCTCTCAGACCTGTGGAGGGGGAAGGAATTTGTGACCAAAGAAGAACTAGAGATCATCATTAATCACAAAATAGATAAGTTTGACTATATCAAGTTAAAAAGTTTTTGTACAAACAAAATGAATGCAGACAAGATTAGAAGGGTAGCAGTAAACTGGGAAAATATTTTTACATCCAAAGGTTCTGATAAAGGCCTCATTTCTAAAATATATAGAGAATTGACTCAAATATATAAGAATTCAAGCCATTCTCCAATTGATAAATGGTCAAAAGATATGAACAGACAATTTTCAGATGAAGAAATTGAAACTATTTCTAGTCACATGAAAAGGTGCTCCAAATCACTATTGATCAGAGAAATGCAAATTAAGACAACTCTGAGATACCACTACAAAACTGTCAGATTGGCTAAGATGACAGGAAAACATAATGATGAATGTTGGAGGGGATGTGGGAAAACTGGGACACTGATACATTGTTGGTGGAACTGTGAATGGATCCAACCATTCTGGAGAGCAATTTGGAGCTATGCTCAAAAAGTTATCAAACTGTGCATACCCTTTGGCCCAGCAGTGTTTCTACTGGGCCTATATCCCAAAGAGATCTTAAAGGAGGGAAAGGGACCCACATGTGCAAGAATGTTTGTGGCAGCCCTTTTTATAGTGGCAAGAAACTGGAAACTGAATGGATGCCCATCAATTGGAGAGTGGCTGAATAAATTATGGTATATGAATGTTATGGAATATTATTGCTCTGTAAGAAATGGCCAGCAGAATGATTTCAGAGAGGCCTGGAGAGACTTGCATGGACTGATGCTGAGTGAAACGAGCAGAACCAGGAGAACATTATACACAGCAACAAGACTATACGATGATCAATTTTGATGGACATGGTTCTCTTCAACAATGATGTGATTCAAACCAGTTCCTATTGTTCATCGATGAAGATAGTCATATACATTCAGAGAGAGGCCTGAGGGAACTGAGTGTGGACCACAGCATAGCATTTTAACACTTTCTGTAAATATTTCCTTGAATTTTGTTTTCCTTCTTAGGTTGTTTTTTTTTTCTTCTCTCTTTCTAAATCTGATGTTTCTTGTGCAGTAAGATAACTGTATAGATATGTATACATATATTGGATTTGTCATATAATTTAACATATTTAGCATGTATTAGATTACCTGTCATCTAGGGGTGGGAGGTGGGGGGAAGGAGGGGAAAAGCTTGGAACAAAAAAAAGTTTTTTGCAAAGGTCAATGTAGAAAAATCACTCCTATGTTTTGTAAATAAAAAGCTTTTAATAATAATAATTAAAAAAAAAACAAGAGCAATTCTTTTTATGGTAGCAAAGAATTGGACATCAAGAGGATGCCCATGAGATTCAGGGCCAGTGCTTTGGGGAAGGATGCATGTCTACATGGGATGGGACAGGGATCCTCTTCCACTGTTCCTTCTCTTTCTATATACAAACTAGTTTGTTTACATACACTTCCAGCCCCATAGTAACTGTCTTTTGGTTTGTGAGCATAAAACAAAACTGTAATACTGCTGTGCAATAAGAAATACGAGCAGGCTGCTTTCAGGAAAACCTGTTAAGACTAACAAACTGACACAAAGTGAAGTGAGCAGAACCAGGAGAAGAAAATATATAGTAAGAGCAATATTGCAAGATGATCAACTGGGAAAGAGTTGGTTATTCTCTACAATACAGAGAACCAGAAGTATTTCAAAGGATTTATGATGAAAAACTGCTATCCAAAGTCAGAGAAAGAGTTGGTAGAGTCTGAGCGCAGGCTGAATGCACTTTTTTCAAAATTTTTGTCTTTTTCTTGTACAACATGACTAATATGAAAATGTGTTTTGCATTATTTCATAAATATGATTGAGATGATATTTTTTGCCTTCTTGATGAGTAAGGGAGGGACAAAAAGGAGAAAGAGAATTTAGAACTCAAAAATATTAATGAATGTTAAAAATAAATAAATAATATATATATAACATATTAAATATATAATTTATTTATATAAATATTTAATATATACATATATTTAAAATATAAAATATATATACATATATAAAATATATGTGTATATATTTTAATATATATATTAATATATATATATGAAAGTTTCCTGATTCATTTTCTGAACATGACACAGTTGCTAGCTCCAAAGAACTGATAATCTAACAGTGGAGAGATGAAACATGACCCAATAACTCTGCTCTAAGACCAACATAATAGGAGAAATACTTATTCTGTGGGAACGCAGAATATAAGAGAGCTTTCTTTTATCTGGAACAGAAATCAGAAGACTTCATGAAGGAAGTAGCATTTTAACAGAGCCTTTTACTCCTTTAGATCGAATAAAATCACGGATGAGACAAGGCAGAGTTCATTTGAGTAATACAGGTTGGCTAGAGTTTAAAGTGTAGGAAGAGGAATAATCAGAGAAAAGTTTGAAGAGATAGACTGAGGTCACAGTACAGAGAGCTGTGAATGCCAGGTCAAGGCACCGGCTTATCCAAAGTGACGAGAAACTGGAATATGCATTTGGGCCTTCGCACTCTCAGAAGCGTCATTGGGAGGTGGTGATTAGAGGGATACATGGAGCCATGGAGAAGGATGTTTTCAACATGATTCCAAGGTTTTGAGCCTGAGTGATTAGGAGGATGGTAGGTGCTGTTAATAGAATTAGTGAAGGACCCAGATAAGGGGAGAGAAATGTTTTTAAAGGGGAAGATGATCATTTCTGAGACTCAGTTTCCTCATCTGTAAAATGAGGATGCTAATGCTGCCTTAGCCTAATGAGTTAATGTAGATAAAGCACTCTTTCGCCTTTAAAAAAGGGTCCATCAATGTCCATTATGTTTAAAGATAGAGATATCATTCATTGCATTGATCCTCGAAGTCAATCTATCGATCAGATAGAATTTATTGAGTACTTAGTATCTGTTAGCCATTGTGCTAAGTACTAGGGAGAGAAAGAATGACAACTGGGCTCCCTACCAAAATTAAAATAGGCCCTACGCTCAAAGAAGTCTATATAAATAAATAGGCGCATATATCCTAAAGGGGGCACAATCAGACAAGAGTAACACAAAAGAACAACAACAAATCTTGGAAAGGAAGGTTCCAGTGACTTGGAGGGGGGGGACTAGGAAGGCCTTCTGACCTGAGGCTTTTAAGACCTCTCAACAGGGAAAAGGCTGGATGGTTGTTGTGCTTCCTGACGAGGACCAAAATGGCATCACTATGTCCCACTGTGGCTGATCAGAGCAACAGGAGCTCAGAATGCTCAGCTACAGGTCGGACGCAGACAGTCCCTATGAACATCTGGGGGGCTTCCCTAATTCTGGCCATCTACCATTTCTTCTGAGCCAATTCAATTCTGCTTTGCTCAGAGCACAGCGCCTTCTCTGACAAGGGCATGCTGTGCCGGGCAGTCCTGAGCCAGTGTCTCCCATGGCATACAATCAACTCTAACGTTCTTAAAAGAGACCCTGAGAGTGTTCTCCTGTCCCTTTTTCTGACCATCATGTGAGCACTTGCCCTGTGCGAGTTCTCCCTAAAAATCATCTTTTTGGCAAGCATACATTTGGCATTAGAACAAGGTGGCCAGCCAATGGAGCTGTGCTCTCTGAAGTAGAGTTGGACTCTTTGGTAGTTTAGTTCCAGAAAGACTTCGGTATCTGGTCCCTTCTCCTGCCAGGGGATCTTCAGAAACTTCCTAAGACAATTCAATTGGAAGTGACTCAGTTTCCTGGCACAGCGCCGGTAAACTGTCCAGCTTTCACGGGCACACAACAATAAGGTCAGCCCAATGGCCCTTAAGACCTTCAATTTGGTTAGTCAACCTAATACTTCTCCTCTGCCACACTTTCCTTCAGAGCCTCCCAAACACTGAGCTAGCTCTGGCAATAAGGGTGTCAATCTTATCAACGTGCCTGTAAGGCACACTGCCAAGGTAAAAGAACTTATCTACAGCATTCAGAACTACCATTTACTGCAACTGGTGCTTCCACCTCTGGATGGTGGGATGCTGGCTGATGGAGGATCTGGGTCTTCTTGGTGTTCACTGTTAAGCCAAAATCAGCCCAAGCAGCAGATAATCTATACTTTGTTGCATGTCACTTTCAGAGGCTACATTGAATGCGTGATCATTTGCAAACAAAAAATCATGCAGTAGTAGTAGTAGTAGCAGCATTAGTAATAGTAGTGGTAGTAGTGGTAGTAGTAGTAGTGATAGTAGTGGTAGTAGTAGTAGTGATAGTAGTGGTAGTAGTAATAGTAGTAGTAGTAGTAGTAGTAGTAGCAGTGATAGTAGTGGTAGTAGTAGTAGTGATAGTAGAGGTAGTAGTAATAGTAGTAGTAGTAGTAGTAGTAGTGATAGTAGTGATAGTAGTAGTAGTGATAGTAGTGATAGTAGTAGTGATAGTAGTGGTAGTAGTAATAGTAGTAGTAGTAGTAGTAGTAGTAGTAGTGATAGTAGTGGTAGTAGTGGTAGTAGTAGTAGTAGCAGCATTAGTAATAGTAGTGGTAGTAGTGGTAGTAGTAGTAGTGATAGTAGTGGTAGTAGTAGTAGTGATAGTAGTGGTAGTAGTAACAGTAGTAGTAGTAGTAGTAGTAGTAGTAGTAGTAGTAGTGATAGTAGTGGTAGTAGTAGTAGTGGTAGTAGTGGTAGTAGTAGTAGTA